>JBBGZY010002253.1:0-536805 GCA_037952925.1 Lithobates clamitans | reverse complement strand
GGAGAAGAAGACAGGAGATGTTCTGTCCTCAGAGGGGGAAGAAGAGAGGAGATGTTCTGTCCTCAGAGGGAGAAGAGGAGATGTTTTTCGTCTGAGAACGGCTGAGATCTGAGTAGAAGGAGGGCGGCTGCCTGTCCCCTCCAGAGATATTGGGAGATTACACTGCAGTCTAGATTAACAAGAGAAATCAAAGATAAAAAAGAACATGACAATAATGACCACGGAGCACTGCCGCTGTTCTTAACCACTTGCTTACTGGGCACTTACACCCCCTTCCTGCCCAGACCAATTTTCAGCTTTCAGCGCTGTCACACTTTGAATGACGATTGTGCGGTCATGCTACACTGTACTCAAATGAAATTTTTATCATTTCACATTTTCACATAAATGGAGCTTTCTTTTGGTATTTAATCACCTCTGGGGGGTTTTATTTTTTGCTAAACAAAAAAACATGCTTCATAGCTTGTTATAAAATTTTGCAAACAGGTAATTTTTCTCCTTCATTAATATTCGCTGATGAGGCTGCACTGATGGGCACAGATAAGGCGGCACTGATAGGCACAGATAAGGTGGCACTGATAGGCACAGATAAGGTGGCACTGATGGGTGGCACTGACAGATGTCACTGATGGGCACAGATAAGGCGGCACTGATGGGTGGCATTGATGGGTGGCACTGACAGATGTCACTGATGGGCACAGATAAGGCGGCACTGATGGGTGGCATTGATGGGTGGCACTGACAGATGTCACTGATGGGCACAGATAAGGTGGCACTGATGGGTGGCATTGATGGGTGGCACTGACAGATGTCACTGATGGGCACAGATAAGGCGGCACTGATGGGTGGCATTGATGGGTGGCACTGACAGATGTCACTGATGGGCACTGATAGGTGGCACTGATGGGCACTGATAGGTGGTATTGATAGGCAGCACTGGTAATGACACACTGATTCATTTATGGGCGGCACTGTGGGCACTGATAGGTGGCACTGGTAGGTACCAAACACGGGAGAACGTCCAGGGATGCCCTCCCGACAAAATTAGTCCACGCTGTAGCGTAGGCTATAGAGCGGACGGCAAGTGGTTAATATGCATTTTTGGCACATTTTTATTTTTTTTTAATATAGATTTTTTTTTTATGCACATTTTGGCATGTTCTTTAAATGTGTATCTTGGCCCCTTTTTCTTTTCCAATAATTATTTATTGGCTAAATTATAAGGATACGTACAAAACAATTCCAAACCGTTGGAAAAGCCGTAATCAAACACAATCCCCCACCAGTAACATTCAGAAGTCATTTTTCATAGTAACATTTTCTCGTCAGAACATTTCCAAAATGGTAAATCCAGGGATATGAGCCAAGATATCCGAGAGAGATTGGAAATGAAAGGAAGGAAGGAAAGGAGTGTATAGGTCAGTGATGGAGAACCTTGGCACCCCAGATGCTTTGAAACTACATTTCCCATGATGCTCCACTACAGCGCAGAGTGCACGAGCAACATGGGAAATGTAGTTCCAAAACATCTGGGGTGCCAAGGTTCTTCATCACTACTATAGAGTATTCTGTGCGATTGAAGATTTCACACCGAGGTAATTTATATCACTGAGGATGGCCGAGAGTTTCCTGTTACCCAGGAGAGTTTGTGCATAATCATATCAAACCAGGGCTTTTTTTAGCACGAATATGGGGGCAACATAGTTCCGGCACCTCCAGCACTGAACGGGGTGCTGGTGGGTCTATTGATGGGGGATCTATTTTTGCTGGGGGGAATATTTGTTGCTGGAGAGGTCTATTTTTGCTGCTGAGGGATCTATTTTTGCTGGGGGGAATATTTGTTGCTGGAGAGATCTATTTTTGCTGCTGAGGGATCTATTTTGCTGGGGGGGGGGGGGAATCATTTGTTGCTGGAGAGGTCTATTTTTGCTGGGGGGAATCTATTTTTGCTGGGGGGGAAAATCTATTTTTGCTGGGGGGGGGTCTATTTTTGCTGGGGGGAATCTATTTTTGCTGGGCTGGGGGGAATCTATTTTTGCTGGGGGGGATCTATTTCTGCTGGGGGGGAATATTTGTTGCTGGAGAGGTCTATTTTTGCTGGTGGGGGATCTATTTTTGCTGGGGGCGGGGATCATTTGTTGCTGGAGAGGTCTATTTTTGCTGGGGGGATCTATTTTTGCTGGGGGGGATCTATTTTTGCTGGGGGGGATCTATTTTTGCTGGGGGGATCTATTTTTGCTGGAGGGGATCTATTTTTGCCTGGGGGGATCTATTTTTGCCTGGGGGATCTATTTTTGCCTGGGGGGGATCTATTTTTGCCTGGGGGGGATCTATTTTTGCCTGGGCAGGATCTATTTTTGCTGGGGGGGATCTATTTTTGCTGGGGGCTTTATTTTTGCTGGGGGGGATCATTTGTTGCTGGAGAGGTCTATTTTTGCTGGGGGGGGGGGATCTTATGTTGCCAGCAGGTCAATTATTGCTGGGAAGGATCTTCTGTTGAGTGAGGGGTCTATTATTGCTGCTGGGAGAGCTACTGTATTGTTGCTGGTGGGGGATCACATTGTTGCTGGTGGGGATCTTGTGTTGTTAGGTGGCAGCTGGTGCTCGATACACTTGAGGGGGGCAGCCCCAACCCTTCCCCACCTGTCAACTGATTACTCGATCGCCGCTTCCCCCCCGTTGTTTGATCGATCTAATGCCTCTTCACTCGCCTGTCAGGCCCCCCCCCCGCCAGCCCCACACTTACCCCACCCAGGTTATTGTTTCAGTGGTTTCCCCCTACTTCTCCTCCTGAGTCCTGGCGATCACTTCTCTTTCCGGCCAATCAGGACTTAGGACTCTCGGCCAAGTCTCAGGACCAGCTTCCTGATTGGCCGGGAGGAGAAGCAGGAAGACATTAGCGAATATTAAATTAGCTAATGTCACACAAATGAGGTGGGCTCAGGACGCAGTGCTCTGTACCCCAAGCACACCCTTTTTAAAGCCAATTAGAAACTCACGTGCTTAAAAAAATAAAAATAAATAAAATCATTGAAATCCATGCGTCTGGCGCCCTGCATGTAGATTAGGGGGTCGGAGCGGTTGCCACTATTAGGGGGTCTTTAGGCCTGGTTCACACTTGTGCAGTCTGCATACTGCAGGTGCATTTTGTGTTTTTTTCCATGAAAAAAATTAAACCATTGAAGTCTATGGAAGCAAAAACCAGAAAAAAACAAACCCCCCGGCCCCTTCCATAAAATGTCCAGATGTGAAATACATCCCATAGGAGACCATGTTAAATGGACTGTAATGCATTTCTGCAAAACCGAAAACGCACTAAAAAATGCCTAGGTGTGAACCGGACCTTATAGTGCACATTTTGCCGTTTTTTAAATGAACATTTTTGCCCTTTTTATAACCTGTATTTTGATGTGTTTTTTTTTTATCGCATTTTGGCCTTTTTTCTAAACACACATTTTGACGTTTTTTTATTGTGTATTTTGGTGATTTTTTTTCCATGCACTTTTTTTATGTGCATTTTGGCAGAACAGGCATCTTGCTAGCCACGTTTGGGGATGCCACGTAACAATTAATGGCGCCGCAAACATGACACACACTCTTTGCTCACGTTTCTGGAATGCACATAAAACGCATGTCTCTGCAGATTCCCGGAACGCACAGCTGTAAGTGGGGCATAAAAAAAAAAAAAAAGAGCAAAATGCACATAAAATCTGTGCTAAAATGTGTGTTAAAAAAGCTACAAAATGCCAAAGTGCACATTTTTGGTCATGGAGCGTTGTGCGTTTTTTTAATGCATTTGTAGCCCATTTATCACATGACAAAATGTGCGGCAAAACACAAGTCCGCTCGCCACATTTGGGGCGCCATTAACAATGAACGGTGCCCAAAGGTGCATGTAATGGAATCGCGGCCAGAATCACCATTTTTGCATTGCTCAGAAGTGAATGGAGCCTAAAAGACAATATAATAAAATGATATACAACATAAAAAAAATAAAAATGCGCACACACACATACATACACATACATACAGTGCTGTGCAAAAGTTTTAGGCAGGTGTGAAGAAATGCTGTAAACTTAAAGCGTCGTTCCACTAAAAAGTGGAGCTTCTGCTTAACCGTCCCCTCCCCCCCCCAACTCCGGTGCCACATTTTACACCTTTCGGGGGGGAGGGGGGAACGGGGGGCCTGTTTTTGACAGATACCATTTCCAGGAGACCGGCCACGGCTCCATCTCTCGAAAGTTCGGCCTCCCTCCCCCTCCTCCTCCTTCCTCTTCCTCCTCCTCCTCCCCCTCCTCCTCCTCCTCCTTCCTCTTCCTCCTCCTCCTCCCCCTCCTCCTCCTTCCTCTTCCTCCTCCTCCTCCCCCTCCTCCTCCTTCCTCCTCCTCCTCCCCCTCCTCCTCCTTCCTCTTCCTCCTCCTCCTCCCCCTCCTCCTCCTTCCTCTTCCTCCTCCTCCTCCCCCTCCTCCTCCTCCTCCTCCTCCTCCCCCTCCTCCTCCTTCCTCTTCCTCCTCCTCCTCCCCCTCCTCCTCCTTCCTCTTCCTCCTCCTCCTCCCCCTCCTCCTCCTTCCTCTTCCTCCTCTCTCTCCCCCCTCCTCCTCCTTCCTCTCCTCCTCCTCCCTCCTCCTCCTCCTCCGGACCAATTGGAAAGCTCAGCGCGCTTCGCACATGTGCAGTAGGGAACCGGCTGTGAGGACAAAAGAATTCTCTGCTGGGTTCCCCTAAAAGTGGTTGTAAAACCTAGGACATGCATTTTTCTACAGGTGAGACTATAATAAGGGCTATAATAAGGCCTATAATAAGGACTATAATAAGGACTATAATAAGGACTATAATAAGGACAAGGACTATAATAAGGCCTATAATAAGGACTATAATAAGGACAAGGACTATAATAAGGACTATAATAAGGGCTATAATAAGGCCTATAATAAGGACTATAATAAGGACTATAATAAGGACTATAATAAGGACTATAATAAGGGCTATAATAATGACTATAATAAGGCTATAATAAGGACTATAATAAGGGCTATAATAAGGACTATAATAAGGGCTATAATAATGACTATAATAAGGGCTATAATAAGGACTATAATAAGGGCTATAATAATGACTATAATAAGGGCTATAATAAGGACTATAATAAGGACAAGGACTATAATAAGGCCTATAATAAGGACTATAATAAGGACAAGGACTATAATAAGGACTATAATAAGGGCTATAATAAGGGCTATAATAAGGCCTATAATAAGGACTATAATAAGGACTATAATAAGGACTATAATAAGGGCTATAATAATGACTATAATAAGGGCTATAATAAGGACTATAATAAGGGCTATAATAATGACTATAATAAGGGCTATAATAAGGACTATAATAAGGACAAGGGCTATAATAAGGCCTATAATAAGGACTATAATAAGGACTATAATAAGGACTATAATAAGGACTATAATAAGGCCTATAATAAGGCCTATAATAAGGACAAGGACTATAATAAGGACTATAATAAGGGCTATAATAAGGGCTATAATAAGGCCTATAATAAGGACTATAATAAGGACTATAATAAGGACTATAATAAGGGCTATAATAATGACTATAATAAGGGCTATAATAATGACTATAATAAGGGCTATAATAAGGACTATAATAAGGGCTATAATAATGACTATAATAAGGGCTATAATAAGGACTATAATAAGGGCTATAATAATGACTATAATAAGGGCTATAATAAGGACTATAATAAGGACAAGGACTATAATAAGGCCTATAATAAGGACTATAATAAGGACAAGGACTATAATAAGGACTATAATAAGGGCTATAATAAGGGCTATAATAAGGCCTATAATAAGGACTATAATAAGGACTATAATAAGGACTATAATAAGGGCTATAATAATGACTATAATAAGGGCTATAATAAGGACTATAATAAGGACTATAATAAGGACTATAATAAGGACTATAATAAGGGCTATAATAAGGTCTATAATAAGATCTATAATAAGGACTATAATAAGGGCTATAATAAGGGCTATAATAAGGACTATAATAAGGACTATAATAAGGACTATAATAAGGTCTATAATAAGGACTATAATAAGGACTATAATAAGGACTATAATAAGGACTATAATAAGGACTATAATAAGGCCTATAATAAGGACTATAATAAGGACTATAATAAGGTCTATAATAAGGACTATAATAAGGACTATAATAAGGACTATAATAAGGTCTATAATAAGGACTATAATAAGGGCTATAATAAGGGCTATAATAAGGGCTATAATAAGGGCTATAATAAGGGCTATAATAAGGTCTATAATAAGGACTATAATAAGGACTATAATAATGACTATAATAAGATCTATAATAAGGACTATAATAAGGGCTATAATAAGGGCTATAATAAGGACTATAATAAGGTCTATAATAAGGACTATAATAAGGACTATAATAATGACTATAATAAGATCTATAATAAGGACTATAATAAGGGCTATAATAAGGGCTATAATAAGGGCTATAATAAGGGCTATAATAAGGGCTATAATAAGGCCTATAATAAGGACTATAATAAGGACTATAATAAGGACTATAATAAGGGCTATAATAAGGACTATAATAAGGACTATAATAAGGACTATAATAAGGGCTATAATAAGGTCTATAATAAGATCTATAATAAGGACTATAATAAGGGCTATAATAAGGCCTATAATAAGGGTTATAATAAGGACTATAATAAGGGCTATAATAAGGCCTATAATAAGGGCTATAATAAGGGTTACCTGCAGCTACCCCGGATATCTCCTAAACCTGCACAGTTTCGGAGATATCCCCTGTCCCCTGTATGTGTGGATGTCATGGGCACTGGGGCAAACTGAAGCAATGACACTTATGTGTCGTTGCTTCAGTCTTTGTGCCTTTACTGGCGGCTCCTGTGCGTGTGAATGGGAGTGACGTCATCGCGGTTCCAGCCAATCACAGCGCCAGAGCCCACGATACCTGGAAGTAACTCTGGGATGACATGTCGGCGGCCGGAGGGGGAGACGTGGACGGCTGCGGGGGCTTTAATCTGAGGTAAGTAATACATAATGAGCTAGTATGCTATGCTATGTAATGCATACTAGCTCATTATGCCTTTGTCTTGCAGGGTTTTTTTACGAAGGATTACTTCCTCTTGAGTGTCATCGGCACTTGCGCACTGTAGCAAACTGAAGCAATGGCATGTACGTGCTTTTGCTTCAGTGAGTGTGCCGTTACCGACGGCTCCCGAGCGCATGCGCGGGAGTGACGTCATCGCCGCATTGCCCAATCACAGCGCCGGAGCCCGCGACACCTGGAAGTGACTCCGGGAGCGATGTCGGCCGCCGGAGTGGTGTAAGGCTCGATTCACATCTATGCATGTTGCTTTTGAGCATTTTTGGAGTTTTTTTGTGATGCTTGCCACGTTTTTGAGCAGCGTTTTTACAGCGTTTTTGCTGCGTTTTGCGTTTTTTTTTTGTTTTTTTTTTTTTTTACAGTTTTTTTTCAGTATAGTCTAAAAAAAAAAAAAAAATTCGCCAAAAACGCTGTAAAAATGCTGCACTTGCGTTTTTGATGCTGGTCCATTGAATTCTATTACATGCAAAATGCTGCATTTTGCATGAAAAAAAGTCCCTGACCCTTTCCAAAAACACATTAGTACAAAAAGGCATTGATGTGAACATGTTCCATAGGAACCCATGTTAAAAATTTCCCATGCATTTCTGCAAAATGCAAAATGCATCAAAAAACGTGCTAGTGTGAATGGAGCCTAAGAGGACGGCTGCGGGGGCTTCGATGTGAGGTAAGTAATTCATAAAATGCTATACATACTAGCTCATTATGTCTTTGTCTTGCAGGGTTTTTGTTTTTTTGTCCTGGGTTTACAATCACTTTACCAGGATTGGCGGCCAGAGCCCAGTCATGCCCAATGGTAAGTCCGGCCCTGTGTATAACGATGTAAAAACATTAAAAATAAGTACCTACACTATTTTTAAAATTCTGCTCTGCACATGCTCAGTTCCTCTCTATATTTAGACACCGTGCCAAATGTGTAATCCCGAGAGATGGGTGTGAGTGAAAATCCCAGAAATCCTCAGACCGGCCCCGTGTGCCACCAACAACCACCATTCCACGTTCAAAGTCACCCAGATCCCCTTTCTGATGCTCGGTTTGAACTTCAGCAAGTCGTCTTCACCACGCCTAGGTGCCTAAACGCATCGAGTTGCTGCCATGTGATTGGCTGATTTGTGTTACCGAGCAACTGAACAGGTGTACCTAATAAAGTGGCCGGTGATATAATGTGTGTGTATGTATATATATACACACATACACACACACATATATACAGTATATTCTGTACATATATTATGCGGGGTGATTTACTAACACCGGAGCCCACAGAATCTCTGCATGGTGGCCAATCAGCTTCTAACTTCAGTGACAATAAAACCTGGAAGCTGATTGGTTACTATGCAGAGCAGCACCAGATTCTGTGTGCTCCACTTTTAGTAAATCTCCTCCGATGTGTCACATATATAGTATATATATACATGTATATATCTCACCCACACATACATGTATCTATATTAGGAGTTCCTGTGTCTCGGTGTCTCTGACCTGCTCTCCTGGTCGGTGGATCTCAGGGAAATGAGGGATGATGGGACTTTCACTTTCTCTGGTGCAGGAAGTAGTCAGAGAACTTCCCCCTCCCCTCCCCCCTCCCTGCTGACTCTCTGGTCTGGAGAAGAGGGGGGAGGGGAGGTGCTGGGGTCACACTTTCATAATCCGGCTGTGTGTTGCAGTGAATGAGAGAAGCCAGGAACATCTCCTCCCCCATCATCTCAGCTACATAAACCACCAATGATCTCAGATAAGCTGCTAACATCAGCCAATATATTTTCTATATTGATGTCACTACACGTGGATTTGGTGGTGTTGAGTTCTGTTTCACACTGAGCTCAGCTTTCTTTAGATTACTTGCAGGGGGAGGCAACCAGCAGCCCTCCAGCCATTGTGGAACTACATTTCCCATGAGGCATTGCAAGGTTGGCAGTTACAATTACTGCCAGAGGCATGATGGGACTTGTAGTTCTGCAACAGCTGGAGGGCCCCCAGGTTGCCTCCCCCTGGATTAAAGAGATAATCTTCTTCACATCAATCAGGCAGACTGGATTCGGGAGCAACAGAGTTCTGTATCTGATTCCAGAGTAATACGTGGCTGGGGAAAACACCCAGACATCTCCCCACACCACTGTGTCCAACCTGAACCCTTTCCCTCTTCCCCCTTCCCTACTCCTATTCTTTTCATTCTCCTTTCCTTTCATTTCCTTTAATTTTTCTTTCCTTTCCCTTTTCTTTTTCCCTTTCCTTACCTTCTCCTCCATTCCTTCTCTTCCTCCTTCTCCTTTTCTTTCCTTCTTCTTCTTCTCCTTCTTCTTCTCCTTCTCTGTTCCTTTTTCTTCTCCTTCTTCTTCTCCATTCCTTCTTCTCCTTCTCCTTCTCCTTCTCCGTTCCTTCTCCGTTCCTTCTTCTTCTTCTTCTCCTTCTCCGTTCCTTCTCCTTCTCCTTCTCCTCCTCATTCCTTCTTCTCCTTCTCCTTCTCCGTTCCTTCTTCTTCTTCTTCTCCTTCTCCGTTCCTTCTCCTTCTCCGTTCCTTCTCCGTTTCTTCTTCTTCTCCTTCTCCTTCTCCGTTCCTTCTCCTTCTCCGTTCCTTCTCTGTTTCTTCTTCTTCTTCTTCTCCTTCTCCGTTCCTTCTCCTTCTCCGTTCCTTCTCCGTTTCTTCTTCTTCTCCTTCTCCTTCTCCGTTCCTTCTCCTTCTCCGTTCCTTCTCTGTTTCTTCTTCTTCTTCTTCTCCTTCTCCGTTCCTTCTCCTTCTCCGTTCCTTCTCCGTTTCTTCTTCTTCTTCTTCTCCTTCTCCGTTCCTTCTCCGTTCCTTCTCCGTTTCTTCTTCTTCTCCTTCTCCTTCTCCATTCCTTCTTCTCCTTCTCCTTCTCCATTCCTTCTTCTCCATTCCTTCTTCTCCATTCCTTCTTCTCCATTCCTTCTCCATTCCTTCTTCTCCATTCCTTCTCCTTCTCCGTTCCTTCTCCTTCTCCTTCTCCTTCCTTCTTCTTCTCCTTCTCCTTCTCCTTCTTCTTCTCCTTCTCCCTCTCCTTCTCCCTCTCCTTCCTTCTTCTTCTCCTTCTCCTTCCTTCTTCTTCTCCTTCTCCTTCCTTCTTCTTCTCCTTCTCTGTTCCTTCTCCTTTCCTTTCCTCCTTTTCTTTCCTTCTTCTCCTTCTCCTTCTCCATTCCTTCTTCTTCTCCTTCTCCGTTCCTTCTTCTTCTTCTTCTCCTTCTCCTTCTCCATTCCTTCTTCTTCTCCTTCTCCGTTCCTTCTTCTTCTTCTTCTCCTTCTCCTTCTCCTTCCTTCTTCTTCTCCTTCTCCTTTCCTTTCCTCCTTCTCCTTCTCCTTCTCCTTACCTTCTTTTCCCTCTCCGTTCCTTTCCTTCTCCTTCTCCATTCCAGCTCCTTCTCTGTTCCTTCTTTTTCTCTTATCCTTTCCTTCTTCTCCTTCTCCATCCCTTTCTTTCTCCTACTCCGTTCCTTTCCTTCTTCTTCTCCTTCTCTTTTATTTTTCCTCTCCTTCACCTTTTCCTTTTCATTTCCTTCCCTTCACTTCCCCTTTCCTTTTCTTCCCCGTCTCCTTTCCCTTCCCTAATGATCTCAAATAAGCTGCAATTATCAACAGATAAAAGACATAAAAATAGGTGCTGCGCTAACCTAATGGAGTGAGAGGATGCAATAACGGATGGCAGTATAAGGTAGATATATTATAAAAAGTGTTAGGCTACAGGATCATATATGGATACAATGATTATTAATACAAATCTCACGCAAAATATCAGATGAAACCGTGCAAGGGAAATATAATGCAAAATAATAAATATCTGATAATGTAAAAACCTAAACGTAAATATAGATGTGTGCAAAAAACAGCAAAAATATATATGCAGGGACTAGACAGAAATTAATACCGTATATACTCGAGTATAAGTCGAGGACCTAATTTACCACAAAAAAAATGGGAAAAAACTTATTGACCCGAGTATAAGACGAGGGTGAGAAATGCACAGCTACTGTAAGTGGAAAAGAGGGTCAACAATGCCCATTTGCAGCCTCACTGTGCCCATTTGCAGCCATAGGTCCCCTGAACTTCAAACTCGGTAGTTAAGGGTTCCTGATGCCCCCCTAGCTGCAGCCAAAATTTGGGGTCTCTGAACCCAAAGGGTCCCGAAATGACATTGCTGCAGTTGGACACAGTTGACCTAATTTGGGGCCCCCGTATCTCAGGGATACTTAGTGCTAAGAACCCCAAATTTGGTGTGCAAACTCAGTGGAACTAGCACCATAAAATTTCCAAAGCTGGGGTTTCTAGCACTAAGTGGCCCCGAGATACAGGGCCCCAAAAATCAGTTCAGAAAATGTCAAGCACTTTTTTGCAGCAGAGAATGACATTTTCCGAACCGGTTTTGGGGCCCCATACTCAGGGCCACTTAGTGCTAGGAACCCCAGTTTCACTGGGTTTGCACACCAAATTTGGGGTTCCTAGAACCAAGTGGCCCTGAGATATGGGGCCCCAAACTCGGTTCAGAAAATGAATTTTTTTGCTGCAGAAAAGTGCTTGACTCCAGTATAAGTTGAGGGGGGCACTTTCAGCACAAAAAAACGTGCTGAAAAATTTGACTTATACTCGAGTATATACGGTAATAGTCATACATGTGTAATACTATAGCAACATGTGCAATTCTAAGCATAAGTGCCAATAAGTAAATGTGCAAACCACAATGATATAAAAATCCTATGTACTGTGCAAAATCACATATAAAGTGCAAGGTGATGTGTGACATACATCTATCAATCACATCGCAAAAGATATCACCATAAGAGAAAAAATAAAATCCAAAAAAAGTCTAAAACACAACCAAACTTGTGTACCAATGAAATAAAGATGATTAAACGTTCAGTGATATTAATCCTTTAAAAAAGTCCAATGTGAAAAATAGCAAAAAGTGGGGTGCCGAAGTAGAGAGGGTGTATATCCTCTTCGTGCAGGGTCCCCTGGTCCCCTGATGAAGTCACGTGATTGGGTGACGTCACGCGTAGGGACGGGATAGGCACTGACACTGACCGAGATTGACGAGCTCGCCGCTCGTTGGAGATAGATGCGATGTCTATTTACTCAATGTGAGTACTTGCTTTTAATCTTTAATAAAAACTACTTTGCTGGAAATACTACAGTATCTGGTACCCCTCTGTTCTTTTATTATTCGTTCTGCTGTCACTGAGGTATCAAGGCACAGGAAGCATCCACCTCCGGTCCGGGGACCCCAAGGAGAGACAACCTCCTCCAGTATTTGCTTTTTATGCGGTTTTTACCCACTTTACCCACCTGTGTGTGTTTATGCATGAAGAGGATATACACCCCTCTCCTTCGGCAGATATTTTGTATGAGATTTGTATTAATAATCATTGTATCCATATATGATCCTGTAGCCGAGCACTTTTTATAATATATCTACCTTACACTGCCATCCGTTATTGCATCCTCTCACTCCATTAGGTTAGCGCAGCACCTATTTTTATGTCTTTTATCACCCATGGCTTTGTTTGACCCCATTCGGTGTCTGCAGCTGTCCACGTGTGCATCTCTTTCCCACGGTAGCACAGGAATAGCCCACACTATATATCAACAGATATATGTTCTATATTTATTTTACTACATGTGTATTTGGGTGTGTTGCTGCATTTACACGCACCGGCCACTTTATAGGTACACCTGTTCAGTTGCTCGGTAACACAAACTGCTAATCAGCCAATCGCATGGCAGCAACTCAATGCATTTAGACATCTAGACGTGATGAAGACAACTTGCTGAAGTTCAAACTGAGCATTAGAATAGGGAAGAAAGGAAGAAAGGGGATTTAAAGGGTTACTAAACCCTCGTTTTGTTTTTTTAAATAACAAACATGTCATACTTGCCTCCACTCTGCAGTTCGTTTTGCACAGAGTGGCCCCCGATCCTTCTCTCTGGGGTCCCTCAAATCGGGAAACCACCTAAAGCGCTCTCCTTGGGGGTACCCATGCTGGTGCGTTCCCGAGTCCAGCTTTTGCTTCCATAGACACAGAAAGCTGGACTCAGCCTCGCCCCCTGGCGCTCACGTCACTGGATTTGATTGACAGCAGCAGGCGCCAATGGCTGCGCTGCTATAAATCTATCCAATCAGGACACAAGACACCAGCTAGAGCTGAGGTGCTCCTTCCCGGCTGGAGAAAGACAGCGTTGAGGTAAGTATAAGAGGGGCACTGGGGGGCTGGTACATGACAGGAGGTTTTCTTACCTTAATGCATAGAATGTATTAAGGTGAAAACCATGAGAGTTTACAACACCTTTAGGTGACTTTGAACGTGGAATGGTGGTTGTTGGTGGCAGACGGGGCCGGTCTGAGTATTTCAGGGATTTTCACACACAACCATCTCTCGGGTTTACAGAGAATGGTGGGAAAAAGAGAAAATATCCAGTGAGTGGCAGTTGTATGGAGGAAAATGCCTTGTTGATGTCAAAGGAGAATGGGCAGCACTGGCTGCCCATAATGCAGGGCGCAGGGGCAACACCCCCTATCCATGCGTCCAGTCCCCTAATCTACATGCGGGGTGCTGGACACATAGATTCCAATGGGTTTTTTTGTTCTTTTTAAGCATGTGATTGGAGCCTGAGGCTCTAATAGGCTTCTAAAAAGAGCGGGCTCGGGGCGCGGAGCACTGCGCCCCAAGACCACCCAGTTGTGTGACAAAAACACCAGCCACCACTGATGGACAGACTGGTTCCAGATGATAGAAAGACAACAGTAAATCAAATAACCCACTCGTTACACCCAAGGTATGTAGAATACCATCTCTGATCACACAACACATCCAACCTTGAAGCAGATGGGCTACAGCAGCAGAAGACCACACCGGGTGCCACTCCTGTCAGCTAAGAACAGGAAACTGAGGCTACAATTGGCACAGGATCACCAATATTGGACGATAGAAGATTGGAAAAACGTTGCCTGGTCTGATGAGTCTGGATTTCAGCTGCAACATGCCGATGGTGGGGCCAGAATTTGGCGCATGGATCCATCCTGCCTTGTATCACCTGTTCAGGCTGGTGGTGGGGATGTAATGGTGTGGGGGATGGGGTATCACCTGTTCAGGCTGGTGGTGGGGGTGTAATGGTGTGGGGGATGGGATATCACCGGTTCAGGCTGGTGGTGGGGGTGTAATGGTGTGGGGGATTGGATATCACCGGTTCAGCCTGGTGGTGGGGGTGTAATGGTGTGGGGGATGGGATATCACCGGTTCAGGCTGGTGGTGGGGATGTAATGGTGTGGGGGATGGGGTATCACCGGTTCAGGCTGGTGGTGGGGGTGTAATGGTGTGGGGGATGGGATATCACCGGTTCAGGCTAGTGGTGGGCGTGTAATGGTGTGGGGGATGGGGTATCACCGGTTCAGGCTGGTGGAGGGGGTGTAATGGTGTGGGGGATGGGATATCACCGGTTCCGGCTGGTGGTGGGGGTGTAATGGTGGGGGGGATGGGGTATCACCGGTTCAGGCTGGTGGTGGGGGTGTAATGGTGTGGGGGATAGGGTATCACCGGTTCAGGCTGGTGGTGGGGGTGTAATGGTGTGGGGGATGGGATATCAACGGTTCAGGCTGGTGGTGGGGGTGTAATGGTGTGGGGGATGGGATATCACCGGTTCAGGCTGGTGGTGGTGGGGGTGTAATGGTGTGGGGGATGGGGTATCACCGGTTCAGGCTGGTGGTGGCGGTGTAATGGTGTGAGGGGATGGGATATCACCGGTTCAGGCTGGTGGTGGGGGTGTAATGGTGTGGGGGATAGGGTATCACCGGTTCAGGCTGGTGGTGGGGGTGTAATGGTGTGGGGGATTGGGTATCACCGGTTCAGGCTGGTGGTGGGGGTGTAATGGTGTGGGGGATGGGATATCACCGGTTCAGGCTGGTGGTGGTGGGGGTGTAATGGGTGTGGGGGATGGGGTATCACCGGTTCAGGCTGGTGGTGGGGGTGTAATGGTGTGGGGGATGGGATATCACCGGTTCAGGCTGGTGGTGGTGGGGGTGTAATGGTGTGGGGGATGGGGTATCACCGGTTCAGGCTGGTGGTGGCGGTGTAATGGTGTGAGGGGATGGGATATCACCGGTTCAGGCTGGTGGTGGGGGTGTAATGGTGTGGGGGATGGGGTATCACCGGTTCAGGCTGGTGGTGGGGGTGTAATGGTGTGGGGGATGGGGTATCACCGGTTCAGGCTGGTGGTGGGGGTGTAATGGTGTGGGGGATGGGATATCACCGGTTCAGCCTGGTGGTGGGGGTGTAATGGTGTGGGGGATGGGATATCACCGGTTCAGGCTGGTGGTGGGGGTGTAATGGTGTGGGGGATGGGGTATCACCGGTTCAGGCTGGTGGTGGAGGTGTAATGGTGTGGGGGATGGGGTATCACCGGTTCAGGCTGGTGGTGGGGGTGTAATGATGTGGGGGATGGGATATCACCGGTTCAGGCTGGTGGTGGGGGTGTAATGGTGGGGGGATGGGGTATCACCGGTTCAGGCTGGTGGTGGGAGTGTAATGGTGTGGGGGATGGGATATCACCGGTTCAGGCTGGTGGTGGGCGTGTAATGGTGTGGGGGGATGGGATATCACCGGTTCAGGCTGGTGGTGGAGGTGTAATGGTGTGGGGGATGGGATATCACCGGTTCAGGCTGGTGGTGGGGGTGCAATGGTGTGGGGGATGGGGTATCACCGGTTCAGGCTGGTGGTGGGGGTGCAATGGTGTGGGGGATGGGGTATCACCGGTTCAGGCTGGTGGTGGGGGTGTAATGGTGTGGGGGATGGGATATCACCGGTTCAGGCTGGTGGGGGTGTAATGGTGTGGGGGATGGGGTATCACCGGTTCAGGCTGGTGGTGGGGGTTGAATGGTGTGGGGGATGGGGTATCACCGGTTCAGGCTGGTGGTGGGGGTGTAATGGTGTGGGGGAGGGGATATCACCAGTTCAGGCTGTTGGTGGGGGTGTAATGGTGTGGGGGAGGGGATATCACCAGTTCAGGCTGGTGGTGGGGGTGTAATGGTGTGGGGGATGGGATATCACCGGTTCAGGCTGGTGGTGGGGGTGTAATGGTGTGGGGGATGGGATATCACTGGTTCAGGCTGGTGGTGGGGGTGTAATGGTGTGGGGGATTGGGTATCACGGGTTCAGGCTGGTGGTGGGGGTGTAATGGGTGTGGGGGATGGGGTATCACCGGTTCAGGCTGGTGGTGGGGGTGTAATGGTGTGGGGGATGGGATATCACCGGTTCAGGCTGGTGGTGGGGGTGTAATGGTGTGGGGGATAAGGTATCACCGGTTCAGGCTGGTGGTGGGGGTGTAATGGTGTGGGGGATGGGGTTTTACCGGTTCAGGCTGGTGGTGGCGGTGTAATGGTGTGAGGGGATGGGATATCACCGGTTCAGGCTGGTGGTGGGGGTGTAATGGTGTGGGGGATGGGGTATCACCGGTTCAGGCTGGTGGTGGGGATGTAATGGTGTGGGGGATGGGATATCACCGGTTCAGCCTGGTGGTGGAGGTGTAATGGTGTGGGGGATGGGATATCACCGGTTCAGGCTGGTGGTGGGGGTGTAATGGTGTGGGGGATGGGGTATCACCGGTTCAGGCTGGTGGTGGGGGTGTAATGGTGTGGGGGATGGGATATCACCGGTTCAGGCTGGTGGTGGGGGTGTAATGGTGGGGGGATGGGATATCACCGGTTCAGGCTGGTGGTGGGGGTGTAATGGTGTGGGGGATGGGGTATCACCGGTTCAGGCTGGTGGTGGGGGTGTAATGGTGTGGGGGATGGGATATCACCGGTTCAGGCTGGTGGTGGGGGTGTAATGGTGTGGGGGATGGGATATCACCGGTTCAGGCTGGTGGTGGGGGTGTAATGGTGTGGGGGATGGGATATCACCGGTTCAGGCTGGTGGTGGGGGTGTAATGGTGTGGGGGATGGGATATCACCGGTTCAGGCTGGTGGTGGGGGTGTAATGGTGTCGGGGATGGGATATCACCGCTTCAGGCTGGTGGTGGGGGTGTAATGGTGTGGGGGATGGGGTATCACCAGTTCAGGCTGGTGGTGGAGGTGTAATGGTGTGGGGGATGGGATATCACCGGTTCAGGCTGGTGGTGGGGTGTAATGGTGTGGGGATGGGGTATCACCGGTTCAGGCTGGTGGTGGAGGTGTAATGGTGTGGGGGATGGGATATCACCGGTTCAGGCTGGTGGTGGGGGTGCAATGGTGTGGGGGATGGGGTATCACCGGTTCAGGCTGGTGGTGGGGGTGTAATGGTGTGGGGGATGGGATATCACCGGTTCAGGCTGGTGGTGGTGGGGGTGTAATGGGTGTGGGGGATGGGGTATCACCGGTTCAGGCTGGTGGTGGGGGTGTAATGGTGTGGGGGATGGGATATCACCGGTTCAGGCTGGTGGTGGTGGGGGTGTAATGGTGTGGGGGATGGGGTATCACCGGTTCAGGCTGGTGGTGGGGGTGTAATGGTGTGGGGGATGGGGTATCACCGGTTCAGGCTGGTGGTGGGGGTGTAATGGTGTGGGGGATGGGGTATCACCGGTTCAGGCTGGTGGTGGGGGTGTAATGGTGTGGGGGATGGGATATCACCGGTTCAGCCTGGTGGTGGGTTTGTAATGGTGTGGGGGATGGGATATCACCGGTTCAGGCTGGTGGTGGGGGTGTAATGGTGTGGGGGATGGGATATCACCGGTTCAGGCTGGTGGTGGGGGTGTAATGGTGTGGGGGATGGGGTATCACCGGTTCAGGCTGGTGGTGGGGGTGTAATGGTGGGGGGATGGGGTATCACCGGTTCAGGCTGGTGGTGGGAGTGTAATGGTGTGGGGGATGGGATATCACCGGTTCAGGCTGTTGGTGGAGGTGTAATGGTGTGGGGGATGGGATATCACCGGTTCAGGCTGGTGGTGGGGGTGCAATGGTGTGGGGGATGGGGTATCACCGGTTCAGGCTGGTGGTGGGGGTGCAATGGTGTGGGGGATGGGGTATCACCGGTTCAGGCTGGTGGTGGGGGTGTAATGGTGTGGGGGATGGGATATCACCGGTTCAGGCTGGTGGGGGTGTAATGGTGTGGGGGATGGGGTATCACCGGTTCAGGCTGGTGGTGGGGGTTGAATGGTGTGGGGGATGGGGTATCACCGGTTCAGGCTGGTGGTGGGGGTGTAATGGTGTGGGGGAGGGGATATCACCAGTTCAGGCTGTTGGTGGGGGTGTAATGGTGTGGGGGAGGGGATATCACCAGTTCAGGCTGGTGGTGGGGGTGTAATGGTGTGGGGGATGGGATATCACCGGTTCAGGCTGGTGGTGGGGGTGTAATGGTGTGGGGGATGGGATATCACTGGTTCAGGCTGGTGGTGGGGGTGTAATGGTGTGGGGGATTGGGTATCACGGGTTCAGGCTGGTGGTGGGGGTGTAATGGGTGTGGGGGATGGGGTATCACCGGTTCAGGCTGGTGGTGGGGGTGTAATGGTGTGGGGGATGGGATATCACCGGTTCAGGCTGGTGGTGGGGGTGTAATGGTGTGGGGGATAAGGTATCACCGGTTCAGGCTGGTGGTGGGGGTGTAATGGTGTGGGGGATGGGGTTTTACCGGTTCAGGCTGGTGGTGGCGGTGTAATGGTGTGAGGGGATGGGATATCACCGGTTCAGGCTGGTGGTGGTGGGGGTGTAATGGGTGTGGGGGATGGGGTATCACCGGTTCAGGCTGGTGGTGGGGGTTGAATGGTGTGGGGGATGGGGTATCACCGGTTCAGGCTGGTGGTGGGGGTGTAATGGTGTGGGGGAGGGGATATCACCAGTTCAGGCTGTTGGTGGGGGTGTAATGGTGTGGGGGAGGGGATATCACCAGTTCAGGCTGGTGGTGGGGGTGTAATGGTGTGGGGGATGGGATATCACCGGTTCAGGCTGGTGGTGGGGGTGTAATGGTGTGGGGGATGGGATATCACTGGTTCAGGCTGGTGGTGGGGGTGTAATGGTGTGGGGGATTGGGTATCACGGGTTCAGGCTGGTGGTGGGGGTGTAATGGGTGTGGGGGATGGGGTATCACCGGTTCAGGCTGGTGGTGGGGGTGTAATGGTGTGGGGGATGGGATATCACCGGTTCAGGCTGGTGGTGGGGGTGTAATGGTGTGGGGGATAAGGTATCACCGGTTCAGGCTGGTGGTGGGGGTGTAATGGTGTGGGGGATGGGGTTTTACCGGTTCAGGCTGGTGGTGGCGGTGTAATGGTGTGAGGGGATGGGATATCACCGGTTCAGGCTGGTGGTGGGGGTGTAATGGTGTGGGGGATGGGGTATCACCGGTTCAGGCTGGTGGTGGGGATGTAATGGTGTGGGGGATGGGATATCACCGGTTCAGCCTGGTGGTGGAGGTGTAATGGTGTGGGGGATGGGATATCACCGGTTCAGGCTGGTGGTGGGGGTGTAATGGTGTGGGGGATGGGGTATCACCGGTTCAGGCTGGTGGTGGGGGTGTAATGGTGTGGGGGATGGGATATCACCGGTTCAGGCTGGTGGTGGGGGTGTAATGGTGGGGGGATGGGATATCACCGGTTCAGGCTGGTGGTGGGGGTGTAATGGTGTAGGGGATGGGGTATCACCGGTTCAGGCTGGTGGTGGGGGTGTAATGGTGTGGGGGATGGGATATCACCGGTTCAGGCTGGTGGTGGGGGTGTAATGGTGTGGGGGATGGGATATCACCGGTTCAGGCTGGTGGTGGGGGTGTAATGGTGTGGGGGATGGGATATCACCGGTTCAGGCTGGTGGTGGGGGTGTAATGGTGTGGGGGATGGGGTATCACCGGTTCAGGCTGGTGGTGTAATGGTGTGGGGGATGGGGTATCACTGGTTCAGGCTGGTGGTGGGGGTGTAATGGTGTGGGGGATGGGGTATCACCAGTTCAGGCTGGTGGTGGAGGTGTAATGGTGTGGGGGATGGGATATCACCGGTTCAGGCTGGTGGTGGGGTGTAATGGTGTGGGGATGGGGTATCACCGGTTCAGGCTGGTGGTGGAGGTGTAATGGTGTGGGGGATGGGATATCACCGGTTCAGGCTGGTGGTGGGGGTGCAATGGTGTGGGGGATGGGGTATCACCGGTTCAGGCTGGTGGTGGGGGTGTAATGGTGTGGGGGATGGGATATCACCGGTTCAGGCTGGTGGTGGGGGTGTAATGGTGTGGGGGAGGGGATATCACCGGTTCAGGCTGGTGGTGGGGGTGTAATGGTGTGGGGGATGGGATATCACCGGTTCAGGCTGGTGATGGGGGTGTAATGGTGTGGGGGATGGGGTATCACCGGTTCAGGCTGGTGGTGGGAGTGTAATGGTGTGGGGGATGGGATATCACCGGTTCAGGCTGGTGGTGGTGGGGGTGTAATGGTGTGGGGGATGGGGTATCACCGGTTCAGGCTGGTGGTGGGGGTGTAATGGTGTGGGGGATGGGGTATCACCGGTTCAGGCTGGTGGTGGGGGTGTAATGGTGTGGGGGATTGGGTATCACGGGTTCAGGCTGGTGGTGGGGGTGTAATGGGTGTGGGGGATGGGGTATCACCGGTTCAGGCTGGTGGTGGGGGTGTAATGGTGTGGGGGATGGGATATCACCGGTTCAGGCTGGTGGTGGGGGTGTAATGGTGTGGGGGATAAGGTATCACCGGTTCAGGCTGGTGGTGGGGGTGTAATGGTGTGGGGGATGGGGTTTTACCGGTTCAGGCTGGTGGTGGCGGTGTAATGGTGTGAGGGGATGGGATATCACCGGTTCAGGCTGGTGGTGGGGGTGTAATGGTGTGGGGGATGGGGTATCACCGGTTCAGGCTGGTGGTGGGGATGTAATGGTGTGGGGGATGGGATATCACCGGTTCAGCCTGGTGGTGGAGGTGTAATGGTGTGGGGGATGGGATATCACCGGTTCAGGCTGGTGGTGGGGGTGTAATGGTGTGGGGGATGGGGTATCACCGGTTCAGGCTGGTGGTGGGGGTGTAATGGTGTGGGGGATGGGATATCACCGGTTCAGGCTGGTGGTGGGGGTGTAATGGTGGGGGGATGGGATATCACCGGTTCAGGCTGGTGGTGGGGGTGTAATGGTGTAGGGGATGGGGTATCACCGGTTCAGGCTGGTGGTGGGGGTGTAATGGTGTGGGGGATGGGATATCACCGGTTCAGGCTGGTGGTGGGGGTGTAATGGTGTGGGGGATGGGATATCACCGGTTCAGGCTGGTGGTGGGGGTGTAATGGTGTGGGGGATGGGATATCACCGGTTCAGGCTGGTGGTGGGGGTGTAATGGTGTGGGGGATGGGGTATCACCGGTTCAGGCTGGTGGTGTAATGGTGTGGGGGATGGGGTATCACTGGTTCAGGCTGGTGGTGGGGGTGTAATGGTGTGGGGGATGGGGTATCACCAGTTCAGGCTGGTGGTGGAGGTGTAATGGTGTGGGGGATGGGATATCACCGGTTCAGGCTGGTGGTGGGGTGTAATGGTGTGGGGATGGGGTATCACCGGTTCAGGCTGGTGGTGGAGGTGTAATGGTGTGGGGGATGGGATATCACCGGTTCAGGCTGGTGGTGGGGGTGCAATGGTGTGGGGGATGGGGTATCACCGGTTCAGGCTGGTGGTGGGGGTGTAATGGTGTGGGGGATGGGATATCACCGGTTCAGGCTGGTGGTGGTGGGGGTGTAATGGTGTGGGGGATGGGGTATCACCGGTTCAGGCTGGTGGTGGGGGTGTAATGGTGTGGGGGATGGGGTATCACCGGTTCAGGCTGGTGGTGGGGGTGTAATGGTGTGGGGGATGGGGTATCACCGGTTCAGGCTGGTGGTGGGGGTGTAATGGTGTGGGGGATGGGATATCACCGGTTCAGCCTGGTGGTGGGTTTGTAATGGTGTGGGGGATGGGATATCACCGGTTCAGGCTGGTGGTGGGGGTGTAATGGTGTGGGGGATGGGGTATCACCGGTTCAGGCTGGTGGTGGAGGTGTAATGGTGTGGGGGATGGGATATCACCGGTTCAGGCTGGTGGTGGGGGTGTAATGGTGGGGGGATGGGGTATCACCGGTTCAGGCTGGTGGTGGGAGTGTAATGGTGTGGGGGATGGGATATCACCGGTTCAGGCTGTTGGTGGAGGTGTAATGGTGTGGGGGATGGGATATCACCGGTTCAGGCTGGTGGTGGGGGTGCAATGGTGTGGGGGATGGGGTATCACCGGTTCAGGCTGGTGGTGGGGGTGCAATGGTGTGGGGGATGGGGTATCACCGGTTCAGGCTGGTGGTGGGGGTGTAATGGTGTGGGGGATGGGGTATCACCGGTTCAGGCTGGTGGTGGGGGTGTAATGGTGTGGGGGATGGGGTATCACCGGTTCAGGCTGGTGGTGGGGGTGTAATGGTGTGGGGGAGGGGATATCACCAGTTCAGGCTGTTGGTGGGGGTGTAATGGTGTGGGGGAGGGGATATCACCAGTTCAGGCTGGTGGTGGGGGTGTAATGGTGTGGGGGATGGGATATCACCGGTTCAGGCTGGTGGTGGGGGTGTAATGGTGTGGGGGATGGGATATCACTGGTTCAGGCTGGTGGTGGGGGTGTAATGGTGTGGGGGATTGGGTATCACGGGTTCAGGCTGGTGGTGGGGGTGTAATGGGTGTGGGGGATGGGGTTTTACCGGTTCAGGCTGGTGGTGGCGGTGTAATGGTGTGAGGGGATGGGGTTTTACCGGTTCAGGCTGGTGGTGGCGGTGTAATGGTGTGAGGGGATGGGATATCACCGGTTCAGGCTGGTGGTGGGGGTGTAATGGTGTGGGGGATGGGGTATCACCGGTTCAGGCTGGTGGTGGGGGTGTAATGGTGTGGGGGATGGGATATCACCGGTTCAGCCTGGTGGTGGAGGTGTAATGGTGTGGGGGATGGGATATCACCGGTTCAGGCTGGTGGTGGGGGTGTAATGGTGTGGGGGATGGGGTATCACCGGTTCAGGCTGGTGGTGGAGGTGTAATGGTGTGGGGGATGGGATATCACCGGTTCAGGCTGGTGGTGGGGGTGTAATGGTGGGGGGGATGGGGTATCACCGGTTCAGGCTGGTGGTGGGGGTGTAATGGTGTGGGGGATAGGATATCACCGGTTCAGGCTGGTGGTGGGGGTGTAATGGTGTGGGGGATGGGATATCACCGGTTCAGGCTGGTGGTGGGGGTGTAATGGTGTGGGGGATGGGATATCACCGGTTCAGGCTGGTGGTGGAGGTGTAATGGTGTGGGGGATGGGATATCACCGGTTCAGGCTGGTGGTGGGGGTGTAATGGTGTGGGGGATGGGATATCACCGGTTCAGGCTGGTGGTGGGGGTGTAATGGTGTCGGGGATGGGATATCACCGCTTCAGGCTGGTGGTGGGGGTGTAATGGTGTGGGGGATGGGGTATCACCGGTTCAGGCTGGTGGTGGAGGTGTAATGGTGTGGGGGATGGGATATCACCGGTTCAGGCTGGTGGTGGGGTGTAATGGTGTGGGGGATGGGATATCACCGGTTCAGGCTGGTGGTGGGAGTGTAATGGTGTGGGGGATGGGATATCATTGATTCAGGCTGGTGGTGGAGGTGTAATGGTGTGGGGGATGGGATATCACCGGTTCAGGCTGGTGGTGGGGATGTAATGGTGTGGGGGATGGGGTATCACCGGTTCATTCTGGTGGTGGGGGTGTAATGGTGTGGGGGATGGGGTATCACTGGTTCAGGTTGGTGGTGGGGGTGTAATGGTGTGGGGGATGGGGTATCACCGGTTCAGGCTGGTGGTGGAGGTGTAATGGTGTGGGGGATGGGATATCACCGGTTCAGGCTGGTGGTGGGGGTGCAATGGTGTGGGGGATGGGGTATCACCGGTTCAGGCTGGTGGTGGGGTGTAATGGTGTGGGGGATGGGGTATCACCGGTTCAGGCTGGTGGTGGGGGTGTAATGGTGTGGGGGATGGGGTATCACCGGTTCAGGCTGGTGGTGGGGGTGTAATGGTGTGGGGGATGGGGTATCACCGGTTCAGGCTGGTGGTGGGGGTGTAATAGTGTGGGGGAGGGGATATCACCAGTTCTGGCTGTTGGTGGGGGTGTAATGGTGTGGGGGAGGGGATATCACCAGTTCAGGCTGGTGGTGGGGGTGTAATGGTGTGGGGGATGGGATATCACCGGTTCAGGCTGGTGGTGGGGGTGTAATGGTGTGGGGGATGGGATATCACTGGTTCAGGCTGGTGGTGGGGGTGTAATGGTGTGGGGGATGGGATATCACCGGTTCAGGCTGGTGGTGGGGGTGTAATGGTGTGGGGGATGGGATATCACTGGTTCAGGCTGGTGGTGGGGGTGTAATGGTGTGGGGGATGGGATATCACCGGTTCAGGCTGGTGGTGGGGGTGTAATGGTGTGGGGGATGGGATATCACCGGTTCAGGCTGGTGGTTGAGGTGTAATGGTGTGGGGGATTGGGTATCACGGGTTCAGGCTGGTGGTGGGGGTGTAATGGGTGTGGGGGATGGGGTATCACCGGTTAAGGCTGGTGGTGGGGGTGTAATGGTGTGGGGGATGGGATATCACCGGTTCAGGCTGGTGGTGGGGGTGTAATGGTGTGGGGGATGGGGTATCACCGGTTCAGGCTTGTGGTGGGGGTGTAATGGTGTGGGGGATGGGGTATCACCGGTTCAGGCTGGTGGTGGCGGTGTAATGGTGTGAGGGGATGGGATATCACCGGTTCAGGCTGGTGGTGGGGGTGTAATGGTGTGGGGGATGGGGTATCACCGGTTCAGGCTGGTGGTGGGGGTGTAATGGTGTGGGGGATGGGATATCACCGGTTCAGGCTGGTGGTGGGGGTGTAATGGTGTGGGGGATAGGGGATCACCGGTTCAGGCTGGTGGTGGGGGTGTAATGGTGTGGGGGATGGGATATCACCGGTTCAGGCTGGTGGTGGGGGTGTAATGGTGTGAGGGGATGGGATATCACCGGTTCAGGCTGGTGGTGGGGGTGTAATGGTGTGGGGGATGGGGTATCACCGGTTCAGGCTGGTGGTGGGGGTGTAATGGTGTGGGGGATGGGATATCACCGGTTCAGGCTGGTGGTGGGGGTGTAATGGTGTGGGGGATGGGATATCACCGGTTCAGGCTGGTGGTGGGGTTGTAATGGTGTGGGGGATGGGATATCACCGGTTCAGGCTGGTGGTGGGGGTGTAATGGTGTGGGGGATGGGATATCACCGGTTCAGGCTGGTGGTGGGGGTGTAATGGTGTGGGGGATGGGATATCACCGGTTCAGGCTGGTGGTGGGGGTGTAATGGTGTGGGGGATGGGATATCACCGGTTCAGGCTGGTGGTGGGAGTGTAATGGTGTCGGGGATGGGATATCACCGGTTCAGGCTGGTGGTGGGGGTGTAATGGTGTGGGGGATGGGGTATCACCGGTTCAGGCTGGTGGTGGGGTGTAATGGTGTGGGGGATGGGATATCACCGGTTCAGGCTGGTGGTGGGGATGTAATGGTGTGGGGGATGGGGTATCACCGGTTCAGGCTGGTGGTGGTGGTGTAATGGTGTGGGGGATGGGGTATCACTGGTTCAGGCTGGTGGTGGGGGTGTAATGGTGTGGGGGATGGGGTATCACCGGTTCAGGCTGGTGGTGGAGGTGTAATGGTGTGGGGGATGGGGTATCACCGGTTCAGGCTGGTGGTGGGGGTGTAATGGTGTGGGGGATGGGATATCACCGGTTCAGGCTGGTGGTGGGGATGTAATGGTGTGGGGGATGGGGTATCACCGGTTCAGGCTGGTGGTGGTGGTGTAATGGTGTGGGGGATGGGATATCACCGGTTCAGGCTGGTGGTGGGGGTGTAATGGTGTGGGGGGATGGGATATCATTGATTCAGGCTGGTGGTGGAGGTGTAATGGTGTGGGGGATGGGATATCACCGGTTCAGGCTGGTGGTGGGGGTGTAATGGTGTGGGGGATGGGATATCACCGGTTCAGGCTGGTGGTGGGGATGTAATGGTGTGGGGGATGGGGTATCACCGGTTCAGGCTGGTGGTGGTGGTGTAATGGTGTGGGGGATGGGATATCACCGGTTCAGGCTGGTGGTGGGGGTGTAATGGTGTGGGGGGATGGGATATCATTGATTCAGGCTGGTGGTGGAGGTGTAATGGTGTGGGGGATGGGATATCACCGGTTCAGGCTGGTGGTGGGGATGTAATGGTGTGGGGGATGGGGTATCACCGGTTCAGGCTGGTGGTGGTGGTGTAATGGTGTGGGGGATGGGGTATCACTGGTTCAGGCTGGTGGTGGGGGTG
Organism: Lithobates clamitans; assembly: GCA_037952925.1. NCBI lineage: Eukaryota > Metazoa > Chordata > Amphibia > Anura > Ranidae > Lithobates > Lithobates clamitans. The sequence goes on along the minus strand of JBBGZY010002253.1, from coordinate 510,344 downwards.
TAATGGTGTGGGGGATGGGGTATCACCGGTTCAGGCTGGTGGTGGAGGTGTAATGGTGTGGGGGATGGGGTATCACCGGTTCAGGCTGGTGGTGGGGTGTAATGGTGTGGGGGATGGGGTATCACCGGTTCAGGCTGGTGGTGGGGGTGTAATAGTGTGGGGGATGGGATATCACCAGTTCAGGCTGGTGGTGGGGGTGTAATGGTGTGGGGGATGGGGTATCACCGGTTCAGGCTGGTGGTGGAGGTGTAATGGTGTGGGGGATGGGATATCACCGGTTCAGGCTGGTGGTGGTGGTGTAATGGTGTGGGGGGATGGGATATCACCGGTTCAGGCTGGTGGTGGGGGTGTAATGGTGCGGGGGATGGGGTATCACCGGTTCAGGCTGGTGGTGGGGATGTAATGGTGTGGGGGATGGGGTATCACCGGTTCATTCTGGTGGTGGGGGTGTAATGGTGTGGGGGATGGGGTATCACTGGTTCAGGTTGGTGGTGGGGGTGTAATGGTGTGGGGGATGGGGTATCACCGGTTCAGGCTGGTGGTGGAGGTGTAATGGTGTGGGGGATGGGATATCACCGGTTCAGGCTGGTGGTGGGGGTGCAATGGTGTGGGGGATGGGGTATCACCGGTTCAGGCTGGTGGTGGGGTGTAATGGTGTGGGGGATGGGGTATCACCGGTTCAGGCTTGTGGTGGGGGTGTAATGGTGTGGGGGATGGGGTATCACCGGTTCAGGCTGGTGGTGGCGGTGTAATGGTGTGAGGGGATGGGATATCACCGGTTCAGGCTGGTGGTGGGGGTGTAATGGTGTGGGGGATGGGGTATCACCGGTTCAGGCTGGTGGTGGGGGTGTAATGGTGTGGGGGATGGGATATCACCGGTTCAGGCTGGTGGTGGGGGTGTAATGGTGTGGGGGATAGGGGATCACCGGTTCAGGCTGGTGGTGGGGGTGTAATGGTGTGGGGGATGGGATATCACCGGTTCAGGCTGGTGGTGGGGGTGTAATGGTGTGAGGGGATGGGATATCACCGGTTCAGGCTGGTGGTGGGGGTGTAATGGTGTGGGGGATGGGGTATCACCGGTTCAGGCTGGTGGTGGGGGTGTAATGGTGTGGGGGATGGGATATCACCGGTTCAGGCTGGTGGTGGGGGTGTAATGGTGTGGGGGATGGGATATCACCGGTTCAGGCTGGTGGTGGGGTTGTAATGGTGTGGGGGATGGGATATCACCGGTTCAGGCTGGTGGTGGGGGTGTAATGGTGTGGGGGATGGGATATCACCGGTTCAGGCTGGTGGTGGGGGTGTAATGGTGTGGGGGATGGGATATCACCGGTTCAGGCTGGTGGTGGGGGTGTAATGGTGTGGGGGATGGGATATCACCGGTTCAGGCTGGTGGTGGGAGTGTAATGGTGTCGGGGATGGGATATCACCGGTTCAGGCTGGTGGTGGGGGTGTAATGGTGTGGGGGATGGGGTATCACCGGTTCAGGCTGGTGGTGGGGTGTAATGGTGTGGGGGATGGGATATCACCGGTTCAGGCTGGTGGTGGGGATGTAATGGTGTGGGGGATGGGGTATCACCGGTTCAGGCTGGTGGTGGTGGTGTAATGGTGTGGGGGATGGGGTATCACTGGTTCAGGCTGGTGGTGGGGGTGTAATGGTGTGGGGGATGGGGTATCACCGGTTCAGGCTGGTGGTGGAGGTGTAATGGTGTGGGGGATGGGGTATCACCGGTTCAGGCTGGTGGTGGGGGTGTAATGGTGTGGGGGATGGGATATCACCGGTTCAGGCTGGTGGTGGGGATGTAATGGTGTGGGGGATGGGGTATCACCGGTTCAGGCTGGTGGTGGTGGTGTAATGGTGTGGGGGATGGGATATCACCGGTTCAGGCTGGTGGTGGGGGTGTAATGGTGTGGGGGGATGGGATATCATTGATTCAGGCTGGTGGTGGAGGTGTAATGGTGTGGGGGATGGGATATCACCGGTTCAGGCTGGTGGTGGGGGTGTAATGGTGTGGGGGATGGGATATCACCGGTTCAGGCTGGTGGTGGGGATGTAATGGTGTGGGGGATGGGGTATCACCGGTTCAGGCTGGTGGTGGTGGTGTAATGGTGTGGGGGATGGGATATCACCGGTTCAGGCTGGTGGTGGGGGTGTAATGGTGTGGGGGGATGGGATATCATTGATTCAGGCTGGTGGTGGAGGTGTAATGGTGTGGGGGATGGGATATCACCGGTTCAGGCTGGTGGTGGGGATGTAATGGTGTGGGGGATGGGGTATCACCGGTTCAGGCTGGTGGTGGTGGTGTAATGGTGTGGGGGATGGGGTATCACTGGTTCAGGCTGGTGGTGGGGGTGTAATGGTGTGGGGGATGGGGTATCACCGGTTCAGGCTGGTGGTGGAGGTGTAATGGTGTGGGGGATGGGGTATCACCGGTTCAGGCTGGTGGTGGGGTGTAATGGTGTGGGGGATGGGGTATCACCGGTTCAGGCTGGTGGTGGGGGTGTAATAGTGTGGGGGATGGGATATCACCAGTTCAGGCTGGTGGTGGGGGTGTAATGGTGTGGGGGATGGGGTATCACCGGTTCAGGCTGGTGGTGGAGGTGTAATGGTGTGGGGGATGGGATATCACCGGTTCAGGCTGGTGGTGGTGGTGTAATGGTGTGGGGGGATGGGATATCACCGGTTCAGGCTGGTGGTGGGGGTGTAATGGTGCGGGGGATGGGGTATCACCGGTTCAGGCTGGTGGTGGGGGGTGTAATGGTGTGGGGGATGGGGTATCACCGGTTCAGGCTGGTGGTGGGGGTGTAATGGTGTGGGGGATGGGGTATCACTGGTTCAGGCTGGTGGTGGGGGTGTAATGGTGTGGGGGATGGGGTATCACCGGTTCAGGCTGGTGGTGGGGGTGTAATAGTGTGGGGGAGGGGATATCACCAGTTCTGGCTGTTGGTGGGGGTGTAATGGTGTGGGGGAGGGGATATCACCAGTTCAGGCTGGTGGTGGGGGTGTAATGGTGTGGGGGATGGGATATCACCGGTTCAGGCTGGTGGTGGGGGTGTAATGGTGTGGGGGATGGGATATCACTGGTTCAGGCTGGTGGTGGGGGTGTAATGGTGTGGGGGATGGGATATCACCGGTTCAGGCTGGTGGTGGGGGTGTAATGGTGTGGGGGATGGGATATCACTGGTTCAGGCTGGTGGTGGGGGTGTAATGGTGTGGGGGATGGGATATCACCGGTTCAGGCTGGTGGTGGGGGTGTAATGGTGTGGGGGATGGGATATCACCGGTTCAGGCTGGTGGTGGGGGTGTAATGGAGTGGGGGATGGGGAATCACCGGTTCAGGCTGGTGGTGGGGGGTGTAATGGTGTGAGGGATGGGGTATCACTGGTTCAGGCTGGTGGTGGGGGTGTAATGGTGTGGGGGATGGGATATCACCGGTTCAGGCTGGTGGTGGGGGTGTAATGGTGTGGGGGATGGGATATCACCGGTTCAGGCTGGTGGTGGGGGTGTAATGGTGTGGGGGATGGGATATCACCGGTTCAGGCTGGTGGTGGAGGTGTAATGGTGTGGGGGATGGGATATCACCGGTTCAGGCTGGTGGTGGAGGTGTAATGGTGTGGGGGATGGGGTATCACGGGTTCAGGCTGGTGGTGGGGGTGTAATGGGTGTGGGGGATGGGGTATCACCGGTTAAGGCTGGTGGTGGGGGTGTAATGGTGTGGGGGATGGGATATCACCGGTTCAGGCTGGTGGTGGGGGTGTAATGGTGTGGGGGATGGGGTATCACCGGTTCAGGCTGGTGGTGGGGGTGTAATGGTGTGGGGGATGGGGTATCACCGGTTCAGGCTGGTGGTGGCGGTGTAATGGTGTGAGGGGATGGGATATCACCGGTTCAGGCTGGTGGTGGGGGTGTAATGGTGTGGGGGATGGGGTATCACCGGTTCAGGCTGGTGGTGGGGGTGTAATGGTGTGGGGGATGGGATATCACCGGTTCAGGCTGGTGGTGGGGGTGTAATGGTGGGGGGGATGGGATATCACCGGTTCAGGCTGGTGGTGGGGGTGTAATGGTGTGGGGGATAGGGGATCACCGGTTCAGGCTGGTGGTGGGGGTGTAATGGTGTGGGGGATGGGATATCACCGGTTCAGGCTGGTGGTGGGGGTGTAATGGTGTGGGGGATGGGATATCACCGGTTCAGGCTGGTGGTGGGGGTGTAATGGTGTGGGGGATGGGATATTACCGGTTCAGGCTGGTGGTGGGGGTGTAATGGTGTGGGGGATGGGATATCACCGGTTCAGGCTGGTGGTGGGGGTGTAATGGTGTGGGGGATGGGATATCACCGGTTCAGGCTGGTGGTGGGGGTGTAATGGTGTCGGGGATGGGATATCACCGGTTCAGGCTGGTGGTGGGGGTGTAATGGTGTGGGGGATGGGGTATCACCGGTTCAGGCTGGTGGTGGGGTGTAATGGTGTGGGGGATGGGATATCACCGGTTCAGGCTGGTGGTGGGAGTGTAATGGTGTGGGGGATGGGATATCATTGATTCAGGCTGGTGGTGGAGGTGTAATGGTGTGGGGGATGGGATATCACCGGTTCAGGCTGGTGGTGGGGATGTAATGGTGTGGGGGATGGGGTATCACCGGTTCAGGCTGGTGGTGGGGGTGTAATGGTGTGGGGGATGGGGTATCACTGGTTCAGGCTGGTGGTGGGGGTGTAATGGTGTGGGGGATGGGGTATCACCGGTTCAGGCTGGTGGTGGAGGTGTAATGGTGTGGGGGATGGGGTATCACCGGTTCAGGCTGGTGGTGGGGTGTAATGGTGTGGGGGATGGGGTATCACCGGTTCAGGCTGGTGGTGGAGGTGTAATAGTGTGGGGGATGGGATATCACCAGTTCAGGCTGGTGGTGGGGGTGTAATGGTGTGGGGGATGGGGTATCACCGGTTCAGGCTGGTGGTGGGGGTGTAATGGTGTGGGGGATGGGATATCACCGGTTCAGGCTGGTGGTGGGGGTGTAATGGTGTGGGGGATGGGGTATCACCGGTTCAGGCTGGTGGTGGGGGTGTAATGGTGTGGGGGGATGGGGTATCACCGGTTCAGGCTGGTGGTGGGGGTGTAATGGTGTGGGGGATGGGGTATCACCGGTTCAGGCTGGTGGTGGAGGTGTAATGGTGTGGGGGATGGGATATCACCGGTTCAGGCTGGTGGTGGGGGTGTAATGGTGGGGGGATGGGGTATCACCGGTTCAGGCTAGTGGTGGGGGTGTAATGGTGTGGGGGGTGGGCTATCACCGGTTCAGGCTGGTGGTGGAGGTGTAATGGTGTGGGGGGATGGGGTATCACCGGTTCAGGCTGGTGGTGGGGGTGTAATGGTGTGGGGGATGGGGTATCACCGGTTCAGGCTGGTGGTGGGGGTGTAATGGTGTGGGGGATGGGGTATCACCGGTTCAGGCTGGTGGTGGGGGTGTAATGGTGTGGGGGAGGGGATATCACCAGTTCAGGCTGTTGGTGGGGGTGTAATGGTGTGGGGGAGGGGATATCACCAGTTCAGGCTGGTGGTGGGGGTGTAATGGTGTGGGGGATGGGATATCACCGGTTCAGGCTGGTGGTGGGGGTGTAATGGTGTGGGGGATGGGATGTCACTGGTTCAGGCTGGTGGTGGGGGTGTAATGGGTGTGGGGGATGGGGTATCACCGGTTCAGGCTGGTGGTGGGGGTGTAATGGGTGTGGGGGATGGGGTATCACCGGTTCAGGCTGGTGGTGGGGGTGTAATGGTGTGGGGGATGGGATATCACCGGTTCAGGCTGGTGGTGGTGGGGGTGTAATGGTGTGGGGGATGGGGTATCACCGGTTCAGGCTGGTGGTGGGGGTGCAATGGTGTGGGGGATGGGGTATCACCGGTTCAGGCTGGTGGTGGGGGTATAATGGTGTGGGGGATGGGGTATCACCGGTTCAGGCTGGTGGTGGGGGTGTAATGGTGTGGGGGAGGGGATATCACCAGTTCAGGCTGGTGGTGGGGGTGTAATGGTGTGGGGGATGGGATGTCACTGGTTCAGGCTGGTGGTGGGGGTGTAATGGTGTGGGGGATTGGGTATCACCGGTTCAGGCTGGTGGTGGGGGTGTAATGGGTGTGGGGGATGGGGTATCACCGGTTCAGGCTGGTGGTGGGGGTGTAATGGTGTGGGGGATGGGATATCACCGGTTCAGGCTGGTGGTGGTGGGGGTGTAATGGTGTGGGGGATGGGGTATCACCGGTTCAGGCTGGTGGTGGGGGTGTAATGGTGTGGGGGATGGGATATCACCGGTTCAGGCTGGTGGTGGGGGGTGTAATGGTGTGGGGGGATGGGATATCACCGGTTCAGGCTGGTGGTGGAGGTGTAATGGTGTGGGGGATGGGATATCACCGGTTCAGGCTGGTGGTGGGGGTGTAATGGTGTGGGGGATGGGATATCACCGGTTCAGGCTGGTGGTGGGGGTGTAATGGTGTGAGGGGATGGGATATCACCGGTTCAGGCTGGTGGTGGGGGTGTAATGGTGTGGGGGATGGGGTATCACCGGTTCAGGCTGGTGGTGGGGGTGTAATGGTGTGGGGGATGGGGTATCACCGGTTCAGGCTGGTGGTGGGGGTGTAATGGTGTGGGGGATGAGATATCACCGGTTTAGGATGGTGGTGGGGGTGTAATGGTGTGGGGGATGGGGTATCACCGGTTCAGGCTGGTGGTGGGGGTGTAATGGTGTGGGGGATGGGATATCAGGCTGGTGGGGGGGGGTAATGGTGTGGGGGATGGGATATCACCGGTCCAGGCTGGTGGTGGGGGTGTAATGGTGTGGGGGATGGGATATCACCGGTTCAGGATGGTGGTGGGGGTGTAATGGTGTGGGGGATGGTATATCACCAGTTCAGGCTGGTGGTGGGGGTGTAATGGTGTGGGGGATGGGATATCACTGGTTCAGGCTGGTGGTGGGGGTGTAATGGTGTGGGGGATGGGATATCACCGGTTCAGGCTGGTGGTGGGGGGGTGTAATGGTGTGGGGGATGGGGTATCACCGGTTCAGGCTGGTGGTGGGGGTGTAATGGTGTGGGGGATGGGATATCACAGGTTCAGGCTGGTGGTGGGGGTGTAATGGTGTGGGGGATGGGATATCACCGGTTCAGGCTGGTGGTGGAGGTGTAATGGTGTGGGGGGATGGGATATCACCGGTTCAGGCTGGTGGTGGGGGTGTAATGGTGTGGGGGATGGGATATCACCGGTTCAGGCTGGTGGTGGGGGTGTAATGGTGTGGGGGATGGGATATCACCGGTTCAGGCTGGTGGTGGGGGTGTAATGGTGTGGGGGATGGGATATCACCGGTTCAGGCTGGTGGTGGGGGTGTAATGGTGTGGGGGATGGGATATCACCGGTTCAGGCTGGTGGTGGAGGTGTAATGGTGTGGGGGATGGGGTATCACCGGTTCAGGCTGGTGGTGGGGGTGTAATGGTGTGGGGGATGGGGTATCACCGGTTCAGGCTGGTGGTGGGGGTGTAATGGTGTGGGGGATGGGATATCACCGGTTCAGGCTGGTGGTGGGGGTGTAATGGTGTGGGGATGGGATATCACCGGTTCAGGCTGGTGGTGGGGGTGTAATGGTGTGGGGGATGGGGTATCACCGGTTCAGGCTGGTGGTGGGGGTGTAATGGTGGGGGGGATGGGATATCACCGGTTCAGGCTGGTGGTGGGGGTGTAATGGTGTGGGGGATGGGGTATCACCGGTTCAGGCTGGTGGTGGGGGTGTAATGGTGTGGGGGATGGGATATCACCGGTTCAGGCTGGTGGTGGGGGTGTAATGGTGTGGGGGATGGGATATCACAGGTTCAGGCTGGTGGTGGGGGTGTAATGGTGGGGGGGATGGGATATCATCGGTTCAGGCTGGTGGTGGCGGTGTAATGGTGCGGGGGATGGGATATTACCGGTTCAGGCTGGTGGTGGGGGTGTAATGGTGTGGGGGATGGGATATCACCGGTTCAGGCTGGTGGTGGCGGTGTAATGGTGTGGGGGATGGGGTATCTCCGGTTCAGGCTGGTGGTGGGGGTGTAATGGTGTGGGGGATGGGATATCACCGGTTCAGGCTGGTGGTGGCGGTGTAATGGTGTGGGGGATGGGGTATCTCCGGTTCAGGCTGGTGGTGGGGGTGTAATGGTGTGGAGGATATTTTCTTGGCACACTTTGGGCCCCTTAGTACCAATTGATCATGGTTTAATCACCACGGCCTCCCTGAGTATTGTTGCTGACCGTGTCCATCCCTTTATGACTACAGTGTCCCCATCTTCTGATGGCTCCTTCCAGCAGGATAATGCTCCATGTCACAAAAGCTCCAATCATCTCACCACTGGACAATGAGGTCCCTGTCCTCCAATGGCCTCCACACTCACCACATCTCATCCAATAGAGGACCTTTGTGATGTGGTAGAACAGGATATTGGCATCATGGATGTGCAGCCGACAAATCGTGTGATGTTATCATGTCACTATGGAGCAAAATCTCTGAGGAACGTTTCCAACACCTTGTTGTATCTCTGCCACCAAGAATGAAGGCAAAAGGGGGTCCAATCCACTACTACCAAGGAGGACCTCATAAAGTGGCCGGTGAGTGTAGATCATTTCACTATTTTACACTGAGCTCAGTTCTCTTTAGTTGAAATAGATCATCCCTCTCTCCTCCGGCAGGCAGTGTATTCAGTAGTCACATCGTTCTGTATCTGAATCCGGAGTAATAAGTAGCTGGGAAAGACACAACACATCTCCTCACACCTCGGCATCCAACCTGAATGTTTCTAGCCGGGTTCACACTTTGAATGACAATATACAGCACATTCCTGTGCCCATCACATGCGAGTCGTCAGTGTGGTGCGATCTGAACACATTCATTCTGAACAGGCTGAACTCACACACCACATCGCACCAAAGTCCTACATGCACTGCTTCTGGAGACGCTCTACAACCGGATCGCATGGTGTCCTAATATTAAAAGCCAACAACTGCAGTATTTGTAGCTGCTGACTTTTAATTCTTTGTGGGGCGACCTCCTCTTTAAGAATGCTTCAGAAATATATATTTTATTTATTTCTTCTTATCAATTTATAAAATGAAAAGTGAGGGAACAGAAGGAAAATCCAACTCGATTCAATATTTGGTGTGACCTCCCCCCCCCCTTTGCCTTTAAACCATCATCAATTCTTCTAGGTAGACCTGCCCACACTTTGTGAAAGAACTCTTCAGGTAGGTTGTTCCAAACACCTTGGAGGACTAAACCACAGATCTTATATTCCTGGAAGCATTCCTAAAGTGGAACTTCAGTCAGAAAATGAAGTCCTAGATCACCCCAGGTGGGTCCCTTTTGTGTGTATAACGATGTACAAGATTAAAAATAAGTACCTACATTTTTTAAAATTCTGCTCTGCACATGCTCAGTTCCTCTCTATTTTTAGACACTGTGCCAAATTTGTAATCCCCGAGAGATGGTTGTGTGTGAAAATCCCAGAAATCCTCAGACCAGCCACGTCTGCCACCAACAACCAGGCCACGTTCAAAGTCACAGAGATCCCCTTTCTACTCCATTCTGATGCTTGGTTTGAACTTCAAAAAGTCGTCTTCACCACGTCTAGATGCCTAAATGCATTGAGTTGCTGCCATGTGATTGGCTGATTAGCAATTTGTGTTACCGAGCTACTGAACAGGTGTACCTAACAAAGTGGCCGGTGATATAATGTGTGTGTGTGTGTATATATATATATATTCTGTACATATATTATGGGGGTTGATTTACTAACAATGGAGCCCACAGAATCTCTGCATGGTGGCCAATCAGCTTCTAACTTCAGTGACAATAAAACCTGGAAGCTGATTGGTTACTATGCAGAGCAGCACCAGAGATTGTGTGCTCCACTTTTAGTAAATGTCCTCCAATGTTTCACATATTTAGTATATATATATATATATATATATATATATATATATATATATATATATATACACACAAGTATATATCTCACCACATATATATATATATGTGTGTGTGTGTGTGTGTGGTGAGATATATACTTGTGTGTATATATATAATTTTTTTTTTCTTTTTCCCTTTCCTTACCTTTTCCTCCTTTCCTTTCCTTCTCCTTTCCTTTCCTTCTTCTCCTTCTCCATTCCGTTCCTTTCTTTCTTCTGAGGTTTCACTGTATAGAAAATTACAGCGGATGCAGATTGAATATTATTAAAAAGTACATTTCTTTTTCAATTACAATATGACTTGTGTCGCAGTTGTACACGCTATATTATCTTTTTCTTTATTTGCTATTTTTTTCCCTCACGAAAGTGGAGTTACCCTTTAAATATATGTGTATTTAAGGTGTGGCACAGTAGGAAATGTATACAAACAGTAAACAATTTAACAAATCAAAACTGATAACATGACTGTAATGTAACAACAGGTATTATCGGCTTTCTAGTCGGCAAAGCCCAGGTACGTATTATGCGAGTGATAACAATAATATAAAGCAAAAGGGAACATTAGGTAAGTGATGATAGATGAAAGTGGTGTGAATCCAGTTCACCACAAGTGCACAGGTAGGTCCTATTGAGGATTATATCTCACTATTATTTTTATATTAAAAAAAAAAAAAAAAAAGGAGGAAAAGAAAAAGTGGGAGGAGATGAAGGAGTCCGGGGGGCATCGCCTTCTAGTGTAAACTGAGACTAAAGCCCCATACACAAAGGCTGAATGTCAGGAGACATTGACCAGTTAAAAAAAAAAAAATGGCCGACTTTTAACCCGTGTGTATGGCACCCTGTCTGACAGAAACCGGTTTCTGTCGGATGAGCATGCTGGAAAACCAACAGCTGACCGACTCAAGATCAGCGCTCTCTGCCTATGGCTGAGGGCGCTGACCAGAGTATTCTGTCCTGTCAGAACACAACAGCTCAGCAGGGGGGAGATCACTGCACTAACTACGCATAGTTAGTACAGCGACTCTAACCAGAGCTGACAGTTTTTTCAAAAACTCTTATGCCCCATACACACGGTCGGATTTTCCGATGGAAAATGTCCGATCAGAGCTTGTTGTCGGAAATTCCGACCGTGTGTGGGCTCCATCGGACATTTTCCATCGGATTTTCCGACACACAAAGTTGGAGAGCAGGAGATAAAATTTTCCAACAACAAAATCCGTTGTCGGAATTTCCGATCGTGTGTACACAAATCCGACGGACAAAGTGCCACGCATGCTCAGAATAAATAAAGAGATGAAAGCTATTGGCCACTGCCCCCGTTTATAGTCCCGACGTACGTGTTTTACGTCACCGCGTTCAGAACGATCGGATTTTCCGACAACTTTGTGTGACCGTGTGTATGCAAGACAAGTTTGAGCCAACATCCGTCGGAAAAAATCCTAGGATTTTGTTGTCGGAATGTCCGAACAAAGTCCAACCGTGTGTACGGGGCAATAGTGTGTACCTGACTTGCTTTAAGCCCGGTTCACACTGACTCTGCTCTGAAATTGGAGCACTTGTCGCATCAGAAGTCGGACCCTATTCAGTGCAATGGAACCGATCTAATCGGTGCAACTTGAGTCACTCTGACTTAGAAAAAGGTTCCTGCACTACTTTTGGTTCCGACTTTCCGACTTGTATTGACTTCTGTTAAAGAAGTGTAGTACCCTCTAGTAGTGTGCTACAGAGGATAGGTGGATCTAAACAGGCTTGGCTGCTTGCTAGGCCTGTTTGTTTTCATTCTGGGTTGGGAGTGGCTCAGAGTAGTGCTGGGTGACTCACAGGGAATGTCACTAGGACCTCCTACTTCATTCAAGAAGGTTCTAGTGCTTTCTGGAAAGAGAGTCTGGAGGAGAGGCGGAGTCATCTGGGGTGTTCTGGGGAGCCCTGACCAATCCCCAGGCCTCCTCAAATACCCAGGGTCAACCCAGGGTGGGGGGGAGTTGTCGGGTGGAGGAGCTGGAGTGAGAGAGTGCTGAGGCTGTCGGGGCCCATGGGGAGCTCCCCAGTCTGGGGGATGATCTTGGGCTCGGGTTCAGTCTGGACCACTTTCAAGAACACGGGAAAAGGTCCTGGACCGGAGGCACAAGAGAGAGCAAGGAGAGGACAGTGGGAGAGTGCACTGCTGAGAGACTCCAGGGAGGACAACTGGTCGCAGCCAGGAGAGCTGGTGAGTGTGGAGGACTGGAGAGGCATGTCTGGGAGGACTGGGAGCTTGCAGTCAAAGATGGGTGCAGAACCAAAGGAGTAGACTGTGGAAAAGGGCAGCTGCAGCCAGAAGGGGTGGCAGGGCCTGAAGAGGGCTTACTGGGATCAGTAGCCATAGTGAGGACAGCTGACACAAGAACTTTCTTCTACACTATAGTGGCCTGTGGTCCCTGCCTGCAAAGAGGGAGTTACTAAAGCCTGGCTGAGCAAGTGTCAGGCTCAACCAACAATATGTGTTAGGTGATCCTGAGAACAAGGTAGGGTTGAGAGTGATTGCCTGACTTCAGTCTGGTCTGACAGAAAACGCAGTCTGTCATAGTATCACAGCCTGGGGACATAAATGGCATCTGCTGCTGCTCCTGATCTCATGGAATCCTGGATCCTATTGCGATCCCTATTATAAGTGCTCCTCAACCCACCAATTTTGGCCTTCAAATAGGGGATGGTTGCTGTGGGGATCTGCGGCTTCACCAACTCAAGCAGTTTCTCCAGTGCTGCCTGCCTCTTTTGTTTATGATTATAATGTGGATGTTTCACCTGCCACAAACAGGGCAGCTCCCTGTAATTGTCTATGAACAGGGGGAGGAAGTTCTGATCATTGAAGCCATCCATTTTCTCTGCAAGACACAACACAAGACAAACCCTAATGTCAGGCTAAACTCTCCTAATCTTGTCCCAATATAGGCCTCAATCTAGAGGCAGTATAGGCCACTCATGCACCAAGTTAAACTTGTACCTTCATTAGAGCGATTGACGCTTCCGATTCTCCTTCCTCCTCTCACAGATCGTACGTATGACGCACGCGTGTTACGCTTTATATACACTGCGCATGCGTGAAACTCCGCCCACCCCCTGACGTTCTTTCTAGTCGATTCCCCGCCCCTTGTCTTTCAGCGCAGTGGGAGAGCACATGGCGGAGAAAGAGCAAGTGCATGCAGACAGCAGCAGCAACGACGAAAGGCTGGAGCTACGAATGCCCCGATCCTGGGGGAGATTTAAGGCCTCAAATATGTCCTTTGTAGAGATGGTGGACATCTTGAACAGGGCCGACTATGATTGGAAGCATGGACCTTACCCAAACCCTAATGTCAGAAAGGCCAAGATCATGGCTAAAGTTGTGAAAAGTCTGCACAGTAATTTTGGGGTACGACGATCCAAGGAGCAATTGAGGAAACGTTGGTCAGACCTGAAATTGAGGGAGCAGGATCAGTACAGAAAGATCAAGAGAGTTTTTCAAAAAAGTAAGTAGTTGTCATGTGTTCCTATTATTATTATTATTATTGCATGCTGCTCCATGTGCTTTTCTTTACTGTTGTACAGTTTAAAATGGCAACCTTCATGTTCATGGGCACAGTAATCGTTCATAGTAAACATCGTTTGTTCGCCCACTAATACGATCTTTTTGGCAGATACAGGTTAACTACATTTGTTTAGGCCTATTTGTATTAAAATAAGTTTATGACATTGTTGTCTGGAAGGGTTTGTACTACAATGAAATGCAAACTTGATTCAGTGTAAGGAGAGGACACTCAGTAGCTGTTTACACATCGACGCAGGAGTACTAGTGTGGGACACCAGAACAAACTTTTTAGGGTGTCCCACACAGGTGCTCTAGTGGATACTAGGGGTGTCTCCATGTGTGAAAATTGTACAAAAAAGGTAAGTATTCCAGCTTTAGAAAGGGAAAAAAATAATGTCTTCAGCTTGGAACTCTGACAAAAACGAGAATTGTACGACACTTCCAAGCAATGTTTCATATTCCTATTTCTGGCCTCAAATATCTGTGTGCTAAGTATACCTTTTTTTTATTCACATAGGAGAGAAAAGACTCGGGACATCTGAGGACACCAGGGACCCCCCACCTCCAAGAGAAAAGCAAATCCCCACACCACAACCAGAAGATGTGGAGGAAGGAGAGGTTTATGAAGTGGGCGAAATAGTGACCACAACAGGTGAGTGTCTGAGACCACAGCTTCAGGTAATAGATGTATGCCTGCATATTTATAATACATGGTGTGTTTTTTTATTTTAGGTGATGTGGATGTTGTGGAAGAAGAATCTCATTTCACAAGTGCAAGTGCCCAGATCCTCATCGAGGAGATCATGGTGTGCAATCAGGATTTACAGAGGATTAAGGAAGACATCAATGATGTGGAAAAAAGACTCAAAAACATCATTGATGTTTTAGGTAGAGTATAAAACATACCCAAATTTTGGAAATTCTTTTTTATTATAACTTTTTCAAAAAAATGTTGAAAGCCAAATTTTGAAGATGCACACAGTGTGTCAACATGTGCTATCTGCCATCAAGGGATATCAATGTACGCATTTTGGGGGTGCAACCCCTTCCTCGCAACTAAAGTAGCTGGGAGGAAGGGGTTGCACCCCGAAACACGTCCATTGATCCCCCATGATGGGAGCTAGCACATGTTGACATTAGGCATGGGATCTGGAGGGAAATCCCCATTTTGACTCCCAATTTGTGTGCATCTTCAAAATTTGGCTTTTACAGGGGTGACATCACCCCATCTGATGAAGGCAATATCAACACAGATTGGACACTATAATGTCTGATAATGCCTTCAATTTATCAAAGTTGAAATTTGTAAGTTCCTAATTTGTGTATTGTTTTATGTTTTTAAAAACATGCCTGTTTATCACAAAAAAGGATATTTCTACTGTCCAAAAAAAAATTTTATTCAAAAAAATATGTTGGTTTGTTCAAAAACCCTTTTCTAAACGCACTACTTTTCTACTCAACAATGTGTGGCTTCCTCTTTCAATGCTCATTAGTAGTTTTTGGCTTAAATTGGTGTTTACAGTGACAATGGGGGTTATTTCCTAAAGGCAAATCCACTTTACACTACAAGTGTAGTTTCAGTGCACTTTCAAGTGCACTTTTGCAGTGCACTTGTAGTGCAAAGTGGATTTTCCTTTAGTAAATAACACCCACCCCATCAGGCCATTTTCGTCACTCCAAAAAATTAATTCAGGGTGCTGAAAATTATGAATATTATTATCATTAATGCATTACATACATTAACAACAAAAACAAGGTGTGTGTGTGTAACAGAACCACAACATAATAGTTAGCTGAAGAAGAGATTGTCACCTCATGTATCCAAGAAATTACGTTTGCACTATTGAATAAAATGGCCAAAAAAAAGCCTATTGTAGAACCTAGGAGACAGCTAAAAGAAACACAAGCAGTAAATCAAAGGAAATAGTTGTGTGTTGTAAATCTCAGTGCTTTAAAACAAAAAAATAAGATTTGCATTGGTTGCAAAGTAATGTTGCATGTTCCCAGGATAGTACACACCCCAATGCTTTTTTTTTTTTACATTTCTTTGTCTATTAGCCCAGAAAATGTGCAGATTCGGTTCCTATTGATTTTCAGTGCAGTTCAGGTTCAGAATCCAAAATTCTTTGAAGTTCTGCAAACATTGCATGAACTGAACCCGAGACAGTTCATCTCATTCCTAGTTCAGAATAGACTTACTGACTCAGGGGCTCAGACCAGATGAGGAGGACGGAGGTGAAAGCAAACAGAAATAGACAAGTAATGCTCACCGTTGGCACCTGTAGTCTGGTTGGACCTCCTTCTCCACTTCTGAATCACTGGTCATCCAAGCAGTCAGTCTATCCTCACACGGGGCGCCATTTATTGTCCTGACAATGAGGACCACACCCAACTCCAGGAACAAAAGATTCCTTTTTATGGTGATCAAAGCTTTATTTAACATGCGTGAAAACAATAAAAAGAGAAAATTGTTCTAATCTTCACATTGAATGCAGAGGTTTATAAAGCAAGTAAATCAGCATAGGTAATGAGATCCCATCCCAGACTGGGAGGACACAGAATGCATTATACATGAAATGACCAATAGGAGGGAGATTTTCAGTCTAGAAGCTAAAAAGTTAATCATTTATTTTCAGGAATTTTATCCTAGGTGGACAACTTTTTGTGGCTTTCACTAATATCCAAAGAAGGTAAAAAATCCGTTTGTTTCAAAAGTTAATGGCAGGTCTTATAGTCATACAGTTATTAGCAAGTGTTAAAAAGAGACATGATCAGTATTTGCTTGGAGAAGGTTAAGCAGTGGGGAACACGATATACAAAATGTCAGATAAATGTTTCTCACAAAATGAGATTGAAGCCTTGCAAATCTACAAATCCAGCACAGTAGATGTTTCAGTAGCAGTCATCATAGTAAGTTGGTTCCATTTCCATCTCCACCTGATCCCTTCTCATCGTCCTCCTCTCACTCCGATTCTTCTCATTCTTCATCTTCCTCAAGTCATTGTCCATAAAGATGAGGAGCCCGGTGTAGAGGACAAAGACCACACCGGATGACAGGAAGTGACCCCAACCCGACCACATCCCAGGCCGACTTCTTTCTAAATGGAGATAATGGGGTACAAGAATAATAATATTATATATCAAACCCAGTTAGATCTTCAGTACAGCAGTGTCAGTATAACAAGACAGTCACACCAGTAACAGGGCAGAGATTCTGGTTGTCTTGATAAGGACGTAGCTGGCCATTTATTAAATCATCCAGTAAACATGAAGAATAGAAGAAGATCAGATTATCATCACACAATGACAGCAGGCCGGGTGAGGACATGACCATGTGAGAGAGTCACCAGCCATCACATCACCTCACCAAACACTGCCAATAGTATATGAACCCTCCATGAATGTGTGATGATAATGAGGTCTGAGCACCCCAATGCTGTGTGGACAAACCCAGGACAGCCTTGTTGTTGTAAAATTCCCAAAGCAAACAGTGAGAGCTTTAAGAGAAGACACAGAACAGGTTTACATCCACATACAACCCCAGCATCTCCACAGGTATAGCAGATTGATTACCAGGCGGGACATCTCATATGACGTCCTCCCAGTCACACCTAGGTGGTGAGCCTTGTCCCTCGGACACCATACATCACCGATAAGGGTAAAGAGCCAATGACATTGGCTCTTTTCCACACAATCGGCTGTGTCCAATCACAGCCGATCACAAATGCAAACAAACAGCGGTAACTCGCTTCCAGCTTGTGTGAGGAGGGGAAGCCAGGAACAGTGAGTTACTGATTAACCCCTTCAGTACTGTGCACCACACTGCCCTGATTTCCCTGGATTAAAGTGTACCTGTCAGTGCCGACATCAGTATACCTGTCAGTGCAGACATCAGTATACCTGTCAGTGCTGCTCATCAGTGTACCTGTCAGTGCTGCTCATCAGTGTACCTGTCAGTGCAGATATCAGTGTACCTGTCAGTGCAGACATCAGTGTACCTGTCAGTGCCAACATCAGTATACCTGTCAGTGCTGCTCATCAGTGTACCTGTCAGTGCAGATATCAGTGTACCTGTCAGTGCAGACATCAGTGTACCTGTCAGTGCCAACATCAGTGTACCTGTCAGTGCTGCTCATCAGTGTACCTGTCAGTGCCGACATCAGTATACCTGTCAGTGCTGCTCATCAGTGTACCTGTCAGTGCCAACATCACTATACCTGTCAGTACCAACATCAGTATACCTGTCAGTGCTGCTTATCAGTGTATCTGTCAGTGCCGACATCAGTGCACCTGTCAGTGCAGACATCAGTGTACCTGTCAGTGCAGCCCATCAGTGTACCTGTCAGTGCAGACATTAGTGTACCTGTCAGTGCAGACATCACTGTACCTGTCAGTGCAGACATCAGTGTACCTGTCAGTGCAGACATCAGTGTACCTGTCAGTGCTGCTAATCAGTGTACCTGTCAGTGCAGACATCAGTGTACCTGTCAGTGCAGACATCAGTGTACCTGTCAGTGCAGACATCAGTGTACCTTTCAGTGCAGACATCACTATACCTGTCAGTGCCGACATCAGTGTACCTATCAGTGCAGACATCAGTGTACCTGTCAGTGCAGGCATCAGTGTACCTTTCAGTGCAGACATTACTATACCTGTCAGTGCAGACATCAGTGTACCTGTCAGTGCAGACATCAGTGTACCTGTCAGTGCAGACATCAGTGTACCTGTCAGTGCAGACATCACTATACCTGTCAGTGCAGACATCAGTGTACCTGTCAGTGCAGACATCACTATACCTGTCAGTGCCGACATCAGTGTACCTGTCAGTGCAGACATCAGTGTACCTGTCAGTGCAGACATCACTATACCTGTCAGTGCCGACATCAGTGTACCTGTCAGTGCAGACATCAGTGTACCTGTCAACGCAGTCCATCTGTGCAGGCCTACAGTGTACCTGTCAGTGCATCCTTCAATGCAGCCTATGAGTATAAATGTCACCGCAGCCATCAGTGTAGCCTATCAGTGTACCTTTCAGTGCATTCATCAGTGCCTGCCACTTGGACTGATCTTTTGTCCTGCTACTGTAGTAGTGGGATTCAAGATAACATTGGGCTTCAGAGTAGAGAAAATCAGTTTTTGTTTTCTTTGGGTTTTGTAATTCCTGGACCAGGGTCTGGAGTCCGGAGGCTTTGAAGAGATTGGGTGGGAAGAAGCCTCTACTCCAGGTCTTACCTGACCGAGGCCCTAAGCCTGATTCCTGAACCAATATTTTGGCCGTGCTGATCATATCTCTGCCTGTAATGTCAAAGGACTTTTATGGACCATGTTCCTGCCTGCTGCCTGGACCAACACTTTGGCTGTGCTGACCATATCTCTGTCTGCTGCCTGTATTGACCCGGGGCTTTTTATGGACCACGTTTCTGCCTGCCACCTGTACTGACCCTGGCCTGTTTAATGACCATATTCCTGCCCGCTGCCTGGACAATTCCTTTGGCTGTTGCTGACCACATCTCTGCCTGCTTCCTGGACCAATGCTCTACTCTGCAGAGAACTGCTCTACTAAAACCACAGGTAATCTTTGTTAACCCTTTGTTCCGCTAGGCTGTGAAAAAGTCTCACACATGTGGTATTGCCATACTCAGGAGGAGTAGCAGAATGTATTTTGTGGTGTAAATTTTGCTATGTACATGCAAGGTGTTAGAAATATATTTTTATAACTAAAATAATACGATTTAATGTTCTTTCTACATTTTCCAAAAACTTGTGCAAAAAAATTTCATGTTCAAAAGACTCAGCATGCCTCATAGAATATACATTGGGATGTTTGCTTTCAAAAATGTGATCCTTTTGTGTGTGTTTTTACTGTCCTGGTGCTCCAGGGCCTTCAAAGTGTGATAGGTAGTCAGGAAATTAGATGTGTAACTTATGTCCCTAAAACACCAGGCGGTGCTCCTTGGTAGGGATGGGCTGTCTGTTCGAGTCGATCATGAGTTCGACTCGAACATTGGCTGTTCACCCGTTCACCGAATAGCAAACAATTTGGGGTGTTTGTGGCAAATTCAAAAGCGGCGGAACGCCCTTTAAAAGTCTATATGAGAAATCAAAACTGCTAATTTTAAAGGTTAATATGCAAGTTATTGTCATAAAAAGTGTTTGGGGACCCGGGTCCTGCCCCAGGGGACACGGATCAATGCAAAAAAAGTTTTAAAAACGGCCATTTTTTCAGGAGCAGTGATTTTAATAATGCTTAAAGTGAAACAATAAAAGTGTAATATCCCTTTAAATTTCGTAGCTGGGGGGTGTCTATAGTATGCCTGTAAAGGGGCGCATGTTTCCCGTGTTTAGAACAGTCTGACAGCAAAATGACATTATAAAGGAAAAAAGTCTTTTAATACTACGGCCCTCAGTTATAAAAAAACTGTCACAATAACAGAAGCGTCACACAGCGGGAGACTCCCATTGAGGCGGATTGTCCGGAGAAAGATGCCGGAGGAGAAGACCGGAGGAAGAAGCAGAGGAAGATAGAGGAAGTAGAGGGGGAAGAACATGATGGAGGAAGAAGAAGAAAACCGAAGAAAGACCAGAAGAAGATGGAAGAAGAAGTGGGGAAAGAAGAAGACATTAATAAAGGAATTGTCAAAAACCGGCTATTGTCTTTTTTAACATTTTTGACACTTTTTTTGTGAAATGGTAGGGGTACATATGTACCCCATTACCAATTCACACAGGGGGGGCTGGGATCTAGGGGTCCCCTTGTTAAAGGGGGCTTCCAGATTCCGATAAGTCCCCTGCCCGCAGACCCCCACAACCACCGGCCAAGGGTTGTGGGGATGAGGCCCTTGTCCCCATCAACATGGCGACATCCTCCCCATGTTGAGGGCATGTGGCCTGGTATGGCTCAGGAGGGGGGGCGCTCTCTTGTACCTCCCTCTTTTCCTGCGGCCTGCCAGGTTGCGTGCTCGGATAAGGGTCTGGTATGGATTTTTGGGGGGACCCCGCGCCATTTTTTTAAAAATTTTGGTACGAGGTCCCCCTTAATGTTCATATCAGACCCAAAGGGCCTGGTAATTGACTATGGGGGAATCCCATGCCGTTTTTTTCAATGACTTTTATGTGTATTGCCGAGATCCGACAATTCATTAATAGCCGCGAGTAGTTTTAAATGACTTTTTTTCCTTTGAAATGTCATTTTGCTGTCAGAATGTTGTAAACACGGGAAACATGCGCCCCTTTACAGGCATACTATAGACACCCCCCAGGTACGAAATTTAAAGGAATATTACACTTTTATTGTTTCACTTTAAGCATTATTAAAATCACTGCTCCCGAAAAAACATCAGTTTTTAAAACTTTTTTTGCATTGATCCATGTCCCCTGGGGCAGGACCCAGGTCCCCAAACACTTTTTATGACAATAATTTTCATATAAGCCTTTAAAATTAGCACTTTTGATTATTCATGTTCATGTCCCATAGACTTTAACGGTTTTCGCGCGTTCAAACACATTTTTTGCCTGTTCACATGTTCTGCTGTGAACCGAACAGGGGAGGTGTTCGGCTCATCCCTACTCCTTGGATGTTGGGCCTCTCTATGTGGCCAGGCTGTGTAAAAGTCTCACACATGTGGTATCGCCATACTCAGGAGGAGTAGCAGAATGTATTTTGGGGTGTAATTGCAAGTATGCCTATGCAGTGTGAGAGAAATAATTTGTTTATATGACAATTTCGTGAAAAAAAAAAGAATTCTGGAAAAAAAAACTTAAAAAACTCACCATCACTGTAGCAGTATAAATGTTGGCCTAAAATTATGAAGAAAAACTAATTATTTTCAAAATGTTATAATAAAAAACTAAGAAAAAACTTAAAAAATTTTGGTATTTTGTCACTTATATTGCAAAAAATAGAAAAACCAGTGGTGATTAAATACCACCAAAATAAAGCTCTATCTGTCTCAAAAAAAGAATAAAAATTTAGTTTGGGTACAGTGTTGAGTAATTGTCATTTAAAGTGCGATTCCCGAATGCTGAAAATTGGCCTGGGCAGGATTATTCAAGGTACAGCATAAAGGGGATTTCCACTTTTACAGCCAAATTGGGATAATACCGATTTTATATTTGTTATGTACATTAATGAATATCATGTGTCCACCATTTTATAGAGAGTCCTATAAAGAGCAGAGTGACAGGATCATCATGTAGTAACATAGATGGCTGTATGTGGCCTCCCCTTCCAGGGTACGGGTCTAGGCCTCAGTTATCTGGGAAGCCTTTTCTGTATGGGACTTGAGAGGAAGAGGGAGAGACAGGATGAATGGAGACCTTAGGCATGTAGGTGGGAAAGTGGGAATGAAGATCTTATTTGAGAGGTTAGTATGCTCAGTAACATGCATACCAGAGCCCCCTCTGTGACCAGGGATGCTGATGCTCCTAGCATGATGACATCAGGAGACACGCCCTTCATGTAGCAGGTTTCCTCACAGTGACTTCCTCAGGCACCCAGCCCCTGAGCAATCAACCGTCAGCATTGTGGTGGGTATTTTCATGGACAATTTCTCTCATCCACAGACTTTTACCGATGGGAGAAATCATGGGGGGGGTTTACAAACTGTCCTTGAAAATACGGATGGTTGGCAATATTCTGACAGAATATTTTTTACCATGAGCTGCGTTCCAGGTGTTGTATTGTATGGTGATCTATACCTCACCTTTGATTGATAGATATGTCCCATTCCGTTATGTAGTTTGAGTCCCGTGTCCCGCACTCGGCAGATGTAAAGTCCGGAGTCATTATATGTAACAGAGGAGATGGTGAGAGAGTTCTGTGTGACAGTCACCCGGAAGAGTTGTTCAGAAAATCCTGAGATCCATTCATATACCAGTAATGGTGATTAATAGGGATCTTGCCTGTATTTATGACATCACAGGACATTTTGGCCGTCTCTCCTATGAACAGTTGAAGATAAGGAGGGTCCTGGATCACCGACACTGCGCCAACACCAACAGGAAACACTGAGAGAAAAACAGAAACATAATCAGGACTCCTATACAATGTGAACTGTCTGAACTTTCACTACTAACCAATCAGAGCCTCCCGGATATGTCCCAGTCTTCCCAACAACATAGTGGACAACTTACAGGGTCACCAGACTCCTTCCTAATTTTTTTAAACATTTGGATAGACTGAGCGAAGGTTAGAACCCAATTGTGTCCCCATGTGGGAAATTACCCCTCACCAACAGCAGATCAACTTCTGTACAACCAGCTTGCCATAGGTGTGTGCAGGGGGTGTGCCGGATGTGCCTGGGCACCCCCTAATCACTATGTGCGTTCCCCCCTCCTTGTTGGCCCCCTTCCCCTGCAGTGTTGCTGGCTTCCCTCCTCTCCCCCCTGGCTGCTGCGGTGGATGTTTCAGGATGGAGAGTGGGGGAGGAGGCTAGTAAATAGTTTTCTAATAATTTTCTAAATGAACACAGTGAACATACCAACCCACTATGTTCATTTATAACTGAAGCATAGTAAATTGTTTTTGCTATGCTTCAGTTTGTGAATGAATAGGAAGCCGCTCAGCACAGAGCACTTCCCATTCATTTGTTGCCCCATGCAGCTGAGGCTGCAGAGAGCAGAATGTGTGTTTGAGATTTGGGGTGCACACCTATGCAGCCTGTCCATACATGGATTGAAATTTGGATGGTCCCTGCCAGGGAGCATGGGCGCCGCCATTCATTAAGGGAGCACGAGCTCCGCCCCCTCTATCCACACCACCCCCTATATGGTAATGGATAGATTCATGCACATTCAGCCACCCCCTATTCCTGCCCCTTTTCGGACATCGGGAGCATAAATTACAGTGACGGGAGGTGTATTTTAAAGCACCTGATTAGAGCCATAGGCTCTAATAGGCTTCAAAATCGCAGAGCATTGCGTCGGGAGCCCACCCAGGTGTGTTAGAAAAGCAAATATATAATCTCTAACACTGAGTCGCCTCTCCGCCAATCAGGAAGCGCGAGTCTGATACCCGTTTCCCGATTGGCTGAAAGGTCAGGTGATCCTATTGGACGCCTAAGAGGAGGAGGGGGATGCACAGTGATCACCACAGGAGGAGGGAGAAAGACACGCGGACATGTTGCCCGCCGTCTTCCTAGATGGGGTAAGGGTGTGGGGCTTTGATGTCCGGATTGTCCTCCCGGGGGGGGGGTGACAGTCACATCCCCCAAAAGAAAAACCACCAGCCGCCACTGGTCCCTCCTGAACTGGCCAAATTCCAATCAATGTATGGCCATCTTTATAGTTTTAGGTAAGTTAAAGTGGTTGTAAAGCCTTAAAGTTTGCATTCTATGCATTAACCACTTCAATACCGAGCATTTTCACCCCCTTCCTGCCCAAGCCATTTTTCAGCTTTCAGCGCTGTCACATTTTGAATGACAATTGCGCGGTCATGTTACACTGCACCCTAATGAAATTGTTATCATTTTTTCCCCACAAATAGAGCTTTCTTTTAGTGGTATTTGATCACCTCTGCGGTTTTTATTTTTTGCGCTATAAACAAAAGAAGAGTGACAAGTTTGAAAAAAAACACAATAATTTTTACCTTTTGCGATAATAAATATCCAATTTTTTTTTCTTTAAAACAAATTTTTTTCTCAGTTTATGTATTCTTGTACATATTTTTGGTAAAAAAATTGCAATAAGTGTATATTGATTGGTTTGCGCAAAAGTTATAGCATCTACAAAATAGGGGATAGTTTTATAACATTTTAATTTTTTTTTTATTTTTTTACTAGTAATGGCGGCGATCTGCGATTTTTATCATGACTGCGATATTGCAGCGGACACATCGGACACTTTTGACACATATTTGGGACCATTCACAGTTATACAGCGATCCGTGATATAAAAATGCATTGATTACTGTATAAATGTGACTGGCAGGGAAGGGGTCAACGCTAGGGGGTGATCGAGGGGTTAACTGTGTTTGCTAGGGAGTGATTCTAACTGTAGGGGGCGGGGACTCACAAGGGGATGAGACCGATCGGTGTTCCTCTGTACAAGGAACACACATCGGTCTCCTCTCCTCTGACAGGACCGTGGATCTGTCTGTTTACACACAGAGATCCACGGTCCTGCTGTGTTACCGGTAATCGCGGGTGCCCGGCGGACATCGCGGCCACTGGGCACGCGCACTGGGTGCCCAGTGACACGGTGGGGGCGTGCGATCGCCGGCAGCGGCACGCGCGCGCCCCCTTGTGGTCTGGGAAAGCGAGGCCGTCATATGACGCCCGCCCGCCAGGAGAGCTGCGCCGCATGGCCGTCAATTGACAGCCGGCGGTCAGCAAGCAGTCAAGGTGAAAACCCTTCTGTGCTGCAGCCCCCCCATACCCCCCCAGACCCCCTCCCTTTTTTCATACCTAAACCCGATCTTATCCAGTGATGTGTACAAGTGCAGTGGATCCAACCCGCTGTCCCTCTCTTCATTGGGCAGATTGATAGCAGCAAGAGCCATTGGCTCCCGCTGCTGTCAATCAAATCCAATGAAACAGGATCAGGGGGGGGGGGGGGAGGGGCGAGTCTTGCTGTCTGTGTCAATGAAAGCAGCAGTGGGACTCGGGAGCGAGCCCTCAGGGTGACCCGTATCTGTAGGGGGCACTTGATGAGGAGGAGGAGCCTGGAGTGCTGGCGAGGGGGGACCCCAGAAGAGGAGGATCGGGGGCTGCTCTGTGCAATACCATTACACAGAGCCGATAAGTATAGACATGTTTGTTATTTTTATACAAAAAAAAACAAAACAAAACAAAACAGCGCTTTATAGCCACTTTAAAGAAGCTCCTCTTGAAGAAAAGAAACTCCTTCGGTATAAAGTCTCCCCATTATTTCACATGTCGGATTTTCTGGATAACATTTATTTTTTTTACTGCCGGAGCATCAAACAATTGCATAACTGCTTTAACCCCTTATCTACCGGACACTTTCACCCCCTTCCTGCCCAGGCCATTTTTCAGCTTTTAGCGCTGTCATACTTTGATAACTGCGCGGTCATGTGACACTGTAACCATGTGACATTTTTATCATTTTCTTCACACAGATCGAGTTTTCTTTTGGTGGTATTTAATCACAGCTGGGATTTTTATTTTTTTCAAAAAAAAAAAAAAAAAGACCGAAAATGTTGTAAAAAAAGTTTTTCTTAATTTCTGTCAGTAAATTTTGTAAATAAGTCATTTTTTTTCTTCACTGATGGGCGCCGATGAGGTGGCACTTATGGGCACTGATTGGGTGGCACTGATATATGGCACTGGTGGGCACTGATAGGTGGCACTGACGGGCCCTGATAGTCGGCACTGGTGGGCACTGATAGGCGGCATGGATAAGTGGCACTGATGGGCGGCACTAATGGGTGGCACTGGTGGGTATTGACCAGCATCACTGATAGGCGGCACTGAAAGTCATCACTGACTGGCATCACTAAGAGTCCTTTCACACCGGGGCGGTTTGCAGGCCCTATTGCGCTAATAATAGCGCCTGCAAACCGACCCGAAAGTGCCGCTGCTGTGTCTCCAATGTAAAAGCCCCGAGGGTTTTCACACTGGAGCGATGCGCTGGCAGGACGGTAAAAAAGTCCTGCCAGCAGCATCTTCGGAGCGGTGAAGGAGCGGTGTGTATACCGCTCCTTTACCGCTCCTGCCCATTGAATCAATGGGACGACGCGACTATACCGCCGGCAAAGCGCCTCTGCAGAGGCGCTTTGCGGTGGTATTTAATCCCTTCTCGGCCGCTAGCAGGGGGTAAAACTGCCCCGTTAGCGGCCGCATACCGACGGTAAAACGTCGCTAATAATAGCGGCGTTTTACCGCCGATGCGGCCCCCCGCCCCAGTGTGAAAGGGCTCTAATGGGCACTGATTTCTGGCTGTGATGAGCACTGATTGTTGGCACTGGCGGGAATTAATTGATTGCTGGCACTGGTTAGCATGGGTTGCGGGCACTGGTTAGCACTGGTTGCTGGCACTGGTTAGCATGGGTTGCGGGCACTGGTGGCACTCTAATGTAATGAGGGCAGTGATGATCAGTGCCCTCATTACATCTCTCACTGTCCCCTGCGAGGAAATGCCGCTGATCGGCTCTCCTCACCACAACCTCTGTCAGTGTGAGGTGAGGAGAGCCGATTACCAGCACGACCTTGTTTACATGTGACTGGCTGTGATTGGCCACAGCCGGTTACATGATTAAAGAGCCGCATCAGCGGCTCTTTACAGAGATCGGTCCTAGCAACAAAAAAGCAGGAGCGGCCGCTCGGGTGTGCCCGTCATATGACGTCCACCCAGAACGAGAGCCGCACTGCCCCGCCGTCATTTGATGGTGGGCGGGTGCCAGCAGGTGGTTAATGATGTACACAGAATATTCTCTCCTGGGTGTGAGGCAATCAGTGCCGAGACAAGGTCATCTAGAGCCCAGGAAGAACATGCCAAACTGTACCCCCCCAAGATGTATGGGTATTATGTGTCAGCAAAAATCCCCCCTCCCAATAAATTGAGTGCTAATCTGCATGCTTTCCCTCTAAGCATACATTCCCCCTCCCCCCAGTACAAATCCACCCCTCTGCTGAAATCCCCCCCTCTCAGCACAATTCACCCCCCCTACAAAAATAAAAAAATCCCCTCTTCCTTGTACAAATCTTCTAGCCCTCAAATTTCCCCCTCCAAGCACAAATCCCCCCTCCACTCCAAATCCTCCCTCCCAGCACAAACTCCCCTCCCCCCAATCCCCCATCCTAGCACAAATGCCCCCCAAACATACCTACTAGCACAACCCCCCCCCCATATTACCTTTTGCTAAAAAAATGAATCAGCTCAACACTTACATTGTGCTGGATGAATGAAATGTCATCTTCAGTTTCAAAGTGGTTGTAAAACACCCCCCCCCCCCCCGAGACATTTTCTTACATATAGGTGAGCCTATAATAATGCTTACCTACAGTATATGTACTGAAAATATCTGATAAATGTGCGCCGTTTACCAGATATTTACCTTTTAGTGCGCCGACGAAGTCATCGGCGCATGCGCAGTGAGGAAACCGCCCTCCGCGCCGTTCCTTCCCCAGCGTGTGACGTGACGCGGCTCCGGCCAGTCACAGAGCCAGAGTCCGCGGCCCCAGAAGATGGATGCGGCCTGCTCAGGGGACAGCGTGGGCTTCGTTTTCAGGTAATAGGCATAATGGGCTAGTATATGATGCCATGCGATGCATACTAGCCCATTATGCTTTTACTTTACAGGGGAAAAAAGAGGAAGTAAAACCCATCAGGGTTTACATCCTCTTTAACCCTCCCGGTGCCAGAGCCATTTTTGTGTGTTTTGCACACGTTTAAAAAATCATTTCAGGCTGGAAGATTACACAAAACGCCCAAACATGACATTTTCTGAAAGCAGACACACCAGTGAAAAAATTTTATGTCACACAATATTACTGCAAAATTTCACTAGAAAACACACTAAAGTGAATCTTAGTAAAAATAAACACAATACCCCGATTTTATGGTAAAATATAAAAGACGAGGTTGCACCGAGTAACTAGATACCCAACATGTAAATGTGCGTGTGCCCGTGAAATGGCGACTGTTGTGGAAATTTTATTATATGGACTCATGTGGACATTTTATTCTCGGATGTGTGTTTTATAGATTGTCATCGGTCTCCCTGTGTCTGATTTAATCGAGGAGGGCTCTAGCAGAGTGCACTTGGGTTGAATCGGGACCAGCGGTAAAAACGGTCGGTATGAAAACCTTCTCATGGGCTTGGAGACTAGGGATGAGCCCGATGTTCGAGTCGAACATTGGGTGTTCGCCTGTTCGCACGAACAATATGCGGTGTGCACGGTAAATTCGAAAGCCGCCTGAACACCGTTAAAGTCTATGGGACATTAACATGAAAAATCAAAAGTGCTAATTTTAAAGGCTTATATACAAGTTATTGTCATAAAAAGTGTTTGGGGACCTGGGTCCGGCCCCAGGGGACATGGATCAATGCAAACATTTTTATAAAAACGGCCATTTTTTCAGGAGCAGTGATTTTTTTAATTCTTAAAGTGAAAGAATAAAAATGAAATATTCCTTTAAATATCGTGCCTGGGGGGTGTCTATAGTATGCCTGTAAAGTGGCGCATGTTTCCTGTGTTTAGAACAATATCACAGCAAAATGACATTTCTAAAGGAATAATTGTCATTTGAAACTAATCGCGGCTGTAATGAATTGTCAGGTCTCGGCAATATAGATAAAACTCATTGAAAAAAAGAGCATGGGATCCCCCCCCCAGTCCATTACCAGGCCCTTTGGGTCTGGTATGGATATTAAGGGGAACCCCGAACCAAAATTTTAAAAAAAATTGCGTGGGGGTCCCCCTAAAATCCATACCAGACCCTTCGGGTCTGATATGAAAATTAAGGGGAACCCTGCTCCAAATATTTTAAAAAAATGGCGTAGGTGTCCCCCCCCAAAATCCATGCCAGACCCTTATGCGAGCACACAACCTGGCAGGCCACAGGAAAAGGGGGGGAGAGAGAGCAGCCCCCCTCTCCTGAATCGTACCAGGCCACATGCCCTCAACATGGAGAGCATGTTTTGGGGTCCGACCTCAAAGCACCTTGTCCCCATGTTGATGGGGACAAGGGCCTCATCCCCACAACCCTTGCCTGGTAGTTATGGGGGTCTGTGGGAGGGAGGCTTATTGGAATCTGGAAGCCCCCTTTAACAAGGGGACCCCCAGATCCCGGCCTCCCTCCCATGTGAATTGGTAATGGGGTACATTGTACCGCTACCATTTCACAAAAAAAAAGTGTCAAAAATGGTGAAAAAGAAACGAGACAGCTTAAGGGTGTTTAAAGTGTTGCCTATGGAGATTTTTAAGTACCGCAGTATGTCGCCATTCCACGAGCGTGCGCACTTTTAAAGCGTGACATGTTAGGTATCTTTTTACTTGGCGTAACATCACCTTTCATAGTTTACAAAAAAGTTGGGGCATATATTGTGTTTTTTTTTTTTTTTTTTAAATTCATTAAAGTGTATTTTATTTTTAAAAATTGCGTTTGCAAAACTGCTGCGCAAATACAGTGTGACAAAAAAAAATTTCATTTTATCCCTTAGGGTCTCTGACAAAAAAACGTATAATGTAATTAACGTATAACGTTATAAGTAATTTTCTAGAAAAAAATACTGATTTCAACTGGTAAAAAAAATGCCAGAAAAGTCCGGATGACTGAGACGCTGCAATAATTTTTTATTACCAGGGGGTACAAGTACCTACACTTTCGGTCAAGTACTCTCTAGAACTGCACATTTATTCGGTAAAGAATCGAGATTGCGATTCAACCCCCCCCTCCCGATCATAAAACGGCATTTCTATAATTCAGCACAGAGCCGTTCTCTGCTCACTGCTGACACCTGTCTAAAAAAGAAAAAAAAGGCAGCCTTCCAAGTTGATCACAACATCTTAGGAGAGATAAAGAGAAACATTGTAACATTTAGTTCTTTTAGATCAAAGGGAGGAACTTCGGTCTGTAAATGAGGGCAGTTTAACCACCTAAAGACTAAACCTTTTTCTGACATTTGTTGCTTACAAGTAAAAATCTGTATTTTTTGCTAGAAAATTACTCAGAACCCCCAAAACAGTATATATATTTTTTAGCAGAGGCCCTGAGGAATAAAATGGCAGTTGTTGCAATTTTTTATGTCACTCTGTATTTGCGCAGCGGACTTTCAAACGCAAATTTTTAAGGAGAAAATACACTTTAATGAATTTAAAAAACAAAAAAAACCAAAACAGTAAAGTTAGCCCAGTTTTTTTGTATAAAGCGAAAGATGATGTTACCTCGGGAGAATCGTGATCTTTATTCTAAGCAAAAAAATGGTGATTCTCATCTTTGCCTGAATCGTGCAGCTCTATTACTCGCCAATGCCGAGTACTGATACCTTTGTGGTGCGATTTGAACCCATATAAAATGAATGCATAGAATGACATGTGATTTGAACAGGAATGCTGTGCGGTACCTGTACAGGAATTGCATGCAGTTTCCCACACCGCTCCGGGGTGATCCCAGGCTGAGGTCACTATGACAAGCTTGGGTACACACAGGAGCGGTGCTGGAAACCGTATGCGATTTGGACAGGAACTTCACTGCATTCCTTTTAAAACCGCAAATGCGATTCTTTGCAGTGCGATTTGAGCCCATTCATTTTGTATGGGCTCAAATCGCACTGCAAAGGGATCAGTTTCAGATCTTTGCAAGACATAGAAAATGATAAAACAGAGAATTCCTGTATACTGTATATATGATCCCCCCCCCCCCCAATATCCCCTCCCCCATAGCCTGGACTGTGCTGTCTGGACCTACCTGAGATCACCCCCAGGAGGAGGATTTTGGGCTCCATGCCGTTCTCCAGGTAGGTGAATAAATTTCTGATACAATGTGACTGGTACCTTAACTTAAATAAGACAAACAAGACAGGAAACTGAACCTCCTTCACAGCCACAAGAGCCACTGACCGGACGTATCCTGTACTCTTCTATATATTTCTCTATACTGATTACACAATGAATCTTTCACTGTGTGTGTCTGAACTCAAAAACAAAAATATATTACAGCTCACCAATTCTCAGATGTGACGGCTGCATTTGTTTTCTTACATTAGGATTTTCTCATTTTTTTTTTCACCTGGTGATCCTGCCAGTAAGTAATTATTCAACTAGTATTATTATTTATTCAAAAGTTATTTTTCAACTTCCTTTTACCAGACCAAGCTGGCCAGACAAAGCGTCTGTAAGAGGGATGGGACAAACCATTTAACCACTGACAGGGGAGCTTACATCAACTTTTATCCATTTACGTAAAACCTTTATCCCAAAAATGGAAAAAAACAAAAAAAGACAAAACAGTTTGCTATAACTGTTTATAAAGGATGCAGCGCCCTCCTAGAAATGGGATGCTGGAGGGGCTCTGGTGAATCTAGTTCTTTGGATCCTTTGTAAATATTGGGCAGTGTTTGATTATTTTTGGGGTCTTGGTCACACACGGGTCGAATTTCAAAAGAATTTTCTTTCGAAAGTCAGAAAATTTGTGCGTTTTGTGATCCGATGGCGCCACCATTGATTTCGAAAAAATTTGGCCAACCAAGCCTCTCATTTCACCTCCTGTTGCTACAGTAAAGAATTTTCGTGGCCGGGAATCTTCTTTTCTTTACGGGAATTTTCTTTTCTTGCACAGGCGCATTTCTTTTTCGATTACATTTCTCGCACGATTCTCCCATCATTGATTAGAAAATCGTTTGTTTTAAAAAAAACATTTCCAACATGTCCGATTACTCAAATTCGGTGGCCGCACGAAAATCGGCTGTTGCTGCAGCCCCACTAATGGTGCAAAATACGAAAGAAAATTCTTAGAAAAGATTTATAAAAGAAAATTCTTTCGAAATTCGACCAGTGTATGGCCTGCTTATGTCCCCCGGGCCTTCTAGTGGATTTTAGAATGTAGTGGGTTGGGAGAGGCAGACCCTTGGCCTGAATATGTATGTGGTCTCTGGGGAGGAGCACCCAGTAGGTGGCTGAGGAGGGCATACAGTTAATAGTCAGTGACCTGGAGCAGCAAGGTTCTTGTCCAGGAGGAGAAGACCCCAATCTGAAGGGATTCTGCCCCTACTGGAAGGTGTAGCTGAAGTCTGCAGGAGTTCCTCAAGGTCCCAGCGCAGTGAGAGCTGAGGGGCCTATTTTCTAGAAATAGCAGGAGCTAAATCAAGGGGGTTCTCTGAGGACCTGACCTGGAGATTCACAGAAGTGTTTGGCTGGTATTGGTTGGAGGCATCCAAGTATACAAGGACATTGTGAGTAGGGATGAGCCGAACACCCCCCTGTTCGGTTCGCAGCAGAACATGCGAACAGGAAAAAAGTTTGTTCAAACACGCGAACACCGTTAAAGTCTATGGGACACAAACATGAATAATCAAAAGTGTTAATTTTAAAGGCTTATACGCAAGTTATTGTCATAAAAAGTGTTTGGGGACCCGGGTCCTGCCCCAGGGGACATGGATCAATGCAAAAAAAGTTTTAAAAACGTCCGTTTTTTCAGGAGCAGTGATTTTAATAATGCTTAGTCCTCATGCACACGGACGTTTTTACAGCTGCTTTTTTGAGCTTTTTTTGCAGCTTAAAAAGGCCTGCCTATGTTAGTCTATGGCTTCATGCCCACCTAGGCGTTTTTGAGCTGCAAGTGGCATAGGCGTTTTTAAGCTGTAAAAAAAACCCAGGACCAGTGGGTTCTGAAAGACGTTTTTCAGCTGTAAAAATGCTCTAACGCTGAAAAACGCTGAAAAACGCTCAAAAACGTCATTCGCCAATGTTTTTTAGCGTTTTTGATCCATTGAAAAAAAAAAAAAACGCTCAAAAACGCTAAAAAACGCTATTGCAAAAACGCTGAAAAAAGCTGAAAAAAGTTTTTAAAAATCACTGCAAAGATACTGGCATTTTCATAAAGTTTTTTTAACAGCCTGTGTGCATGAGGGCTTAAAGTCAAACAATAAAAGTGTAATATCCCTTTAAATTTCGTAGCTGGGGGGTATCTATAGTATGCCTGTAAAGGGGCGCATGTTTCCCGTGTTTAGAACAGTCTGACAGCAAAATGACATTTCGAAGGAAAAAACCCATTTAAAACTACCCGCGGCTATTGCATTGCCGACAATACACATAGAAGTTCATTGATAAAAACGGCATGGGAATTCCCCACAGGGAAACCCCGAACCAAAATTAAAAAAAAAAAAAAAAAGACGTGGGAGTCCCCCTAAATTCAATACCAGGCCCTTCAGGTCTGGTATGGATATTAAGGGGAACCCTGACCAAAATTTTTTAAAAAAATGACGCGGGGTTCCCCCTAAATTCCATACCAGACCCTTATCCGAGCACGCAACCTGGCAGGCCGCAGGAAAAGAGGGGGGGACGAGAGTGCAGCCCCCCCACCCTGAACCGTACCAGGCCACATGCCCTCAACATTGGGAGGGTGCTTTGGGGTAGCCCCCCAAAAACACCTTGTCCCCATGTTGATGAGGACAAGGGCCTCATCCCCACAACCCTGGCCGGTGGTTGTGGGGGTCTGCGGGTGGGGGGCTTATCGGAATCTGGAAGCCCCCTTTAACAAGGGGACCCCCAGATCCCACCCCCCCCGTGTATCCTTGATAAAAAGCCTAAAAAAAAGAAAACAAATGCAACCACCACATCTAATGATTTTACCGATCATTAGATGTGGTGGTTACATTCGTTTTCTTTTTGCAAAATATTACATTTTTGTTTTTGTGTTTAAATACACTTTAATCCCTTCACCTCTCCCCCTGATCACTTCCTATGGTGCAGAGCAATTTTTACATTTCTGTGATGGACCTGTTGATTCGGTAATAACTTTAGAATTACTAAAGATAAGGTCATACATACAGTGCCTTGAAAAAGTATTCATACCCCTTGCAATTCCCCACAGTTTGTCATGTTACAACCAAAAAAGTAAATGTATTTTATTGGGATTTTATGTGATAGACCAACACAAAGTGGCACATAATTGGGAAGTGGAAGGAAAATGATAAATTATACAAATAAATATGTG
The DNA here is from genome assembly GCA_037952925.1 of Lithobates clamitans. NCBI lineage: Eukaryota > Metazoa > Chordata > Amphibia > Anura > Ranidae > Lithobates > Lithobates clamitans. The sequence goes on along the minus strand of JBBGZY010002253.1, from coordinate 476,213 downwards.
GAAAGTGTGGGGGATACATTTGTATGGCGCCCCCCGGAGTCAATACTTTGTAGAACCCCCTTTCTCTTCAATTACAGCTGCAAGTCTTTATGGGGATGTCTCTACCAGCTTTGCACATCTAGAGAGGGATATTTTTGCCTCCTTTACCGTATTCCAGAGCAGTTCACCGCGATCACATGACCAGACGGCTCTCTCTCTCTCCTTGCATCCTGCCTGACGTCAGTGGGGGAATCTCAGCCCCGCCTGTCGCATCTGTCAGCCGGGCAGAGGAGATAGCCAGCCGGTCCCGTGATCTCGGGGAACCGCTCTGAAATACGGTAAAGGAGGCTTTTTTTTAATAAAACACACACACAGGAGCTCCTGTTATTAGGATATTCAAACAAGGAAGACGCCGCACCAGGTGAGCGGTCACTAGAGTCCGGTTGCGTTGGGTGCAAGCCACGGCTCGCCACCGAGGATCAATAGGAAGAAAAGAACGGCTGCACACCACAGGAACGGTCCAAAGATTTTATTCCAAAAATAGCAAATGACAGCCAACAAAGACAGAGTGTCCGAACCCAGGAGGTGATGCGTGCGTTTCACCCAGTGCTTCATCACACAAAGCACTAAGGTCAGAGTGAAACGCACGCGTCTCCTCCTGGGTTCGGACACTCTGTCTTTCTTGGCAGTCATTTGCTATTTTTGGAATAAAATCGTTGGAACGTTTCTGTAGTGTGCAGCCGTTCTTTTCTTCCTCCTGTTATTAGGGCACAGAGAGGATTATGTGAAGTTGGCAAAGTGGGTTAACAACCACTTTAAGGTCAATGGAAAAGGGGAGCGCATAATAAGAACACTGGGTGGTAAGCATTAGGAATGGGCCAAACGGACCCCTGTTCGGTTCTCACCAGAACTTCCCAACACCGCGAAAGTTTTGGACCCGAATAACGAACCCCATTAAAGTCAATGGGACCCGAATGTCAAATATCAAAAGTGCTCATTTTGAAGGCTTATATGTAAGTAATTGGGCATACAATGCTTATAGGGGTCCGGGACCTGCCCCGGGGGACATGTACCAATAAAAAAAAAGTTTGTGAAAAACGTCATTTTTTAATGAGCAGTGATTTCTTGATTTTTACAGTGAAGGCCTAAAAATGAAAAAATCTTTCCAATATAGTGCCTGGGGGGGTCCCCTTAGTCTACCTGTAAAATGGCAGATCTGTACCATGTCTAGAATCTGCTGCAGCAATAATTGCATTTCTAAAGCCCAAAAAAAATGACATTTTCTCTGCAAGCTGCCTTTATTTTGCTCAGCAACAGCTGGGGAGCCAGTGTGTATGATGAGGCCACAATGTAGTGCACTGGGAAAAAGATTAGAGTTCCTTTGGATACATTCTGGTGTCTTTGACTTTGTAAAGAGGAAACGGGTGCGTAAAAATTGGTCTTTGGGGGTTGGTGGCGCCTTCCCACCGTAACCCTATAGAGATAATCATGATGAAAACAAGAATTGGCCTTGCTGTAAAAATTGCAATGATATGCACCTGTCAAACAGGTGCAGAAAAATTACTCTTTGGGTGACGGGGGCGCCTTCCCACCGTAACCCTATAGAGGTGTTCTTGATGAAGGCAACAAAAAATTGCAATGATATGAATATGGTTGGTGTTTTTACCACGTTTGATGTGCCTGAGACACAGTTTACAGATAGCAACAGTGCGATCTGCTGCAGATGTGCTGAAAAAGGCCCAGACAGCTGAGATTTGGGGAGTGGGCCGGAGATAACAGCTTCAGAGTATGATGGAATAGGGTGGCTGCTCTCTAATCTTTCTTGATGTCGGCCTCCTTGGGGTTGTGCCGCCTCACCTTCAGTTTCCTCCCCTGCTCTATCTGGCACCCAAGTCACATCAGTGATCTCATCATCATCATCATCATCATCATCATCTCCATCTCCATCTCCTCCATCTTCATCATTACCACTGGAGACAACTTGGCAATACGCTGCAGCTTGGGGAACATGAATGCCAATTTGTCTACCAGTGTTCCTCCCTCTCTCTAGGCTCATGTTCCTGTAATCCTCAACCTCAGAACCAACATCTGAATCCAGTAATGTCTGGGCATCATCAAGAAGCAAGTGGCTGACGCTGTGGTCAAATAACTCAGCTGACTCCTCAATGGCTGATGTTGGGGCTATGGCAGGAATAGATGTGGACAAGGAGGCAGGTTTATCCACTCTGGCAACTGCAGGGGACTGCATACTTGTCTCTGCTTGTGTGACAGAGGATGAGGAAGGTTTAGTAAGCCAGTCCACCACCTCCTCTGCATGCTGTGGCTGGATAGCATGGGCAAACTCACTAAACAGGAAATGATGCCCTGCCTGAGGACTGACCACCACGTCAACCTTTGCCTGTGGACACATTTGTTGCTGGCCTGCTTACAGTGCCAAGGGAACGTCTGCCTCTCCTTGTTGTCCTCCCAGACGTTATTGGGATGGAGGGGGCGGTGCTTATAAGCAAATGTAAAGAAGAAGTTGAAATCTGTACATATATGCACTTTAATCAATGTAGAGGTGTTTGGTGTACTTTAATTTGAGTACTCACACTACACAGACACACTCCATGGATACACTATAATATACTGCAATATAATGTGCCAAACGTACAGTGACGCACAGAACTATATGGAGTTTAACTGGCAGTAATGCACACAAAACTATATGGCGTTAAACTGGCAGTAACACACAGAGAACTATATGGCATTAAACTGGCAGTAATGCACAAAACTATATGGCGTTAAACTGGCAGTAACACACACAGAACTATATGGCATTAAACTGGCAGTAACGCACACAAAAGTAAATGGCATTAAGCTGGCAGTAACGCACACAGAACTATATGGCGTTAAACTGGCAGTAATGCACAAAACTATATGGCGTTAAACTGGCAGTAACACACAGAGAACTATATGGCATTAAACTGGCAGTAACACACACAGAACTATATGGCGTTAAACTGGCAGTAACGTACACAAAAGTAAATGGAATTAAACTGGCAGTAACGCACACAAAACTATATGGCGTTAAACTGTCAGTAACGCACACAGAACTATATGGCGTTAAACTGGCATGAACACACGCAAAACGATATGCGTTAAACTGGCAGTAACGTACGCAATACTATATGGCGTTAAACTGGCAGTAACGCACAAAACTATATGGCGTTAAACTGTCAGTAACGCACACAGAACTATATAGCGTTAAACTGGCAGTAACGCACACAAAACTATATGGCGTTAAACTGGCAGTAATGCAATCAAATAGACGGTGTTAGACCTGTCACTACACTGACGCTATCTGAACTGTCCCTACTCTAGCTATACATTAATGTAAACATTACTGACACAATCTCACTACACTACACTGAAACTATCTGAGCTGTCCCTACTCTAGCTGCACACTAAGCAAAGCTGAATGATGGTCCTCCTCACTACACTCACACTATCTCTACACTAACACTAAACTAATATTCTACATTGACAATTGAAAAAATAGCACAGTATAGCACACTAACTAATAGCACTGAACAGAGCCCTGTTCTATCTCTCTCCACACCAAAATCACACTGAAAATGGCTGCCATTGAAAGAATACTTTTATACTGTGGGGCGGGAATGAGCCATGATTGGATAAGGTCATGATGACAGTGTCCAATCATGACTCTGACAGTGCTCTGTGCCCTGATTGGCTGAAGCTTTCACTGCTTCAGCCAATCAGGGCTTGCAATGCACTGTTCAGCATCGCAATGCATTGTGGTCGGTGCGGGGGCCGAACAAATGGTCAACCGGCCCATTTGTTGGCTGTTCGTCGAACGTCTGAACAGCTAAAGTTCGGCCTGAACTTATGCTTGGGATGAACCTTTCGCCCATCCCTAGTAAGCCTGTATCACGCGGATTGCACTGAAAAGAAGTGGAAGAGATTAAAGGAGAAGTACGGGGAAAGCTCATTTGGCTGTACTTCTCCTGTGAATCAGTTTGTTCTGCACTCCTGTGACCCATTTTCAGCACACAGCGGAGCCGGTCCAGGCTCCGACAAGATCGCGATCATGGAGTCGGGATCCGCCCACATGCCTGGACTGACACCCGACTCAGCCTCTCAGTGAGCTGCTGATAGCCTGAGCTGGGTGCTCCCGCCCCATCCACAGCCCAGCATTCAAGTGAGCAGGGGGGGGCAGAGCAGACAGTGGTGACTGCTTGACACCAGCTCTCTGCTCACGGAGCTCTGAGAACTGAATGATTGGTGGTGTTTGATTGCTCAGTTCTTAGTGTTAGAGCCAGAGAGGGACAGATGCAGCATCCACCTAGGTAAGTATGATCCTTAAAAAAATAAAACTTATACTTCTCTTTTAAGAATTTCGCAGCACATTGGTGGAGGACTTTTTCATTTGATTGAGGTCTATGGATGTTTTATTTTTTTCCTAATATATAATTTGTGAGGTTTTGAGATGGGTCACTGCAATTGAGAGAATATTTATTTTATTATCAAGAAATGGAAAAAAAAAATCAGCAGCAAAATAATAGTAGAAAAAAGGAGACAAAGGAGTTAATTGGGGCTGGTTAGAGAAAATTAAAGGTTATTAAGGGGTAAAACAGAGGTACATAAAAAAATTAAAAAAAAACACGTTTTTTTTACCTGTCAGTTTTGCTAACCTGACGTCATCTGCAGATCTAAGTTCATCCCTTTGATCTGCAGATGAATGAACAGAAAGACACAAAAGTAACAATATGTTACATTGTATCTTTGTAGAATTGTGGTCTGAGCGATGTTGTTTATAAACATTGATTCAGACTGCTTTTTTGGCAGCTCCAACTTCTTTGAGGATATTGTAATCCTCGTATTACAATATACACATAGAAGAGAATGGTATACTGGGAGGGGGACTCCCAGAAGCAGGGCAGAGAGTCTGGATGTGCTGCACACGTCCTGTGTAAAATGAGGAAGGTTTATTAGCCGTGTGTAGCACACCCAAAGTCTGCCACTAGTTAAGATTACTGTCTCAAATAAATAATAATATATATTAGTTATATGAAATATTGTTGAAAGGTGACATTCTCTTAGTGCATTGGCTGTAGGAGAAGGTGGCAGAATCCAGACTGTACAGGACACAGCGCGGTGCGGATGTTATCAGTCCAGTGAAGGGGAGCTGAGTGCCCCCTGAGTTTAGACTGAATGAGGCTCCCTGATCTGTAGGAAAAGATGTATTAACAACAGAAAACCTGTAAAAGTTTATAAAATTTCAAATATCAGATACTGAAAAATAACAAATTTCGAAGGGAATGAATATTATAGATTTAATCAAATATGTTCAATTATATACATGAGATATGGTCGATCGTTATTACTGAACCCAACCTGAAAACTGGATGATGTAAGGGAAGGGGACTACAGCAAGAGACAGTGACCACAGATACCACAAAGTGTCTCACAATGATTGGTTTCCTGAAGACAAAAAAAATACAAAAGAAAATATCAGATTTCTGCTGTTCAGTTTTACCAGAAATTTGTAATATACAGCACTGTGCAAAAGTCTTATGCCGCGTACACACGAGCGGACTTTACGGCAGACTTTGCTCGGCGGACTTTTCGCCAGGCTTTGTCCGCTAGGTGCGCCGGACTTAAAAACGGACGGACTTGGACACACACGATCACTCCAAAAGTCTGCTGGTTTTGAATGCGGTGACATACAGCACGTACGACGGGACTATAAAAAGGAAGTTCAAGCCCCACTACGGCACCCTTTTTTTTGGGGTTTATCTCGTGTTAGTAGAAGTTTGGTTAGAGACGATTCGCGCTTTTCACACTTCAGCTTATTTCGATCGTTTTCTGCGGTTCAGTTTGTGCTTGTGAGGTTTGTATCTGCTTTTCAGTGCGTGTTGGTCAGTTCGTAACCTGCGTTGCAGGCCGTTCTGCTCCGCTCGTTCCTGATTTTCAGGTTGTTCTTCATAGGCCTTGCTGTTCTTTAGTGCGTTTGTTATAAGTTTGTTTGTTTGACCAGCCGACCATTTTGAAGCCATGTCGCGTGGACGTTCTCGTTCTCAAGGTCGTGCTGCGTGGGGAGTTGGTGTTGGGGTTAATACTTTGAACCAAGTCCAGTCTATGAACAGGGCGAGGAGGAGTTCATGGATGAAGAATTGGTTGCGCCAGCGTGACCAATTCTCGCATATGCCTTTGCTCCATGAGAACCGAGAGAATAATCCTGAGGATTTCAGGAATTATCTCTAGATGATGGATCCCGTTTTTGAACGTCTGCTTGCTATGCTGACCCCCTATATCAGCAGGCAGGATACCTGCATCAGGCACGCCATCACTCCGGAGCAGAGGCTAGTCGCCACTTTACGTTACTTGGTGACTGGGAGAAGTCTTCAGGACTTGAAGTTCTCGGCAGGCATCTCCCCCCAGGCTCTGGGATAATAATCCCAGAGACCTGTTCTGCCATCATTCAGGTCCTGCAGAAGGACTATATGAAGGTAAGTTTTATCCTTTAACATTACATGATATGTATTAAATGTTTGATAATGTATTGTCTAAATGTCCTCGTTACCTAATTACCATGCTTGGAATATGCTGTGAATGTCCCCTTTATTTTCATGCATGCCTTTTTTTTACATTAATCCTTTTTTGCCCTACATGCATATTTACCTTCAATAACCTCCCCACCATGCAATCCTGGGTCCATTTATATCTCTAGCCTATAGTCCCTTGAACAATGTATATTGTCAGCTCCATTGTACTGTTTGACCCTCCCCCACCCCCTTAAATGTTTGAAACTGTCAGGTGTGTTTTTGACCCTAATTAGAACCCCTTCCCCACCCCCTCAAATGTTTGAAACTGTAAGGTGTGTTTATTAACCAAATTAGTACCCCTCCCCACCCCCTCAAATGTTTGATACTGTCAGGTGTGTTTTTGACCCTAATTAGAACCCCTCCCCACCCCCTCAAATGTTTGAAACTGTCAGGTGTGTTTTTGACCCTAATTAGAACCCCTCCCCCACCCCCTCAAATGTTTGAAACTGTCAGGTGTGTTTATTAACCAAATTAGTACCCCTCCCCCACCCCCTCAAATGTTTGAAACTGTCAGGTGTGTTTTTGACCCTAATTAGAACCCCTCCCCCCACATTAAAATTGATCAATGGGCCATCAGAGGGGGTGAGTAATCTTATAAGTGGGCCTTATGTTTTTTATAATTAAACTAACAAAAAAACATATTAATAATGTTCGACTGCTGTTGTTCAATAATGTTTTTGTGTAATCTGATATCCAAGTTATGTTTAAAAGTACTTATCTTATTTTTTTTTGTTTCACTCCACAGTTTCCTTCCAGTACACAGGAATGGCAGACTGTGGCCTCCCAGTTCGCTGACCGTTGGGACTTTCCCAACCGTGCCGGGGCGATTGATGGGAAGCATGTCCGCATTGTGCCACCACGTCATTCTAATTTCTATAACTATAAGGGGTTCCATAGTGTAGTCTTGATGGCGGTGGTCTCGGCCCATTTGGACTTTCTGTTTGTGGACGTGGGGAAAAACGGCCGGATGTCTGATGGAGGAGTCTATGCACAGACCGAGCTGTGCCAGCATCTCCAGACTGGTGGCCTGGGATTGCCACCTGATGACCAGAATGTGGATGGACTCCCCTCAGTTTTTATCGCTGATGAAGTATTTGCTCTCGGCGAGCACTTGATGAGGCCGTTCCCCCAAAGGACACTCACCCCTGAGGGGAGGGTATTTAATTACTGGCTGGCCAGAGCAAGAAGAGTTGTGGAGAATGCCTTTGGGATTCTGGCCAGCCGGTTCCGTTTCTTCCTCTTGGCCATAAATCTGGTGGACTATAAACTAAATCATGTCATACTGGCTTGCTGCATACTCCATCATTTTTTAAGAAGATATTCCGCTACATATATGACCTCTGTTGGGCCTGAGGCCAGACTTGGAGTTGACCAAACTCTCACAGGCCTGGAAATTGGCCGTATTCGCTTGGCCCCCCAAACCGCACGTCAAGTGCGTGAACGATATGTAAATTATTTTAATGGTCGGGGGGCCATTGCTATTCAAGAAGAGCTCTAATTTCTTTAAAAAATAAATAAAATACATTTTCGCTTAAATATCTTGTTTTTATTCTTGTTTGCATTTAGTTTTGTCTGTCTCCTAGTGCACTTGTAGTAGTGGCAAGTGCATTTCCCTTTATTTAATAAGGCCCTTTGTCACTGTAACCACACAAAAATTAGCAAAACATCTTATTGATAAATAATCAGCCACACACATTGTAGTAGTTAAAACATTTTACTGTGTGCACATTGAAAGGTGCATTTTTTTGGAAATGTTTTTTTTTTTTTGGAAAAACATTTTTTTTTTGGTTATTTAAGGCATATTTAAAAAAAAAATAGACCTTGTTTACAAAACTACAATTAACAACAGTGTTTTTAAAAACATACATAAAAAAAGAACTTACAAAGTTCAACATGTGTGAATAACGGTGCTGGTGATGTCACCCTTGTAAAGGCTAAAATTTGCAGATGCTCAAAATTGGGTATTAAAAAAGGTTCACATCAACATGTGCTATCTCCCATCATGGGGGAGCAATGTACGTGCTTTGTGTGTGTAACCCCTTTGTTCCTCTCACAAAATAACATTTTTAGGATGAAGGGGTTGCAAACACAAAACAAGTACATTGATATCCCCTGATGGAAGATAGCACATGATGACACACCGCGTGCATCTGCAAATTGTTTTTTTTTTAATGCTAAAACTTCAAAATTGTAACAAAAAACAAACTTGACAATGAAATGAAGAACATGATTGATTTTTTTAGGCAAAACGTTATTATATTCTGCCCACAACATCAATCATGTTCTTCATTTCCTGTTGCATGGTGTCCAGCCGAATTTTCATGCTGTCAATTTGGTCACGCATTCGATCTTTTTGGCCATTCCACAACATTATCTGGCCAATAAGTCTTTGTGCCCTGTCTGTGCTGAATGGCTCTGCCACTTGGCCTTCCACAACCAGAACCTCACCTAAAATGTGTGGAAAAAAATGGGTTAAAATATGCACGCCTAAATAGATTTCCTTAAGCTGGGGTGTCAGTCACTCACTTGGTGGGGTTGAAAGCTCGCACACTTCCTCCACCTCTCTTTCCTCCAGCTTGTCGGGTGGGCGTGGTCTTGGGCTGGGGCTTGGGGTATCTTCAGCTTCAGGCTGGTGACTTGGGGGGTCCTGGGATCCTTGGACTGTTGTCTGAGTCTTTTCTCCCCTATGAGAATTAAACAAAATGTATAGTTAAAACACAGTGATATTTTTTAGTTTTAAAAATAATATGAAACGTTGGTTATGAGTTGTGGACAATTGCCTTTTTTTTTGTCCACAAAAATTTAGAAGACAGGATGAACATTTCCTCTGAACAACAATTATAAGCAATACACACTTTCATGAAAGACACCTCAATGATCTCCTATGTGTATTACCCCTCAAAAATGTAGTTTTGGTCACATAGTACACTATAGTGCTCATGAGTCCAGATGTGGAACCAGCTGCTGTGTCCTGTCCTTACATTACACTGAATCATTTTTGAAGAAGCATTATATTTTCAAACACATCTACACCACATCACCAAATCTGGGGAATACGACAAATTATCAAGACCTAAATGTATGTCCAACCCTGTAACATCGTATTTGGTGAAAAAATCATCATCATATGTATTTTACAAAGAACAGTCTTTACGAACGATGCTGTACAAACGAAAAAAATATGGATCAGCATGCAAGTTAAGTATCTCACTAGGAACACACAAGTACTTACTTTTTTTAAGCAGCTTCTTTATTCGCCAATATTGTTCTGGCTCCCTACATTTGATGTCAGACCACCGCTTCCTCAATTGTTCTTTAGACCGTTTAGTGCCAAATTTAGCTTCTAGAGCGGTGACAACTGAGGACATTATTTTGTCCTTACGCATATTCGGTCGTGTGTACGGTCCTTTTTTCCCATCGTAGTCCTCCTTTCTCAATATGGACACCATCTCCACCATCTCTTCAAAAGCCATGTTGGTGGCCTTATATCTCCTCCTGGATGTGGATGGTTGTGGCTCCGGGCTTTCCTCCACGCTACTTCCAGTTAATCTCTCCGCCATCTTTCTCTATATACTCCCACTGCGCAACGAAGAGCGAAGGGGCGGGGACAAATCGTACTAAAGAACGTCAGGGGCGGGCGACGCAGGCGGAGCATGACACATGCGCAGTGTATATAAAGCTATTACGATGGCCTACGTATGTCCGTGCGGAAGTAGCGAGCATCAGAAAGAAGGTAAGATTAAATGTGGGGGTGTGTGTGTGTGTATATGTGTCCCCTAGATTCTTCACAAAATAATCCTGGGAGTTCTGACTGACATTACAGTTTTGGTCTTGTGTCTTGTTTTTCAGCAAAAATGAATCCCTTTAAAGACGCTGATTTTTTTCCAGATTTATAGATTTATATCAGGAAAAGAAAAACCTGAGGTCAAACACCCACTATATTTCAATCGAGCTGTAAGGAAGGCAACACTGGGCACACTTTTAGAATTTGTGAAGATTCGAGTCCCCCAGGCAGACCTCAAGTTTGTGGACAAGAAAATTGGTATCTTGTGAAACATATATAAGCGGGAACACAATAAAATCCAGGAGTCGCTCAGATCCGGAGCAGCAGCCGACCAAGTTTATGTCCCCAAGTTGTGGTACTACCACAAAATGCGATTCCTGGATGACCAGACAGAAGCAAGGCAATCACTTTCGACCCTTCCCCCCACCCTTCCCTCCAGCCTTCCCCCCACTCTTCCCTCCAGCTTTCCATCCACCTCCACCCCAGCTGAGGAGTCCCAGGAAGAACTGGGCCTTTTCATCCTTGATGAAGTGGATGCGCCCAGCTTCAGCCAGGTATCCTTTTTTGTGGAATTTGTGATTTTGTAAATGTTATTAATGATGTTAACGTCTCAAATTTTTAAGTGCTTCATAAAAAATGACTTCATCAGAAATATTAATATGTAGACATATCACTAGACAGTAGTGGCCAAAAATATACAACTTCAGATATTGTTGATCAGCTGGAATAATGGTGGGGTCAAATAGATAGCCTTTATTTGTTTAGAATTAGATTTGCAAGTCATAAGCTGAAAATTGTGTGTGATTGAGTAACCCAAAATTACAACTATGTCTCTTTTTTTGACACAGGATGACCTCAGCCAGGAGGAGGCCTTGACCAATGGGAGAGAGGAGGAGGCCTTGACCAGTGGGAGAGAGGAGGAGGCCTTGCCCAGTAGGAGAGAGGAGGAGGCTGTGGCTGGGCCCAGTAGTAGCCGCATGGAGTGTCAGGTGCCTCCCCTCCGCATTATCACCAAAAGGCCCAGAAGAATGACACAAACTGAGGAGGAATCCCTAGCCCTCATTCGTGAAGCCAGCAAAATAATAAGCACACCACCCAAAGCAGAGGAGGCGTATGGGACATATATGGCCAGCAGATTGCTGGAGTTGGAAAAGGGCCAACGCCTCCTCTGTGAGGGTTTGTTTTTTCAGGCCTATCAGAAGGGCTTGAGAGGGGAGCTTACTGCTACAACCTATCTAGCAGATGAAGCCACTCCTCCTCCTCCTCCTGTCCCAAGAACACCACCAGAGGCCCAACCTCCAAGGAAGGCTGCAGAAAAGCGTGGAGGGAAGGCTCCACGGAAGACTCGAAAATAATTGCCTGGCTTCTGTCTGGTCTGACTGTGCTCCCTGTGCTCCCTAGTCACAAGATACCAATTTTCTTGTCCTAAAACTTGATGTGTGTCCTGGGGCACGAAAGGCTTCACAGATTCCAAAAGTGTCTCCAGTGTTGCCTTCCTAATTTTTTGTTAACCAAAATAAATGGATTTTTTAGTTACCTTACATTATTGACCATGTGTTTTGATTCCAAAACGACATTTTGTTTGGGAGTAGGCAGGTACAGATAAAAAAGACTATGGGGTTGATTTAATAAAAGCAAATAGACTGTGCACTTACCCTCTGCAAGTGCAATTGCTCCAGAGCTTAGTAAATGAGGTAAGGCTTTACTTTGCAAAAGAGTACCCAATCCTGTGCAAGGAAGATTCAAAAATCAGCATTTTTGCTTGCACATGATCGGATGATGGAAGTCAGCAGAGCTTCTGCCCATTTACTAAGCTCTGGAGCAACTGCTCTTGCAGAGGGTAACTGCACTTTGCAAAGTGCACAGTCTTTTTCCCTTTAGTAAATCAACCCCTGTGTGTTTTTTTCCAAAAGGCTAAATCATTTCTAAAATCAAGTGCAAAGTACTAGTGAAAAGTGCACTTTAGAAATTGCACTGCAAGTGCCTTTGTTGGAAGTGCAGTCGCTGTAAATCTGAGGGGAAGAGCTGAAATGAGGGGAAGCTCTGCTGATTTTATCATACAATCATGTGCAAGAAAAAGGTTTTAATTTTTTTGGGGGTTCCTTGCATATGCCCCTCGGATCCACAGCGAAGGCACTTCAAAATGTTCTTTCTGTGCAATTCCAAGTACAATTTGCACTTGTAGTGAAAAATTAATTTGCCTTTGGAAAATAAACCCCCCCTTATGTCTAATTAACAAGGGACACCAACCTCATTAAAGTTCATTAAAACGACACAAAATATTAAGGTTATTGTGGTAACTTGAAACTACAAAAAAAAAAAAAAAAAAAAAACATTTTGTATAATTTTGCACACATTGTAAAATAGATAGTGTTTACATCTAAAAAAAAAAAAAATGAGTCCAAAATCTAATTTAATACTTTATTTATGGAGATCTGGCTTTTTAAAAATATCATATTAGTCATGGCATGAGGATAAATCATGAAGAAAGTACTTTGTGAGAACACCAAAACAACTTAATTCCTCTCGCATTATAAAGAAAAAAAAAAAGCGCTGTATTAAAAGATCACAGAAGAGGAATGTTCTAGCTTCAATACAAAGGCTAGTTTTACCAGACCGAGCGCTTCCGTCTTGTAATTGTTTCAGAGCATGCGTCAGTTTGAGTTCGTCGGACTAGCACACAGACGATCGGTTTGTCCGCTAGAAAGAAGAGTCCGTCGGATAGATTTAAAACATGTTTCAAATCTAAGTCCGTCCAACTTTTGAGCAAAGTCAGCTGGAGCCCACACACGATCGAATTGTCCGACGAAATCCGGTACGCCGGACCAAGTCTGCCGTAAAGTTCGCTCGTGTGTACGTGGCATAAGGGTGTAAATTTTTGATTTCACTCTTCACTGCCTATCACAGTTTCGGAGGCCATGGAATGCCCAGGTGGCACAACCCCCACCAAATGACCCCATTTTGGAAAGTAGACACCCCAAATTATTTGCTGAGAGGCATGGTGAGTATTTTGCAGCTCTCATTTGTTTTTGAAAATGAAGAAAGGCAAGAAAAAACATTTTTTTTTCTTTTTTCAAATTTCAAAACTTTGTGACAAAAAGTGAGGTCTGCAAAATACTCACTATACCTCTCAGCAAATAGCTTGGGGTGTCTACTTTAAAAAATGGGGTCATTTGGGGGGGTTTTGTGCTACCTGGGCATTCCATGGCCTCCGAAACTGTGATAGGCAGTGAAGAGTGAAATCAAAAATGTACGCCCTTAGAAAGTCTGAAGGCGGTGCTTGGATTTCGGGGCCCCATACGCGGCTAGGCTCCCAAAAAGTCCCACACATGTGGTATCCCCGTACTCAGGAGAAGCAGCAGAATGTATTTTGGGGTGTAATTTCACATATTCCCATGGCATTTTTGAGCAATATATCATTTAGTGACAACTTTGTGCAAAAAAAAAATGTGTCTCTTTCCCGCAACTTGTGTCACAATATAAAATATTCCATGGACTCGACATGCCTCTCAGCAAATAGCTTGGGGTGTCTACTTTCCAAAATGGGGTCATTTGGGGGGGTTTGAACTGTCCTGGCATTTTATGCACAACATTTAGAAGCTTATGTCACACATCACCCACTCTTCTAACCACTTGAAGACAAAGCCCTTTCTGACACTTTTTGTTTACATGAAAAAATTATTTTTTTTTGCAAGAGAATTACTTTGAACCCCCAAACATTATATATTTTTTTAAAGCAAATGCCCTACAGATTAAAATGGTGGGTGCTTCATTTTTTTTTAACACAGTATTTGCGCAGCGATTTTTCAAACGCATTTTTTGGGGAAAAAAACACACTTTTTTTAATTTTAATGCACTAAAACACACTATATTGCCCAAATGTTTGATGAAATAAAGATGATCTTAGGCCGAGTACATGGATACCAAACATGACATGCTTTAAAATTGCGCACAAACGTGCAGTGGCGACAAACTAAATACATTTTTAAAAGCCTTTAAAAGCCTGATTTACAGAGGAGGTCTACTGCTAAAATTACTGCCCTCGATCTAACGTTCGCGGTGACACCTCACATGCATGGTGCAATTGCTGTTTACATTTGACGCCAGACCGACGCTTGTGTTCGCCTTTGCGCGAGAGCAGGGGGGGGACAGGGGTGGTTTTTTTTTTTTCTTTATTATTTTTTTGCTTTTTTATCTTATTTTTAAACTGTTCCTTTAATTTTTTTTTTAATCATTAATTTTTTTTAATCATTTTTATTGTTATCTCAGGGAATGTAAATATCCCCTATGATAGCAATAGGTAGTGACAGGTACTCTTTTTTGAAAAAAATGGGGTTTATTAGACCCTAGATCTCTCCTCTGCCCTCAAAGCATCTGACCACACCAAGATCGGTGTGATAAAATGCTTCCCCAATTTCCCAATGGCGCTGTTTACATCCGGCGGAATCTAAGTCATAAAATGCTCGTAGCTTCCGGTTTCTTAGGCCATAGAGATGTTTGGAGCCACTCTGGTCTCTGATCAGCTCTATGGTCAGCTGGCTGAATCACTGGCTGCATTCTCAGGTTCCCTGTTGAGACAGGAGAGCCAGAGAAAAACACGGAAGACGGTGTGGGGGGGGCATTTCCTCCCACTGCTTTTAAAAGCAGTCTAGAGGCTAATTAGCCGCTAGGATTGCTTTTACATGAAAGCCGACCGCTGGCTGAAAAGAATGATACCAAGATGATACCTAAACCTGCAGGCATCAATCTGGTATAACCACTCAAAGTCGTGAATGGTGTACCTGAAGACAAAAAAAATGGTTAACAATAAAACACAGTAAACGGTAAAGTGTAAAAAATTGCATACCTGAAAAGCAAACATGATAAAACATAATAACAATAAAACAATATATATATTTTTTTTTTTACACTTTTTTTTGTAACTGTAAGTTTTATAACTGTAACCGGTTCCAGGTTCGGGTCTCTCAAAATGCGATGGCATCTTGGGAGACCCTGTGAAAGTGTGCCTAGTCTGTGGAATGCTGTACCCTACGCTAATACTCAACTAGTGAATGGTAACGTTCAAAACATTCACCAATGCAAAGACCAGGATTGTCAGGACAGGAGGGACAATAATAGCGGGTGTCACGCCTATATCCGCGCTTGCTGCAGACACAACATCTTTTTTGGGGGGGTTCGTTGGGTAGGGGTACTCGGGAGGACGTAAAGAAAATGCCTCTCATGCAGCCGACTGCATTTGGTTGGGGATGTGAATGGGGGAAGTACGGGCGCTGCAGAAGCGGTGGGTTCCCAATTAGGATTGGCGAATGCAGCAGGAAGGGCATTATGGGCACGACGGGCCTGTGTTTGTCTTTTTGGTGGCAGCGGGACACTACTTGTGCTTGCCACCTCACCAGCTTGAACTGCACTTATGGGACTCGCCACGTCACCAAGTGTTACTGCAGTGCTGGTTTGACTACGACCGGGGTGTACTAGGCCACTGGTGCTTGCCAGTTCACCAAAACGCTACCAAAAAATCTGTTAGCAAATGCAGGGATCAGGCCTGACTCTGCGAACGCTGCAGTTATGTGTTTAGTGTTTTGTAAGTGACAGTGATCGATCGATACTGCACTTGGGTGGGCTGGGCTGAGCTGGTCAGAGGGGCAAAACGCAGGTGCTAGCGGATATCTGGGCTGATCCCGCTAACACTGCATTTTTGGGAACCCTAAACTGCTGGGGACGCTAGTATAGATCTGATCGGATCAGATATTGATCCGTACAGATACTATACCACTAAGGGAGGCGCATGCTGCGTGCGTGGGTGTTAGCGGTACTGGCACTAACCTGACGCTGCCTGGAGCAACGCATATCACCGCCGGGCGATCAGGGGGTTAAACCTTTTTTCGGTAATAAACGGCGGGTGGCCTGACATTATAAAAAATAAACGAACTAACCAGCATCACCCGTAACGGTTATACGGTCATCACTGGTGAAAGGGTTAACTAGGGGGCAATCAAGGGGTTAAAACATTTATTAGGTAGTATATGGGGGTCCCTGACGCTATAAAACGCTGACGGCGAACCTAAATATTTACCTCCCTAACTAGCGTCACCAGCGACACTAATACAGCGATCAGAAAAATGATCGCTTAGCGACACTGGTGACAGGGGGTGATCAAGGGGTTAAAACTTTATTAGGGGGGGTTAGGGGGGTACCCTAGACCTAAAAGGGGCCTAACACTCACTTCCCTACCACACTAACTGTCACAAACTGACACCATGCAGTAATCAGAAAACAAAAACTGCTTGGTGTCAGTGTGACGGGAGGGAGGGGGGGGAGGGGTGATTGGGGGGTGATCGGGGGGGATCGGGGGGTAAAGGGGGGTGTAATGTATGCCTGGCATGTTCTACTGTGTGTGTGTTTTACCATCACTCGGATGTCTTCTCTCCTCGGCGTCGGAACGGAAAATACAGAGCCGAGGAGAGATGACATCATTTCCTCTGCCTCTGTGTACTATACAGAGGCAGGGGAATGATCCCATTGGCTGAGAGCGACCGCGAGGGGGGGGCCACGAATGGATGGCCTCCCCCTCACCTCCGATTGCCGCGGGACAAACGCCGACTGCCTTGAGCACTGGGGGGGGGGTCCGATTGGACCCCCCGCCCGCATGAGGCAGATCATGTACAGGTACGTGATTCTGCCTGCCCGTGCCATTCTGCTGACGTATATCAGCATGAGGCGGTCGGCAACTGGTTAAAGGAATATTTCATTTTTATTGTTTCACTTTAAGCATTATTAAAATCGCTGCTCCTGAAAATACGGACGTTTTTAAAACTTTTTTTTGCATTGATCCATGTCCCCTGGGGCAGGACCCGGGTCCCCAAACACTTTTTATGGCAAAAACTTACATATAAGCCTTTAAAATTAGCACTTTTGATTCATGTTCGTGTCCCATAGACTTTAATGGTGTTTGCACAAATTTTTTGTCTGTTCGCAAATTCTGGTGCAAACTGAACAGGGGGTGTTCGGCTCATCCCTAATTATGACCTCTTTATAATGTTCTTACATACCTCTGCCTGAACAGAGAAGAGTTCACAGGAGGAGGATATAGAGGGGACACATTACTACAGTCGGGGGAGTGGCAGCTGGTGTTTTTTTTTTTGGGGTGAGACGGCAAACAACCACCTCTTGTCGCCACCTCCTTCCCTGCCCGCTCGCTGTCTGCCGGTCGGTCCGGCACTTACCCCATCTAGGTGGCGGGCATTGCACAGCAGGCATTGGGCTATGGGCACCGGCTCCTGTGTCCTTTCCTCCATCACGGCGGCCATGTGTCTCCTCCCCTCTTCCTAGGCGTCCAATAGGACCACCTGTCCTTTCAATCAATTGGGTGATGGGTCTCAAGACCTGCTTCCTGATTGGCCAGGAGAAGAATCAGTGTTACAATAGTGAATATGAATTTGCTATAGTAACACACCTGAGTGGGATTGGTTTGCATTCTCTGCGCCCTAAGCCCATCCTATTTTAAAGCCTATTAGCACCTTTGGCTCTAATCAGGTGCTTCAAAAAAACACCCACCCCGCATTGGAATCCATGCATCCGGCGTCCTGAAAGGGCCAGACGCATGGGTGGGGGGGCAGCGCCCTTGCACCCTTAATGGACGAGCCAACCCTGAGTCAAGGTATCTATGATAAGTACTCAGTCTGATAATAATACTGTATTATCACTTCTTTATAATGTTCTTACATACCTTTGCCTGGACAGAGAAGAGCCCACAGGAGGAGGACACGGAAGGGAAAAATTGCTGCAGTCGGGGTATCTACGATATCCACTCTGTCTGATAACAATACTGTATTATAGTTAAGATATTTTGCGCTTACCAGGGTGGTGATGTGAACGTAATTGTGATAATAACACAAAAAAAAATGAAATTAGTGAGAGTGAAATTAGAGTGAAAAAAAGTGTATGTATATATATATACACAGTATCTCACAAAAGTGAGTACACCCCTCACATTTTTGTAAATATTTTATTATATCTTTTAATGTGACAACACTGAAGAAATGACACTTTGCTACAATGTAAAGCAGTGAGTGTACAGCTTGTATAACAGTGTACATTTGCTGTCCCCTCAAAATATCTCAACACACAGCCATTAATGTCTAAACCGCTGGCAACAAAAGTGAGTACACCCCTAAGTGAAAATCTCCAAATTGGGCCCAATTAGCCATTTTCCCTCCCTGATGTCATGTGATATGTTAGTGTGACAAGGTCTCAGGTGTGAATGGAGAGCAGGTGTGTTAAATTTGGTGTTTTCGCTCTCACGCTCTCATACTGGTAACTGGAAGTTCAACATGGCACCTCATGGCAAAGAACTCTCTGAGGATCTGAAAAAAAGAATTGTTGCTCTACATAAAGATGGCCTAGGCTATAAGAAGATTGCCAAGACCCTGAAACTGAGCTGCAGCACAGTGGTCAAGACCATACAGCAGTTTAACAGGACAGGCTCCACTCAGAACAGGCCTCGCCATGGTCCACCAAAGAAGTTGAGTGCACGTGCTCAGCATCATATCCAGGGGTTGTCTTTGGGAAATAGATGTATGAGTGCTGCCAACATTGCTGCAGAGGTTGAAGGGGTGGGTGGGGGTGGGGGGGGTCAGCCTGTCAGTGCTTAGACCATAAGCCGCACACAGCATCAAATTGGTCTGCATGGCTGTTGTCCCAGAAGGAAGCCTCTTCTAAAGATGATGCACAAGAAAGCCCACAAACAGCTTGCTAAAGACAAGCAGACTAAGGACATGGATTACTGGAACCATGTCCTGTGGTCTGATGAGACCAAGCTAAACTTATTTGGTTCAGATGGTGTCAAGCGTGTGTGGCGGCAACCAGGTGAGGAGTACAAAGACAAGTGTGTCTTGCCTACAGTCAAGCATGGTGGTGGGAGTGTCATGGTCTGGGGCTGCATGAGTGCTGCTGGCACTGGGGAGCTACAGTTCATTGAGGGAACCACGAATACCCACATGTATTGTGACATACTGAAGCAGGGCATGATCCCCTCCCTTTGGAGACTCGGCCGCAGGGCAGTATTCCAACATGATAATGACCCAAACACACCTCCAAGATGACTACTGCCTTGCTAAAGCAGCTCAGGGTAAAGGTGATGGACTAGCCAAGCATGTCTCCAGACCTAAACCCTATTGAGCATCTGTGGGGCATCCTCAAATGGAGCGCAAGGTCTCTAACATACACCAGCTCCGTGATGTCGTCATGGAGGAGTGGAAGAGGACTCCAATGGCAACCTGAGAAGCTCCGGTGAACACCATGCCCAAGAGGGTTAAGGCAGTGCTGGAAAATAATGGTGGCCACACAAAATATTGACACTTTGGGCCCAATTTGGACATTTTCACTTAGGGGTGTCCTCACTTTTGTTGCCAGCGGTTTAGACATTAATGGCTGTGTGTTGAGTTATTTTGAGGGGACAGCAAATTTACACTGTTATACAAGCTGTACACTCACTACTTTACATTGTAGCAAAGTGCCATTTCTTCAGTGTTGTCACATGAAAAGATATAATAAAATATTTACAAAAATGTGAGGGGTGTACTCACTTTTGTGAGATACTGTATATATATGAACCTCATAAACCTCATAAACACGTCACAAGACTAACAACATAAAGTAGACCTAAATTGTACCCTGGTCTGCTGGACAGTATGCTAATAGAAGGGGGCAAAAGACTCAGTTAGGCAGGTAATTATTTATTTGAGTTTGATAACTTGCTGGTGGCTTGTGAGATTTCTGCTTGAGGATTGGGAATGTATCGAGCGAAGCAAGTGGATTTCCACCTGCCCATCTTCTTGATGACGTGGTCCAGGACCCGTTTCGTGACACTGCTCTAATGCGGAAGGAGTGTCCAGAATATCAGCTGGGGTCAAGGCCTAAGTTGAGCAAAAGAATCCTGACATATCTGGTGAATTGGTTACTATTTAGAGGGATAGCAGGGAAAGGTAGCAATTAGCTGGCCTCCGAGAGGTCAGATAGATGAGCTAATAAGTGATCTAAAATGGCCACTTGGTACCAAGCATTGTGAGTCTGGAAAGTTTGACATCTGCCCTGGGACCAGGCTGACGTGTTTTGGAGACCACGAGGTGCAGGATGAAGTAACTCTGGTGGCGTGTCAGGTGCCGTCTATGTAATATCTGGCAACTGGCAGGTGACAGTAAATTTGCTGGGGAGCAAGAAGCCGTAGGAGGCCAGGTAGATGGCTGTTTGAATGGAATGATCAGGCTGGGCAGTAACCCGAATGGGGAACGTGACAGGATGGTAGACGTGTCTCGAGATATGGCGCTGGTGACATGTAGGCGTTTGCTACTGGTTTGGGGTTGTTGCCTGTGAATACGTAGGATGGTTTTGACCGCATGGGCGGTGAACAAGGATGGTTTGGTAGGATCTTGCAAGGAAATGAAATTCTGGATGCAAGCTAAGTAGAGTCTAACGGTATTGTGTGACAATGCCAACTGTGTGTGGCAGTATGCTGTGAAAGCCAAGATGTATAAAACAACCACATATTCAGCAACGTGTCAGCAGCGCTATTAATGTCCTTTAAATGGATGGTCAAAGACAATCGGTTAATGTCCATCTACTAAAAAGATCATCCGAAATATCCTATAGGTATAATTAAACTGAAAAAAATCATCTTCCACATTCTCGGTTGTAATCTATGGATGTGTCACCGATGGGTTACTGGAACATACTCTTAAAGATTCAAACCTTACCAGACAATGGTGGATCAAACAGCATGAAATCGGGATAAGATGATAGTTGTCAGCTCAGACGGGCGCTCATTAGTATTCATCAGCTGATGTAAAATTGGTCTTTCTCTCGGAGTCACTCATTCATATGTAAAAAACAAAAGAGGGCTGCATAGTGTGATACCGTTGATAAAAGAATGTTTTATTAATTAAAAACCTTCCCCCCTGTAGCAAGTACACTTACATAAAACAAAGAAAATACAGCATGTATTTCACAGCCGCTATCACTGGGAACACCACAAGGATCAAAATTATTGGACTGCACGGTATTCAAACAGCACGCTAGCTTCACATTCACAAATTGCTTAGGAAGTCGTATAGCCACGCCCTGACGCGTTTCATCATCAAAGGACATCATCTGAGGGTGTGGCTATACGATACAACTTCGCTCTTTATATATCTTAACACTCAAGTCTTAACATTTAAGTCATAATTGAATCAGTTTAACTCATTATGCACTCATGATTCTCACTTGATAATAGTCAGGCCCCACTCAAGCAGGTATATAAAAAACCCTCTGAAGTCAAATCGGCATGTATCTCACATTATAAGGTACGATGTTTCCCTTAATGGTACAATCCTTTTTGATCAAACGTGACAGTACACGGGCATGTTTTTTAATTATTACCGAGTCATTGTTACCGATAAGCTGTCTCTGTCAGTATAGTGATTGCTATTTTGGTTTGTGAACCATACATGTGACGATAGACAAGTTGGTTCATGACCGCAAACCCGTCTCCTACAAGGTAGTGTAGCTGCGAGACAGATACTATGTTGAGTGCACCCCTAATATGTAGACTATTTGATGCTGAGTATATATAATAATTCGATAATTTGTCATCCATAGCCGAATAATACCAGTGCAATCATGAGCGCATCACAGCACGGTAAAGACTCTAAATACAATTACTAAAAAGACATTGGTGGCAGTAGTAACCCCCAGAAGACATTAAACTCTCAAGTAATCTGATCTATACACCGATTAGGCAACATAATATGATATAATATAACTGTGTATATATATAAAATTCATACTATAGCATAATATAATTCATAATATAGCATAATATAAATGTATATATATAAAAACTAAATTAAAACAAATAATAATAAACCAAAGGGAAGGAAATCAGTTCAACCAACTCTATCATATGTAAATACTATTTTAACCAATTTGAATATTGAATCAGCATTTTGGCTGTTACCGGTACATCCCCGGAGTTTTCGTTTGCTAGGGTGTTGTTGGAAAGGGTCTTACTTTATTGACCATTGCTTACCAATGGGCTGTTTCATTTTGTGCGCCCTATTTGAGGCCTTTAGTTCCAAGGTTTGGCAGGAATGGTTTGCATTGCTGGAAGAGGTAGGTGAGGTGGCTGCAGAGGAAGAAAGGTCATCCCTGGTGTTGTTTTACATGTGCAGTAACCTTATGAGAGGTGTTTCTGGGGCTGGGATGGGCAGAAAATTGGCCGCCCTGGTGTTTGTTTAAACTTTCGGGGGAGGTGGACGTCACCAAGTCCTTTGTGATCTGGCAAGCTCTGAAGGGTTACCGGAAAGGTAGTCGCAGCAGGGATACTAGGTGCCCGGTTTCTTTTTCAGTGCTGGGGAAGGTTCTGGGGAGCTTGGATGGGGTTTTCTCTTTGAGCTTTGAGAGGGTTTTGTTTGGAGCAGCATTCCTATTGGCCTTCTTTGGGGCGTTTCGGATCAGTGAACTGGTCAGTCCGTCCAGGTCAGTGTCTGGGGGCCTTATGTTCAGGGATGTGCAGTGCTTTGCTTCGTCTATCAGGATTTGGATCTGGCGATCAAAGACTGATCAGGCGGGCAGGGGGTGCAGGTAGAGTTGCTCAGGGGCAGCGACACACTGGTGTCAGCTGTCCGGTGTCAGCTATGGCACAGTTTCTGCTGGTTTGGCCAAGGGTCGAAGGGGCCTGATTTGTCCATTTAGATGGTTCTTGTCTTTCCAAGTTCCAGTTCACAGCAGTGTTCAGGAAATGCTTAGCTGCAGGGGGATTGGCTCCTGGGGAATTTGCGTCTCATTCCTGTTGAATTGGAGCTGCCACCGAGGTGTCTCAGTGGGGGCTTTCGGAAGCGGTAAATAAGCAGATCGGCAGATGGGAATCCTCGAGATATCTGCTGTATGTTACACCCCATTTGTTATAAGTACTGGAGGACAGTTGGGGCACATGTATAGGGATTCTTGTTTTTCTGGTCTGTATGTTGTGTATAAGTGTGCTTTGTGTGATGTATGTTGCCAGTGCAGTGTGTATAGGATTGTTATGTCTTTTCAGATTCCCCTGGATTTCTCATATGGATTTTGGGACATTCTTATGTGTTCTGGGGGGCTAAGAGGGCTGAAGTCAGACCTGAGGGCAGACAATTGGGAATTTCCAGAGCGGAGGGCGTGGTCAGATGGCTTGGGGTACCGGGGATGCTATGAGACAGAGTTATCCCAGAGGTACACCGTTTTTCCTGGCTAGATCGGCCCCCGGACATTCTGGTCCTACACGCACAGGGGGAATGATTTAGGGATCCACTCCATGAGACAGGTAATTAAGGGTATCCAGTGGGATTTCCTTAGATTGCGGACCTCTTTTCCCGACATGATTGTGGTGTGGTCAGACATTGTGGCCCGCATGTCTTGGAGGGGGGCGCAGTCTGTTGAAAAATTGAACAAGGCCCGTATTAAGGTGAAAAATTAGGTGGGCAGTTTCATTGCTCAGAATGGTGGGGTGGTGGTTAGGCATTTCAAGTTGGAAATTGACACCTGGAGATACCTTAGAGGGGATGGAGTCCACCTTAATGCGGTTGGGATCGACTTATGGGCTTTGGGCTTACAAGACGGTATACAGAAGACCTTGGTTGTGTGGCGGCGGGCACAAGTGTAAGGTGTCACACTTCTCCCACTTTGGCGATTGAAGTCCTTGACGAGGGTTAAAATATATGAGGTATTTGATAAAATGGTGGGGACCTGTCCCAGGTATGGAGTCCTCCTGTTTTGTCTAGTTCAGTCTAGACTACCGGTTATAAGGTGGTAGGGGTCTGTGGTCAGTTAGTAGTCCTTGAGGCGGTGTTGCGGCTGGGGACAGAATCTAACTTAGAGGTACCACAGATTCCAAAAAGTTGATGCCATCAAAGATCTGCAATCTCTTTTTCAACTGATGGAGCATTTCAGAAAGTTTATGTTTAAAATATGTTTTGTGTTAATAAAAGGCCAAAACGGCCTTTTAAATCCAACATGGTGTCTGTGTCCTTACTGGGGGAGAAGAAGTGGGGTGTGTGGTTAAGTACATACTTGAGCTTGGGTGGTAAGTTATCTGAACTAGCATAGTGATGACCGTGCGCATAGGTGGAGTGAGATGTGTATGTTTATGCTTGATAAAACATAAGGCTGGGGATCTGAGTTGTAAGTTCCAATGTATTCGTAACGCTATTGCGACTAGTTTGAACCGGGCTGGGGTGTGCGCACCGATGGGGTTGTTTGTGAAGGATCTGAATCGTTGAGCCGGTGCTGCGACTGGACTTGGATTGGTTGGTGAAGTTTGTATTGCCAAGGATCCGAATCGTTGAGCCGGTGCTGCGACTGGACTCAGATTGGTTGGTGAAGTTTATATTGGGGCGGATCTGAATCGTTGCGCCCATGAAGCGACTAGATTCGGATCGGCTGTGGATGTTTAGGTGACGAGGGGGCTTGTGTGCTGGATCTGAATCATTGAGCCGGTGCTGCGACTGGACTCGGATCGGTTGGTGAAGTTTGTATTGCCAAGGACCCGAATCGTTGAGCCAGTGCTGCGACTGGACTCGGATCAGTTGGTGAAGTTTGTATTTGCAAAGGATCCAAATCATTGAGCCATTACTGTGACTGGACTCGGATCGGTTGATGAAGTTGTATTGCCAAGGATCCGAATCGTTGAGCCGGTGCTGTTACTGGACTCAGATCGGTTGGTAAAGTTCGTATTGCCGAGGATCGATTAGATTGGCTGTAGATGTTTAGGTGACGAGGGGGCTTGTGTGCCAGATCCGAATTGTTGCGCCGATGCTACGACTAGACTCGGATCGACTGATGGTGTTGGTGGTTGAAGGGGCTTGTGATTGCCGAGGATCTGAATCATAGGGCCGATGTTGCGACTAGATTGGTATCGGCTGTTGGTGAGTTTGGTATCCAGTACCAGAGGTGTAGGGGGTCAGTTAGGTGAAGTGAGTGTTCCGTAGAAGGTGTAGGGGGTCAGTAGGTGTGGTGTGTGGGACGCAGGTTCGAGACCATGCGCGGCTAAGCGACTTGATTCAAAAGTGGCTTTACGTGCTATTCATAGTGTTTACACCAGCTTGTCAGTAAGATATGAATGGTGCCGATCGTAGAGCTACCATGAGTCGTTACGTCGCGGACGCGACTAGATGGAGCCGACCAGTAACGAATGGCAACGGTAGAAGGTATGCAATGTATCTGATACGTATCAGTTTGTAAAATGTATGAAATGAATCTGATACGAATCGGTAGTAATGAGTAATAAATGAATCCGATACGAATCGGTAGTAATGAGTAATAAATTAATCTGATACGAATTGGTTGTAGAGTGTATGTAGAGTTGCCACCTCATCCCTTTAAACCCGAACACCTTTGAATTACACAGGTTCTGAGGCTAATTAAATGCAGATAAGGCACCAAGTGAGTTTAATTACCACCTTAATCAGCCACAGAACCTGTGTAATTATTATGTGTTCGGGTTTAAAGGGATGAGGTGGCAACCATAAGTGTATGCCACCCCTTACTCTGAAACCGAACACCTACCAACCACCCATCCCCTCAGGCTAATGAAGTGCAGACAAGGCACCAGGTGGGTCTAATTACCACCTCAATCAGCCACAGAACCCGTACAAACAATACATGCTCATTTCCAAATGGATAAGATGGCAACCCCATGGACAGTGAATCTTATAACCAGTGAAGCCTATGGCGAGTGATATCAGACAAGGACCAATAGCGGCTTGGAGGCTTGGATTTTACAAATGAATCGTATGTTTGGCAGAAGGAACTTACGAATGTACTACGCCTGTGCCGAATGATGTTGGGACATGATCGATAACAACTCGGGGGCAGGTTTTAATGAAAGGGATGCAGGATAGGAAGCATAACGAATTGCAAGATTGCACATGTTCCGAAAAGGTTTGAATACCACCTGTGACAGTGAGCGGGAACTGCCGATAAAGACCACGAATGAAGAAGCCAAAATGCACCTGCGATCGAATGCACAGACTCACGAACATGAAGTGAGCTGTGAAGAGCCAGCCCAGTGACGTGTGGTATCGCGCACTGGAGCCGACACAATACCCCCGGGCTCCTCCCATAATTTAAGGACACCACACTGGCCTTCATACGTACACACATATATATATATATATATATATATATATATATATATATATATATATATATATATATACACTGTGAAAAATATGTAAAAATATCTTTCCTAAGGTATGTATATGAAAAAATGCAAGTGATATAAGTGTAGGTGCCGCTGATCCCAAGAGTTAAATACTCAATTCACATACACACATATATATATATATATATATATATATAGCAGGGAGTTGCGCAAACCTAAACCACAAACAGTGAAATATTATAAGCCATATGATACACATGAAAACCACATAAATAATATTAGTCCATCAATCAGTGAAAAAATCACAAAACACATAAGAAAAAATAAAAAAGGTTGAATTGCTACAATAGTGAAAAAAACAAAATACAAAACTATGACTCATAAAATGATGATATATGATTCATATGAACTTCTGATGCAGCGCCTTGATTTTCCACTCGATCCAATCCAGATATTAGCCACTCATCTCCGCCACAGATAAAAGGAATTCCAAAGCCTCCAATCGATTTGCCTTATATTTCTCCAATATATGTGAGAGATTCAGAAAAGAGAAAACTTCATAGTGCAGTAGAAATGGTTAGTAAATAGAGTAAATTACCGCGCTGTGATAATAAAACTAAAAATTATAAATATACACCCAAAACAAAAAGCTGTTGCTAAAGTGAGATACACACAACAAATAATAAACCATAGAAAGCAGCGCTAATCCCCCAAATTAGATAAATTAAATGCAGTGAGTAATCAAGAATTGGTGTACAATTATTAGAACACTCAATAAATCAATATGGTGAGAAAAAAACTAAAAAAGTCCATCTTCTTATTCAACGGTGAAGGAATAAAACAGCATATGTCAAAACGGTGACACAAAGTTCATATCGTGCATAGAGAATAACAGGATTAATGGCCCACGGTAAGTACTTTAACCTTTACCACACCACCAGTGCTAAGAGAATTGCTCGCTTACCAGATGGCAAGCAAGAAATGCTTGCGGCCTATACCCGGCCAGGGCCTTTATCCAATATAGGGACACAAGAGATCTCCAGAGGAACCCGTCTGGGGGGTCAACATGGATTCGCCAAACTTGTCAGCCAAGGACCATGACCAGGTAGGATACCGTAATATTCAGACGTTCCCAGAATACAAAGGAATCACCATAGTGTAACATTGTAAAACATCATTTATTTAAAAGAACGAAAAGCCACTTACAATAAACGTAGCAAATAAAAGCAGTTCAGCCGGCCGGCTTGTATGGACACCCGTCTCTTCGAACACAGCACGCGAGATGTCAGCACGTCAGCTCCTCCCGACGCGCGTTTCATCATATAATGACGTCGTCTGGGGCACGGGCGACGCACTGACGTGTCGCGTATAAATAGGTAAACACGAGGAACCAAGCCTCGGTGTGAAACCTGATCCGGAAATCATCCGCCTTCCACCTCAAGATCTGGCGGAAGTTCATGGCGGCAATTTTTAACTATTGGAAGTTCCTCTCAAATAGTGACCGGACAGAGTAACTAATTAAACAGGTATAAAAATAGATATTTTTTTTATTATTACAGCCTATAAGTAGCGGACAGATTGTACCTCCTATTATATATAAATATAATTAATTTAAAAGCCAACAATATGAGGCAAAAATAAAAATAAAATAAAAAGGACCAGAGAACCATATGAATCTAATAAAAAATAAATAAATCCTAAGGCCATAAAGGGAAAACCTATTAGGCCCAAAGGTTATATCAGGAGAAAATTTAGCTGGCTCCAAACAACTATGAACACACCCAATTGCATTGAGTGGCATCATCACCAGCCAATCCCCACAAGAATCTTCCTGTCCAAAAACATTACAACATCAAACTACAGGTGAGGTCAACAGGAAAAAAATTGAACAACATATTCCTAAATTAGAACATAATAATAATAACAGGTAAAAACCTCCAATATGCATAATCTCAAGAGTTGTCTATGAAAGCGTTAGTATCAATATCAACGTTGAGCCCATGGGGGGTATAACATTTGATTTTATGGATCCATAGCATCTCAAGTCTGGAGATACTCCTTACAAGAGAGCTACCCCTCCAATGGGGGTGGTATTTATCAATCCCTAGAAATATCGTATTCGAGGGATCTTTATTGTGGGTGGTGAGATAATGTTTGGAAACCGAGTGTTTTGGGAATCCATTCTTAATATTAGAGATATGCTCGTTTAATCTGACGGAGAGGGGTCGTCTAGTCCTGCCCACATACTGCAACCCACAGGGGCACTGAAGCAGGTAGACGACCCCCTCCGTCGAACATGTTATGAATGGCTCAATCTCATGTTCCTTCTGTGTAGTGTGGGAAATAAACCTATGGGTACGTCTTTGTGTACCTCTATTGATGGAGCACACTCGACACCTCCCACATTTGTAATATCCAGTGAGGTTACCAAAAAAACTCAATCTAGTAGTGGGGGGATCGATAACATTAGGGGCCAGTTGGTCTTTAAGACATGATGCTCCTCTAAAAACCACTTGCGGTCTAGCAGGTAAAATAGACTTGAGAACAGGGTCATTGTTCAAAATATGCCAGTGTCTTTGCACCAAATTCCTAATTTGGTTATGTTGTACTGAATAGGTAGTGATAAAAGGGACCAAAGAAGAATTTCGCTCCCGGGGCGGTCTGTCCCTTAATAAATCACTCCTATCCAAATTTACCACTGCTTGAAGGGTAGAATTAAGGGTGTCTGACGAATAGCCCATTTCCAAAAATCTTTTAGTAAGAACATCAGCCTGTCCCAAAAACTCAGCAATATCAGAGCAATTACGCCTCAAACGTATATACTGGCTTTTAGGAACAGAACAAAGCCATGATTGGTGGTGGCAGCTATCCATAGAAATATAGGAATTACGATCCGTGCTTTTAAAGAACGTGGAAGTAAAAAACTGATTCTGGCGAATAGCTATATTAAGATCTAGAAAGCTAATGGTAGACTGGCTGGCCTCAAAATTCAGAACAATGCCTCTATCGTTCTTATTAAGGTCTCCCATAAATTGGTCCAAATCACTCCGGGTGCCGTCCCAAAGGAGGAGGACGTCATCGATGTAACTGGCCCACAGCTTGAGCTGGGGCCTACAGCAAACATAGATGCTGTCCTCCTCCCACAAAGCCATAAAGAGGTTCGCAAGGCTGGGGGCATATTTAGCCCCCATGGCAACTCCCCCATCTTGGCGGTAGAACTGCTTGTCGAACCAGAAATAGTTATGTGATGCAGCATACCTTAAAAGGTTCATAATAAAGTTAATTTGCTCATCAAACAAATCAGAATCTCTCCTTAGATAGTATTCAACCGCATAAAGGCCTAAATCATGAGGAATTATTGTATACAAAGATGTTACGTCTGCGGTAACCATCCACATGGACGCAGTGGGAGTATACTCAGACAGAATA
This sequence comes from Lithobates clamitans, assembly GCA_037952925.1. Taxonomy (NCBI): domain Eukaryota; kingdom Metazoa; phylum Chordata; class Amphibia; order Anura; family Ranidae; genus Lithobates; species Lithobates clamitans. The sequence goes on along the minus strand of JBBGZY010002253.1, from coordinate 446,245 downwards.
TTTATCACATGTCTGGAATCCTTGATTAAGGAGGGCATTTTTGCCACCAGGGGTTGCAAGAAAAAAATCGATGTACTTGCCCACCCGGGACGTAAGGGAGTCAATCCCACTCACAATAGGACGTCCCGGGGGGCAAGTATTGGGGGCATTGTTCTGAATTTTGAGGCCAGCCAGTCTACCATTAGCTTTCTAGCTCTTAATATAGCTATCCGCCAGAATCAGTTTTGTACTTCCACGTTCTTTAAAAGCACGGATCGTAATTCCTATATTTCTATGGATAGCTGCCACCACCAATCATGGCTTCGTTCTGTTCCTAAAAGCCAGTATATACGTTTGAGGCGTAATTGCTCTAATATTGCTGAGTTTTTGGGACAGGCTGATGTTCTTACTAAAAGATTTTTGGAAAAGGGCTATTCGTCAGACACCCTTAATTCTACCCTTCAAGCAGTGGTAAATTTGGATAGGAGTGATTTAATAAGGGACAGACCACCCCGGGAGCGAAATTCTTCTTTGGTCCCTTTTATCACTACCTATTCAGTACAACATAACCAAATTAGGAATTTGGTGCAAAGACACTGGCATATTTTGAACAATGACCCTGTTCTCAAGTCTATTTTACCTGCTAGACCTCAAGTGGTTTTTAGAGGAGCATCATGTCTTAAAGACCGACTGGCCCCTAATGTTATCGATCCCCCCACTACTAGATTGAGTTTTTTTGGTAACCTCACTGGATATTACAAATGTGGGAGGTGTCGAGTGTGCTCCATCAATAGAGGTACACAAAGACGTACCCATAGGTTTATTTCCCACACTACATAGAAGGAACATGAGATTGAGCCATTCATAACATGTTCGACGGAGGGGGTCGTCTACCTGCTTCAGTGCCCCTGTGGGTTGCAGTATGTGGGCAGGAGTAGACGACCCCTCTCCGTCAGATTAAATGAGCATATCTCTAATATTAAGAATGGATTCCCAAAACACTCGGTTTCCAAACATTATCTCACCATCCACAATAAAGATCCCTCGAATACGATATTTCTAGGGATTGATAAATACCGCCCCCATTGGAGGGGTAGCTCTCTTGTAAGGAGTATCTCCAGACTTGAGATGCTATGGATCCATAAAATCAAATGTTATACCCCCCATGGGCTCAACGTTGATATTGATACTAACGCTTTCATAGACAACTCTTGAGATTATGCATATTGGAGGTTTTTACCTGTTATTATTATTATGTTCTAATTTAGGAATATGTTGTTCAATTTTTTTCCTGTTCTCGAAACTAACTCCTTGTGAGCCGAAGGAAATCATCCCTGACCTCACCTGTAGTTTGATGTTGTAATGTTTTTGGACAGGAAGATTCTTGTGGGGATTGGCTGGTGATGATGCCAATCAATGCAATTGGGTGTGTTCATAGTTGTTTGGAGCCAGCTAAATTTTCTCCTGATATAACCTTTGGGCCTAATAGGTTTTCCCTTTATGGCCTTAGGATTTATTTATTTTTTATTAGATTCATATGGTTCTCTGGTCCTTTTTATTTTATTTTTATTTTTGCCTCATATTGATGGCTTTCAAATTAATTATATTTATATAAATTTTCTATTAATTTTAATATTTTTGAGTATGGAGTTATTTTATTATAATTTCGACTCTTAGGTTGGATTATTTCACCTCCCATTATAGGAGGTACAATCTGTCCGCTACTTATAGGCTGTAATAATAAAAAAAATATTTATTTTTATACCTGTTTAATTAGTTACTCTGTCCGGTCACTATTTGAGAGCAACTTCCAATAGTTAAAATGGCCGCCATGAACTTCCGCCAGATCTTGAGGTGGAACGCGGATGATTTCCGGATCAGGTTTCACATCGAGGTTTGGTTCCTCGTGTTTACCTATTTATACGCGACACGTCAGTGCGTCGCCCGTGCCCCAGATGACGTCATTATATGATGAAACGCGCGTCGGGAGGTGCTGACGTGCTGACGTCTCGCGTGCTGTGTTTGAAGGGACGGGTATCCATACAAGCTGGCCGGCTGAACTGCTTTTATTTGCTACGTTTATTGTAAGTGGCTTTTCGTTCTTTTAAATAAATGATGTTTTACAATGTTACACTATGGTGATTCCTTTGTATTCTGGGAACGTCTGAATATTACGGTATCCTACCTGGTCACGGTCCTTGGCTGACAAGTTTGGCGAATCCATGTTGACCCCCCAGACGGGTTCCTCTGGAGATCTCTTGTGTCCCTATATTGGATAAAGGCCCTGGCCGGGTATAGGCCGCAAGCATTTCTTGCTTGCCATCTGGTAAGCGAGCATTTCTCTTAGCACTGGTGGTGTGGTGAAGGTTGAAGTACTTACCATGGGCCATTAATCCTGTTATTCTCTATGCACGATATGAACTTTGTGTCACCATTTTGACATATGCCGCTTATTTTTTCACCGATGAATAAGAAGATGGACTTTTTTAGTTTTTTTCTCACCATATTAATTTATTGAGTGTTCTAATAATTGTACACCAATTCTTGATTACTCACTGCATTTAATTTATCTAATTTGGGGGATTAGCGCTGCTTTCTATGGTTTAGTAGAAATGGTTGCTTTGTTCCAAATTTTGCACATAAACAGCAAAGAAATCAGTATAGACACAGCCGCAAGCTATCAAACTGCCAGTTGGTGCGTGGTGACGTCACAAGAATTCTCTCCAACGTTTCCCTGTAACAAGCATCAACTGGGAACATAGATAACAGGTGATCACTGTGCATATCAGGCGTGTTTGACCCTTATCACTTGGGGTCCATCTTGTCCGGTAAAAGGCCATCTGGCTCTAAATATTTCTCCGCTGGGATATAAAAGCACCTATTAGCTGACATTGCGCTGCATCAGAAGTTCATATGAACATTTATCATCATTTTTTGAGTCATAGTTTTGTATTTTGTTTTTTTAATAACTAATGACTAATAACTAATGTAGCAATACAACATTTTTATTTTTTCTTATATTTTTTGTGATTTTTTTTCACTGATTGATTTACTGAGTCGATGTGGTTTTCATGTGTATCATATGGCTTATAATATTTCAATGTATGTAGTTTAGGTTTGTGCAACTCCCTCATATACCGTATATATATATTACTGTATTATCACCTCTTTTTAATGTTCTTACATACCTGTGCCTGGACAGAGAAGAGCCCACAGGAGGAGGACACGGAGGGGACACATTGCTGCAGTCGGGGTATCTATATGTAAATATAGAAAAACAACTAGCGCAAAAATAATAACCCTCTTTAAAGCCTCTGAACACTCAGGGTAAATCATTCAAATCCCATACAGTAAAAATATAACTAGATAGCACAGTGCTGATATTAAGTCTGTATTTCAAATCCACCAATGTGTGATAAACATGCAGGTGACTCTGTGGGTAAACCTCCACCAATGGAAAAAAATGGCCGATCACCTCCCAGCGTAGACCCTTTGTTACAGAGGGTCACACACACTTTCTCTTACAGGATGTATCAATATATCAGCGGTCAGCCCAGGAAGACTTCAGATCCTGATTGATACCTCTTGATGAATGGAACCAATATCCCAAAACCAGATGAGGGGAAAACCAACTCCAGAGCCACGTGTATCATATGGCTTATAATACTTCACTGTATGTAGTTTAGGTTTGCGCAGCTCCCTCATATATATATATAATAATACTGTATTATCAACTCTGTATAATGTTCTTACATACCTGTGCCTGGACAGAGAAGAGCCCACAGGAGGAGGACACATTGCTGCAGTCGAGGTATCTATTATATGTACTCTGTCTGATAATAATATTGTATTATCATTTTTGGGTCATTCCACCCAAAATGAATATCTCAGTGTTTGCTAGATGCTAAAGAGTTACAGTCTGACTTTTTTTTTATCTTCTTTTATTAGTTAGGGTAATGTATGAGCTGAATTTTCTGGTCTGCTCACCCACTGTTGCCTTTATTAGCAGAAAAAAACAATCATACTCCCCTAAGTGGATGCAGCATCGATCCAATGCTGCTACTGTCCCACACCAGTTCTAAGAGCAAGATCTGAACAATCACATGACCACTAATCACTCAATTCTGGGTCTTAAGTGAGCAGAGAGCCGGTGACTGACAGTGCTCACTGCAATGCCAGACTGTTGAGGGGGGCGGGAGAGGTTGACTCAGTCTCCCAGCTGCATGCTAAGCGGTTGATCCACCTGCCTGTCAGGCATCTTGGTGGATCCTGACATTATTGTTGGGATCCCTGCAGAGCCTTGACCGGCTCTGTGATGTCAGCTAACATCGGACTTAAGCCCGCTGTCGGCTGAATTTGGGTCACAGGGGTGCAGAACTTAATTCACTCTCATGAGCCGTAGGAGGGGTGTGGCCAAAAGAGCTTTAGCCATATTGCTCCATTAAGGGCTACCTTCATCCCGGTTGGATTTTTTGTGTAGTATATCATGATTGCTTACACAGGAAACAGATTTATCGTTGGTATCTGGAACTCGCTACCTCCACCTGTCCGGCTATCCCCTACTCTTGCTACCTTCAGGCGATCCCTGAAAAGTCATCTCTCCGTGAAAGCCTATCGCGTCTCCAACTAATCTCCTACCACTTCTAACAGCTCATTCCCCACTGTTACAACCTTTTGTACCACCTGCCCCACCCTATTAGATTGTAAGCTCTTCTGAGCAGGGCCCTCTTAATCCCCTTGTATTTGTATTGTCTCCCTTTTATTGTATATTGTAAAGCGCTGCGTAAACTGTTGGCGCTATATAAAGCCTGTATAATAATAATTTGTATGTTTTATTATGTTATGTGCCTGTAGCAACCCCTGTGTACAGTAGGTACATTAAGTTAGGTGCCTGCTGAAGCCAGAGGAGCAACGGTTAATTTGTGGTTAGTTAGGTTGGCACTGCTCCAAGGGCTGGATCTTTACTGCCTCAGCTTCTAGAGCTTAGGAAAGGGGCAGAGCCTGAATATTTAGGGGATCTCTTCCAATCCCTGGATGAGGATGGCCCAGAAGGTGGAGATATAGCCTCATAGGTGTGCGCAACTTATGTACATTGATCTCCCTGCTGCCACAGTGAAGAGAGGTACGTAAGCATGAGGCGTAAGCCATAAGCCAGAGCCGGTAAGATTGAGATCTTTCCCATCTCCACACCTGCACACAGAGCGATAATGCTAATGCCCACAAGGTAATTAGGGTGTGCCCAGGCACATCCCGCACACCAGGCCTGGACTGACCATAGGGCAGAACAGGCATTTGCCCGGTGGCCCGCTGGGCTGCATGTCTGGGACATGCAAAGTCGGCCGCAGGTTCTGACATGCAGGACCGGTGTTCTAACACCGGCCGCTGATGTCCCACCAGTGGCGTACTAAGTGGGGGGGGGGGCCGCCAGTGACAGCTGCTTTGTGAACTTGTTGTTGTGCTGTGTAGTGGGGGGTGGGTGCGTGCGAGCCTCGGAGCCACACTCGAGTGACACTGTCAGAGTCCTGGATGTGAGGCCGAATTGCAGAGGGGGTGCCCCTTGCGGCTAAGTGCAGCGTAACCCTGGGAGTGAGACAGGGAGTACGGTGCCCAAAGGTGCACGGGTTGCCAGATCGCTGTTGCTGAGTAGCAGATAGCAGGGAGCTGCTAGGGTGCGCTGGTAAGGTTGAAGGGCAACCGTGCAAGGAGGGATTCCAGGTATGGAGCCGTGGAGCAACCAGGAGCGGAGTCAGAGCCAGGCCAATGGTCATTCAGCACAGGAATCAGTCCAAGGTGAGGTACAGCAGGATAATCAGGAACAGAGAAGGTAGCCGAGCCGGGGGTCAAACACAGGAGGACGATCAAGGTACAAATGCGGAGCCGAAGAATAGTCAGATACAAGCCGGGGTCAATGCAGGCGGAATACTGGAGCAGTCAGGCAAGCCGAGTAGTAACAGGAAGCAGATATCACAACAAGAACACAGGAACAAGGAAAACAGGAAGCTGATGATAATCCAGCAACCAGCATGAACCAGCAGCAGGCTTAAATAGGCAGAAGGGCGCCACCATGAGCAATACTGGCAGAATTACCCGTCCTACGGTTATCACCCTGACAGTGCCCCCCCCCTAGGGGCAGCCTCCGGATGCCCAATCTGGCCCATTTTTCAGGGTATCGGGCTTGAAACCTCTGCAACAGTCTAGGGGCATGAATGTTATCTGCTGGTTCCCAAGAATTATTTTCTACAGAGTATCCTTTCCATTTAACAAGAAATTGAACAGTCCTACCTCTCCGACGGCAGTCCAGAATGGCTTCTACTTCGTATTCTGTTTCATTGTCCACCAAGATTGGAGGGGGCGGAGTTTCTTCTCTCCCTGGAAAAGGACTGGAGACAACAGATTTTAATAAAGAAACATGGAATACTGGGTGGATTTTATAGGAACTTGGTAAAGACAATTCAAATGCCACTGGGTTAATTTCCTTCTTAATTGTGAATGGACCGATAAACCTTGGTCCTAACTTCCGGGAGGGGCAAGGCAGCTTAAGATTTGTTGAGGAAAGCCACACTCTATCTCCAACCTTAAAGACGGGATCTCTCCTCCCCTTGTCATAATGTTTCTTATAATTCTCTTGGGCTTTCTGCATAGTTGCCTGGAGAGTTAGGAAATTAGCCTGAATGGCGTTTATCCTGTCCTGGACTGCGGGGACTGAGGTCTCTGGTATAACATTAGGCAAGAATGAGGGATGGAAACCGTAGTTGGCCCAGAAAGGTGATTGATTGGTGGAAGCGTGGATTGAGTTGTTGTATGCAAACTCCGCACACGGGAGTAGCAAGGACCAGTCGTCCTGGGAGAAGGAGCAGAAGCAACGTAAGTACTGTTCTAAAGTTTGATTAGTTCTTTCGGTTTGGCCGTTGCTCTGAGGATGGTAAGCTGAAGATAGGCACACTCTAATGGAAAGCGTTTTGCAGAGCTCCTTCCAGAACTTAGAGGTGAATTGCACCCCTCTGTCAGACACAATGTTGCTCGGTAGGCCGTGAAGTCTGACTATCTCCTTTATGAAGATCTTCGCCGTGTCAGCAGCAGATGGTGTACCCATCATGGGCAAGAAATGCGCCATCTTGGACAGGAGGTCAACGACTACCAAGATGGTTGTAAATTTCTCCGAGGGTGGTAACTCTACTATGAAATCCATAGATATTTCTTTCCATGGTTGCTCCGGCACAGGCAATGGGCGTAGTAGACCCCAAGATCTGACGTTAGACCCCTTGTTACGTTGACAAATGGTGCAGGAACTGACATATTCCCTGCAGTCAGGCTTTAGAGTGGGCCACCAAAAAGATCGTTGAACAAGCTCCAAAGTCTTTCGTACCCCGAAGTGACCAGCAAGTTGGTGGTCATGTAAAGTCTTTAGGACCTGGGCTCTGGCTTGTTGCGGAACAAAAATTTTGTTCTAAAACCAAAGAAAACCTTCCTGGTTTCTTAAAGACAGTGCTTCTGGTTCAGAGCATTGGGAGGAAGCTTGTTTCAGTGAGGAACTCAGGTCGGTCTGAATCATGAGAAAATTCTGTGGAGATAATATAGTGCTAGGAGTAATTTCTTCTGGAGTGTCAGGAAACATCCGGGACAAGGCATCGGCCTTCCCGTTCTTAGACCCCGGGCGGAAGGATATATGAAAATTGAATCTGGCAAAAAACAAGGCCCATCGAGCTTGTCGGGGTCTCAATCGTTTAGCCGTGCGAAGATACTCCAGGTTTCTGTGATCCATGAATATCATGATGGGATGCTGAGCACCTTCAAGGAGGTACCGCCATTCCTCCAGGGCAGTTTTAATAGCCAAGAGCTCTCGATCTCCCACATCATAATTCCTTTCAGACGGACTCATCTTCCGCGAGGAGAAGGCCACAGGATGGAGTAACGACTTAGAACCCTGACGTTGGGATAAGACTGCTCCTGTGGCAACTTCAGAGGCGTCAACCTCTAAGATGTAAGGGAGGGCCGGATCAGGATGTTGCAGGATAGGTGCGGAGGTAAAGAGGGATTTGAGCTTATCAAAAGCTGATTGGGCTTCTGAAGACCACAGGAACCGAGTATGTAAACGGGTAACTTGGGTGATTGGTGAGATGATGGAGGAAAAGTTCTTTATAAACCTCCTATAAAAGTTTGCAAACCCCACGAATCTTTGTACTCCCTTTTTATCCGATGGAGTTGGCCAGTCCAAGATTGCCTGTACCTTTTGCGGGTCCATGGCAACACCACCAGTTGAGATAATTAGCCCCAGGAATTGTATTGACTCTTTTTCGAAATCACACTTCTCTGCTTTTACATAGAGTTTGTGCTTACGTAGAGTGTGCAGAACTGTCCTTACATGTGTACGATGGAGCTCCAGGGTGGTTGAAAATATCAGGATATCATCCAGGTAGATGATGACGAAGTAATCCAAAAATTCTCGAAAGATATCGTTTACAAAATGTTGGAATGTGGCCGGGGCGTTGCACAATCCAAATGGCATCACTAAGTACTCGAAATGTCCAAAGCGAGTTCTAAATGCTGTCTTCCATTCGTCACCCTCTCGGATGCGAACGAGATTGTAGGCTCCTCGAAGGTCAAGCTTAGTAAATATTCGGGCAGTACGGAGTCTCTGGAAAAGTTCCGGAACTAGAGGAAGAGGGTAACGGTTTTTTATAGTGATTTTATTGAGCTCCCTGTAATCCACACATGGTCTTAGGGATTTGTCCCTTTTTTCGACAAAAAAGATTCCGGCTCCAGCAGGAGAAGAGGAGGAACGGATGAAGCCTTTCTCCAGGTTTTCATCAATGTATTGTCGCAATGTTCCTAGTTCCACCTCCGAGAGGGGGAATATGCGACCGAATGGGATTTTGGCTCCTGGGAGTAATTCAATTGGACAATCGTATGACCGGTGTGGTGGCAGGACATCAGCCTTTTTCTTGTCAAAGACATCTGCAAACTCCTGGTAGGCCGGTGGAATACTCTGGTTGTTGACAGGTACAGGTTGGACTGACAGGCAACTGGCTACATTACTGGTTTCAGGGGCAAGACAGTGCTGTAGGCAATAAGGTGAAGTGAATGAAATTTCTTTCCTGATCCAGTTGATCTGGGGGTTGTGGGCTTGGAGCCATGGGGTACCCAAGATGACGGGAAACATAGGTGAGCTTACAATGTCGAAACGTATGAATTCCTGATGACCATCAGGAGTAGTAACCAAAAGAGGAGTGGTCTCTTGTGTCACAGGACCGGAACTAGGCAGGGTGCCATCAGCCAGGAGAACTTCCAATCTACGGTTCTTGGGAAGAAGGGCCAGACCGAGCTTTAGTGCTAAGTCCAAGTCCAAGAAACAACTGCATGCCCCGGAGTCGACTATGGCCTGAAGCTGAACCCCCTTGTCGGCCAACTGTAGCGTGATGGAAAGGATAAGGTGAGAAGTGGAAGTTCCGGACATCTGGAAGTACACTGGAGAGTTCTTGGGTACCTTGCTGGGCCTTATGGGGCAGTTGCTCAGGAAATGTCCGTTTCGGCCACAATAGAGACAGAGATTGGCTTGACGCCGACGCTGCTTTTCCTCGGGAGTCAGTGCGGATCGCACCAAACCAACAGGCATAGCGCCGATCTCTGGTCCCTGCACCTTGGGAGTCTGAGAACGTTCAGCCTGGCGCTCCCCAAGGCGTCTATCCAACTGGATGGATAGTTGAATGAGCCCCTCGAGGGTAGCAGGGATGCCGACCCTGGCCAACTCGTCCTTAAGGGATTCAGAAAGCCCCAGGCGAAACTGGTATTTCAACGCAGCCTCATTCCAGTCTGTATCGGCAGACCACCGGCGGAAGTCCACAGCATAGTCTTCCACCGGGCGCCGTTTCTGTTGAAGAGAATGCAGAGCGGCCTCAGCGGTGGCTGTACGCTGGGGGTCATCATACAATTGCGACAGGGCCGTAAAGAACGTTTCCACTGAACTAGTAGCTGGGTCCTTCTGTTCCCATAACCTGTGGGCCCATGCCTGGGGTTCATTGGTCAGCAGGGAGATAAGAAACCAACTTTGACAGTCTCAGTGGAAAAGGTACGGGGTTGCAGAGCCAGATATAACAGGCAGGCATTCTTGAAGGATCTGAATTTCTGCCGGTCTCCAGAGAAACGTTCAGGGGTAGGTACCCGCGGTTCTGGGGGCAAAGTCAGTACCGAAGAGGCCGTAGCAGGGAGATTGGTGGAGGAGGAACCAGGATCCAAAAAGGCAGATGGTAGCATAAAATGTTGGAGTTTTCCTTCTAATTGAAGGTATCTTTCCTGAAGAACTTGGACCACTCGTGTAAGGGTAGCGGCCTGTTGGCATAAAGTCTCTATTGGGGACGCACCTCTGCCGGCCTCAGTCATGGCTGGATTATACTGTCAGAGTCCTGGATGTGAGGCCGAATTGCAGAGGGGGCGCCCCTTGCGGCTAAGTGCAGCATAACCCTGGGAGTGAGACAGGGAGTACGGTGCCCAAAGGTGCACGGGTTGCCAGATCGCTGTTGCTGAGTAGCAGATAGCAGGGAGCTGCTAGGGTGCGCTGGTAAGGTTTAAGGGCAACCATGCAAGGAAGGATTCCAGGTATGGAGCCGTGGAGCAACCAGGAGCGGAGTCAGAGCCAGGCCAATGGTCATTCAGCACAGGAATCAGTCCAAGGTGAGGTACAGCAGGATAATCAGGAACAGAGAAGGTAGCCGAGCCGGGGGTCAAACACAGGAGGACGATCAAGGTACAAATGCGGAGCCGAAGAATAGTCAGATACAAGCCGGGGTCAATGCAGGCGGAATACTGGAGCAGTCAGGCAAGCCGAGTAGTAACAGGAAGCAGATATCACAACAGGAACCAGGAACACAGGAACAAGGAAAACAGGAAGCTGATGATAATCCAGCAACCAGCATGAACCAGCAGCAGGCTTAAATAGGCAGAAGGGCGCCACCATGAGGAATACTGGCAGAATTACCCGTCCTACGGTTATCACCCTGACAGACACGCACCCGTCGGCACATCAGGGGGCCGGGACCCGTAACGATCCCCTGCTCAGCTGTTTCACACAGCCGAGCAGAGTGAAGCCACCTCCACCTCCTCCTTTATGTCTACACAGGGGGAGGGGACCCGACATGCAGTCCTGCGCTGATCTGAGGTACATTGTGGGTTTGAAGGGGGGGTTCTGTATTGTAGGGGCCGGGGGGTCTGTATTGTAGGGAGGGGGTCTGCATTGTAGAGAGGGGGTCTGTATTGTACGGAGGGGGTCTGTGCTGTAGGGAGGGGGTTTGTATTGTACGGAGGGGTTCTGCACTGTAGGGAGGGGGTCTGTATTGTAGGGAGGGGGTCTTCGCTGTAGGTAGGGGGTCTGCACTGTAGGGAGGGGGTCTGTATTGTAGGGAGGGGTCTGCACTGTAGGGAGGGGGTCTGTATTGTAGGGGGGTTCTGTATTGTTGGGGGGTCTGTATTGTTGGGGGGTGCTCAGTTTGAAGCGGTGGAGCTTGGTGTAAGTGGAGCTGGATTAAGTGGGAGTTAAAAACAAGTGTTAGAGTATACAAGTCTTGCTGTCTGTTGGTGTTTGCTGTCTGTTGGTGTGTGTTTGCTGCTGTCTGTTGGTGTGTGTATTGCTGCTGTCTGTTGGTGTGTGTATTGCTGCTGTCTGTTGGTGTGTGTTTGCTGCTGTCTGTTGGTGTGTGTTTGCTGCTGTCTGTCGGTGTGTGTTTGCTGCTGTCTGTTGGTGTGTGTTTGCTGCTGTCTGTTGGTGTGTGTTTGCTGCTGTCTGTTGGTGTTTGCTGGGTTGCATTTTGGGGACTTTTCCTTTTAGTTTTTAATTTGCCTTTTGCTGTCACTTTTTAAATAGCTTTTTTTTTCTGTTTCATCAGTCTATCAATTAAGGGGTGTGGTTAATTGCTCACAGGTGCCCAGGTGCCTATTTAACTTGTTGTAGGACTCAGTCTGAGCGTGCTCAGTTTGAAGCGGTGGAGCTTGGTGTAAGTGGAGCTGGATTAAGTGGGAGTTAAAAACAAGAGTTTAAAACAGGAGGTTATAACAGGGGTCATAGTACCTGTGTAGTGTGAGTATCTGAGTGTTGTCTGAGTAGTGTGTGTGGATCGTTAGTACTTGTGTATTGTGTACCTGTGTATTGTCTTGTCGTGTACCTGTGTATTGTCTTGAGTATTAGTGCCAGGAAGCTAGTTGTTAGGTAATTTGGACAGGGTAAAATCCCCAAATCCTCACTAAATTTAATAGGTACGATGCCCGGCAGGTGTGGAGAGGCGACTCTTTGTACATCTTGCCGCATGTATGCATTCCTTGATCATCCGATCGAGGGCGAATACTGCTGTGCAAAATGTAAGCACATTGTTTCCCTGGAAGCCCAGGTTCTGAATCTGGGGAAGCAACTGTCAGCACTGAGAAGTCCCTCCATACTAAAGGTGAGCCAGGAACGTACACGGCAGGTGCCGGCAGGGGCCAGCACAGAGGCGGGTGGAGACAAAGAGGTGCAGGCACTAGCAAAGAGTAGATGGGTGACAGTCAGGAGGGGTAGAGGGGTATCAGGCTCCTACTTACCAGACCGGCGAGTCCAGTTGGGCAGAGGGTAGGCTCCCTTACCCTCCGACTATCGGCCCCCTGGTAGAGTAAACAGAAGGCACGAAAGTACGGAGTGGTATGAGGGCCTGTATTGTAGTCCAGGTATTGCTGTCCAGATGTTGCAGGGTTAACAGATGGGAAGGCTGGAATAGGCTGGAGCACAGGCACTGAGCTGAGCAGGCTTGTATGGACAGCAGGCAGGAAGTCTGCAGACAGGCAGATAGGATCCAAGGGAGCAGGCAGACGGATGGTCAGGAGACAGGCCGGGTTCGGTAACAGGCGGTCGGCAGAGGTACAGTGGAACAGGCAAGCGGATGGTCAAACAAGCAGAGGTCGGTACAGGCAGAGTTCAGAGAGAGGTCGGGGGACAAGGCCGGGTCAGCAGGTATTTCAGGAACAGACAAGGTACAAGGTCAGGCTCTGGGACGACTAGCTGTTGATTAGGCAGCACTGGTCACAAGAGCACACCGGCTTAAATGGAGCTTTTGGCGCCAAACGACGTGCACGCGCGCACCCCGGCACACACAGGCACGCGCGCCCGCCAACGTCCGCGCGCGCGCCCCCGCACACCGGCGTGCACAGCGGAACGATCCTGGACACACACACCGGCGCCGCGAGGAACACACACGGCGAGGTCCGCAGGAACACGCACGCCAACGTGCGCCGACGCGCCAACGCGCGCCGACGTGCCCTGTCGCACACCACCGCGAGCGCCCCGCCTGCCGAGGTAAGCCCCTTGACAGTGCCCCCCCCTCAAGGGCAGCCTCCGGATGCCCAGCTGGGCCAACCTGGGTGCATGGGAGTTCTTGAAGACTCCTAATAATTCGTTGGCATGGAGGTTACTTTCGGGTTCCCAAGAGTTATCCTCGGGTCCATACCCCTTCCACTTAATGAGGTACTGGAGCTGATTCTGCCTCTTCCTACAATCCAGGATTGCCTCGACTTCGAACTCCTCCTCATTGTTGACCAAAACAGACTCCGGTGGCTTAGCCTTACGGTCAGGAAAGGGATCGGGGATAACTGGTTTCAATAACGACACGTGAAGACCGGGTGAATTCTAAGGGACTCTGGCAGACTCAGTTCAAAAGCAACATCATTCACCTTCCTTTTCACCCGAAACGGGCCCAGGAACTTAGGTCCCAACTTCCTGGAGGGACAAGCCAACCTTAGGTTAGTTGTGGAGAGCCACACTTGGTTGCCAGGCTCAAGGACGAGTTCTCCTCGCCTATTCTTGTCGAACATCCTCTTGAAGGAAGCCTGGGATTGCGCCATGGTTTCCTGCAAGATTTTACAGTTGCTAGAGAAGAACTCCATTGTTTCCGTTACTGCGGGTAAGGTACATTCCGGGATAGAACTGGGAAGGAAAGACGGATTGAATCCGTAATTTGCAAAGAAAGGAGTCTGGTTGATGGCAGAGTGTAGGGAGTTGTTATATGAGAATTCAGCGACTGGTAACAAGGACACCCAGTCATCTTGTGTGAATACAGAAAAACAACGGAGGTATTGCTCCAACGTCTGGTTAGTTCTTTCTGTCTGGCCGTTCGTCTGAGGGTGGTAGGCCGAGGAGAATGCTAATTCAATTTCCAGGGCGGCACACAGTGCTCTCCAGAACCGGGGGGGTAAATTGGACACCCCGATCGGATACAATATTCGCGGGTACCCCATGTAATCTCACTATTTCTTTGATGAATATCTTCGCCGTTTCTACGGCTGTGGGAGTACCCTTCATAGGGAGGAAGTGAGCCATCTTGGATAGCCTATCGATCACCACAAAGATGGTTGAGAAACCTTCAGAAGGGGGTAGCTCCACAATGAAGTCCATTGATAACATTCTCCAAGGTCTGTCAGGAATCGGTAAGGGTCTCAATAAGCCCCAGGCCTTTGAGCGGTTGCATTTATTCCGGGCACAAGTGTGGCAAGAACCCATATACTTTTTACAGTCCTCCAGGAGACATGGCCACCAAAAGGTGCGTAGCACCAATTCCGAGGTTTTCCGGGCTCCGAAGTGACCCGCCAGCTTGTGGTCGTGGCACAGTTCCAGTACCAGCACTCTAAGCTTTTCAGGTACAAAAATCTTGCCTTCATGCCAGAGCAACCCATCACTTAAACTGGTTCCAGTAGGTAGAGGAATCTCAGAGGAGGCCTGTTTAATCCTGGAAATTAATTCTCCCTGGAGGAGTAAGAAATTTCCCGCTGGCAAAATAGTATCAGGAGGAGCAGTTTCCTTGGAATCGTGAAACATTCGTGATAAAGCATCAGGTTTTCCATTCTTGGATCCGTGTCTGTACGTAATATGAAAGGAGAAGCGGGAAAAAAAAAGTGCCCATCTAGCCTGTCGTGGTTTAAGTCGCTTGGCTGCCCTTAGGTATTCCAAGTTCTTGTGATCGGTAAAGATGAGAACCGGATGTACAGCACCCTCCAACAGATAGCGCCATTCCTCCAGAGCCGCTTTGATGGCCAACAGCTCCCGGTCTCCCACGTCATAATTTTTCTCAGACGATGAGAGTTTACGGGAAAAGAATGCTACAGGAAACAGGAGAGCTTTGGGGCCCTGGCGTTGAGAAAGTACTGCCCCCACTGCGATCTCCGAAGCATCCACTTCCAGCACAAACGGTAGCGCAGGGTCCGGGTGTTTGAGGATAGAAGCAGAAGTAAACAGTCCCTTTAATTTCTCGAAAGCTGCCTGTGCTCGGGACGACCAACAGAATCGTGCCCCCTGTCTAGTAAGTTCCGTTATTGATGAAATGATCTTAGAGAAGTCTTTAATAAATTTTCTGTAGAAGTTAGAAAATCCTACGAAACGTTGGACTCCTTTCTTGTCTGTAGGAGCAGGCCAGTCCAGGATGGCCGACACTTTTTGTGGATCCATCTTAATTCCTTCTACAGAAATAATGAGTCCCAAGAACTGGATACTCTGACGTTCGAACTCACACTTGTCCAGTTTAGCGTATAGGCCATGTTGCCTGAGCCGGACGAGAACATTCCTGACGTGCCTGTGGTGATCAGCCAAAGAAGAGGAGAAGATGAGTATGTCGTCCAGATAGACAATGACGTAGAGGTCCAGGAATTCTCTAAAGATGTCGTTCACAAAGTGCTGGAACGTAGCTGGGGCATTACAAAGACCGAAGGGCATGACCTGGTACTCGAAATGCCCAAAACGAGTGCGAAACGCAGTCTTCCACTCGTCACCCTCTCGGATGCGGATTAAATTGTAAGCGCCCCGAAGATCCAATTTAGTAAAGATTCTGGCGGTGCCCAGCCTTTGGAATAGCTCAGGTACCAGAGGAAGCGGGTAACGATTTTTAATAGTTATCTTGTTCAATTCGCGGTAATCAATACATGGCCGCAGAGAATGGTCTTTATTTTCCACAAAGAATAAGCCCGCACCGGCCGGGGAGGTGGACGGGCGGATAAATTTCTTCTTCAGATTTTCATCTAGATACTGCTTCAGGGTGCCCAGCTCCTGCTCAGTCAGGGGGAAGATCCGACCAAAAGGTACCTCGGTTCCAGGAAGTAATTCAATTGGGCAGTCGTAGGGCCTGTGTGGAGGTAGTGATTCTGCCCCCTTCTTGCTAAACACATCCGCAAAGTCTTGGTAAGGCTCAGCGATAGCTTGAAGCAGATCAACATCCGGATGTAGACAGAGGAGTTGGGTAACCTCATGGCCTGTCCCTTGCAGACAGTGTTGAAGACAATATCCAGAGAGGAACTCTACATTACCAGAAGCCCAGTTGATTTGAGGGTTGTGCACCTGTAGCCAAGGTATTCCAAGGATGACTGGAAAAAGGGGGGACGAGATGGCGTCCAAACAGAGATATTCACGGTGTCGTTGGCCCATGATGGCTTCTAAAGGGACGGTTTCTTGAGTGACCGGACTGGAGCGGAGAGCAGAACCGTCTGCAAGATGAACAGCAAGGCTTTAAGTTTTGGGCTGGAGAGGAATGGCATGTTGGGAGGCAAAGGTCCAGTCGATAAAACAGCTGCAGGCTCCGGAATCAATGATAGCTGGGACTTGGATGGCCTTTCCAGGAAGCTGTAAAGTGACAGAAACGGTTAGGTGCGTGCCAATAGTGGGTACAATAGTAGCACAGGTACGATCAGCAGAGCGACACTTACGCATCTTGTTGGGGCAACCGTTGGCGTAGTGCCCGGATTCCCCACAGTAGAGGCAGAGGTTGTGTGCCCGTCTGCGTGTTTTCTCCTCAGGGGTCAAAGAAGGGCGGAATAGACCGAGCTGCATAGGTTCTGGCGCATCATAGGCCGAGGCAGGTGGAGGAGCGGAAGATCTGCTGGGAGGACAGGGTACTTGTGGAATCATCCAGGTGGGGCGAAAGGTACTGGTGGTTCTTTCAGTACGTCGCTCACGCAATCTTCGGTCTATTTGGATGGACAGGTTGATAAGCTCTTCCAGGGTCTGTGGTACCCCTACCCGTGCCAACTCATCCTTGAGGGGATCTGACAACCCCATCCTGAACTGATGGCGCAACGCGGCGTCATTCCACGCCGTGTCAGAACTCCAGCGTCTGAACTCGACGGCATAGTCTTCTGCTGCTCGACGGCCCTGGCGAAGGGCCTGTAAGGTGGCTTCCGCGGTGGCGGTAAGCTGGGGGTCTTCGTATAGTTGGGACATAGCGCCAAAGAAGGCCTCCAGACTATCCAAGACGACTGATTTTTGCTCCAAAAGTCGGTGGGCCCATGTTTGTGGTTCACCAGAAAGTAAGGAGATAACAAAGCCCACCTTAGTGGCTTCAAGGGAGAACGTGCGTGGCTGTAGGGCGAAGTAGAGATTACAGGCATTCCGGAAGGCACGATACCTACTTCGGTCTCCGAGAAATCTTTCAGGTACTGGTACTTTTGGCTCAAGAGGTAACATGACCACGGAGGGTGCTGAGGTGGATGCTGCGGACCCTGGCGGACCGGAAGGTGCGGACAAGGCCTGTACACGCTCTTCCAGGCTGGAATATCCCTCTTGTAGGCTCTTCACTGCCTGGGTTAAACCCGCCAGATGTCGGCAAAGTTCGTCCATGGGGGAAGCCCCCTGCCCGGACTCGGTCATGGCTGCCTAATACTATCAGGCTCCTACTTACCAGACCGGCGAGTCCAGTCGGGCAGAGGGTAGGCTCCCTTACCCTCCGACTATCGGCCCCCTGGTAGAGTAAACAGAAGGCACGAAAGTACGGAGTGGTATGAGGGCCTGTATTGTAGTCCAGGTATTGCTGTCCAGATGTTGCAGGGTTAACAGATGGGAAGGCTGGAATAGGCTGGAGCACAGGCACTGAGCTGAGCAGGCTTGTATGGACAGCAGGCAGGAAGTCTGCAGACAGGCAGATAGGATCCAAGGGAGCAGGCAGACGGATGGTCAGGAGACAGGCCGGGTTCGGTAACAGGCGGTCGGCAGAGGTACAGTGGAACAGGCAAGCGGATGGTCAAACAAGCAGAGGTCGGTACAGGCAGAGTTCAGAGAGAGGTCGGGGGACAAGGCCGGGTCAGCAGGTATTTCAGGAACAGACAAGGTACAAGGTCAGGCTCTGGGACGACTAGCTGTTGATTAGGCAGCACTGGTCACAAGAGCACACCGGCTTAAATGGAGCTTTTGGCGCCAAACGACGTGCACGCGCGCACCCCGGCACACACAGGCACGCGCGCCCGCCAACGCCCGCGCGCGCGCCCCCGCACACCGGCGTGCACAGCGGAACGATCCTGGACACACACACCGGCGCCGCGAGGAACACGCACGGCGAGGTCCGCAGGAACGCGCGCGCCGACGCGCCCTGTCGCACACCACCGCGAGCGCCCCGCCTGCCGAGGTAAGCCCCCTGACAAGGGGGAAGTGCCAGGGAGGCCGATCCAGGACTGGAGCATCCCAATAAGTATGCTCCATTGAGTGACATTGGTGTAACCAGTCAGGGACCAGCACTGCTGGAGATGAGGGACTCTCCTAGCTGCCAGGGGAAGAACTCCTCCAGTGAGAGTGGGGGGGCAGCAAAGGGAAAGGAAAGACAGATTCTGGTGGTAGGGGACTCAATTCTTAGAAGGACAGAGAGGGCAATCTGTAACCAAGACCTGAAGCGCCGAACAGTATGTTGTCTACCGGGCGCTCGGGTTCGGCACATCACGGATCTTGTGGACAGATTACTGGGAGGGGCTGGGGACTTAGGAGCTAAATTGAGGAAAAGGACCTCCAAGGTAGTGTTCTCAGGAATACTACCGGTACATCGAGCCACACCAGAGAGGCAGAGGGAGATTAGGGAAGTAAACAAGTGGCTGAAGAGCTGGTGTAGTAAGGAGGGGTTTGGGTTCCTGGAGGACTGGGCCGACTTCTCAGTCGGTAACCGGTACTATAGAAGGGATGGACTGCACCTAAATGAGGAGGGTGCAGATCTGCTGGGAATGAAGATGGCCAAAAAGTTAGAGGGGTTTTTAAACTAGGCGATGGGGGGGAGGGTCCAGAGACAGTGATAGCCAGCGCGGAAGATATTCCAGAGGGTAGTATTGGGGGCATTAGTGGTAGGTTAACCAAAGCACAAAAACACAAGGTGAGTATAGTAGCAAGTCCAGGTTGCAATCTTGAAACACCCAATACGAGGACAATATGCGACCGGTCTAAACTATGTGGCATGTTCACCAATGCCAGGAGCCTGGCGGACAAGATGGGTGAACTAGAGATACTGTTGTACAAGGAGGATTTGGATTTTGTGGGTATTTCAGAGACCTGGTTCAACAGCTCTCTTGATTGGCTGGCAAACATTCAAGGGTATACCCTATACCGCAAGGATAGAGAGGGTAAAAAAGGGGGAGGGGTGTGCCTATATATCAAGAATAATGCACAAGTGAATGTGAGAGATGACATCACTGAGGGGGCTAGGGAGGAGGTGGAATCTTTATGGGTAGAGCTCCAAAGGGATGAAGCTAAGGGGAAAATAATACTGGGAGTATGCTATAGGCCCCCTAACCTGAGGGAGGAAGTGGAGACGGATCTCCTATCACAAATTGGATTAGCAGCAAGGATGGGAAGTGTTATCATAATGGGGGATTTTAATTATCCAGACATAGACTGGGCGGAGGGAACCGCGCATTCATTTAAGGCTCGCCAGTTCCTTAATGTCTTGCAGGACAATTTTATGGGTCAGATGGTTGACGCACCAACTAGAAATAAAACATTACTAGATCTACTGATTACCAACAATACAGACCTGATAACAGATGTGGAAATACGGGGAAATTTAGGTAACAGCGATCACAGGTCAATTAGTTTCAGTATAAATCACACAAATAGGAGACATGAAGGGAACACAAAGACACTGAATTTCAAAAGAGCCAACTTCCCTAACCACTTAAGGACCGCCTCACGCCGATGTACGTCGGCAAGGCGGCACGGGCAGGCAAAATCACGTACATGTACGTGATTTGCCTCCCGCGGGTGGGGGGTCCGATCGGACCCCCCCCCGCCGCCCGAGGCGGTCCCGTTCTGTCCCCCGGCGATCAGAGACGAGGGGGAGGCCATCCGTTCGTGGCCCCCCCCTCGCGATCGCCGCCGGCCAATGGGAACACTCCTTTGCTGCTGTATGCTAAACAGCAGCAAAGGAAGTGATGTCATCTCCCCTCGGCTCGGTATTTTCCGTTCCGGCCCGAGGAGAGAAGACATCTATGTGAGTGCACCAACACACACACAGTAGAACATGCCAGGCATACAAAACACCCCGATCCCCCCCCGATCGCCCCCCGATCCCCCCCCAATCACCCCCCCCCCCCCCTGTCACAAACTGACACCAGCTTTTTTTTTTTTTTTTTTTCTGATTACTGCTGTGTCAGTTTGTGACAGTTACTGTGTTAGCACAGTTACTGTTACCCCCCTGTAGGTCTAGGGTACCCCCCTAACCCCCCCTAATAAAGTTTTAACCCCTTGATCACCCCCCGTCACCAGTGTCGCTAAGCGATCATTTTTCTGATCGCTGTATTAGTGTCGCTGGTGACGCTAGTTAGGGAGGTAAATATTTAGGTTCGCCGTCAGCGTTTTATAGCGTCAGGGACCCCCATATACTACCTAATAAATGTTTTAACCCCTTGATTGCCCCCTAGTTAACCCTTTCACCACTGATCACCGTATAACCGTTACGGGTGATGCTGGTTAGTTCGTTTATTTTTTATAGTGTCAGGGCACCCGCCGTTTATTACCGAATAAAGGTTTAGCCCCCCGATCGCCCGGCGGTGATATGCGTCGCCCCAGGCAGCGTCAGATTAGCGCCAGTACCGCTAACACCCACGCACGCAGCATACGCCACCCTTAGTGGTATAGTATCTGATCGCATCAATATCTGATCCGATCAGATCTATACTAGCGTCCCCAGCAGTTTAGGGTTCCCAAAAACGCAGTGTTAGCGGGATCAGCCCAGATACCTGCTAGCACCTGCGTTTTGCCCCTCCGCCCGGCCCAGCCCAGCCCACCCAAGTGCAGTATCGATCGATCACTGTCACTTACAAAACACTAAACGCATAACTGCAGCGTTCGCAGAGTCAGGCCTGATCCCTGCGATCGCTAACAGTTTTTTTGGTAGCGTTTTGGTGAACTGGCAAGCACCAGCCCCAGGCAGCGTCAGGTTAGCGCCAGTACCGCTAACACCCACGCACGCAGCATACACCTCCCTTAGTGGTATAGTATCTGAACGGATCAATATCTGATCCGATCTGATCTATACTAGCGTCCCCAGCAGTTTAGGGTTCCCAAAAACGCAGTGTTAGCGGGATCAGCCCAGATACCTGCTAGCACCTGCGTTTTGCCCCTCCGCCCGGCCCAGCCCAGCCCACCCAAGTGCAGTATCGATCGATCACTGTCACTTACAAAACACTAAACGCATAACTGCAGCGTTCGCAGAGTCAGGCCTGATCCCTGCGATCGCTAACAGTTTTTTTGGTAGCGTTTTGGTGAACTGGCAAGCACCAGCCCCAGGCAGCGTCAGGTTAGCGCCAGTACCGCTAACACCCACGCACGCAGCATACGCCTCCCTTAGTGGTATAGTATCTGAACAGATCAATATCTGATCCGATCAGATCTATACTAGCGTCCCCAGCAGTTTAGGGTTCCCAAAAACGCAGTGTTAGCGGGATCAGCCCAGATACCTGCTAGCACCTGCGTTTTGCCCCTCCGCCCGGCCCGGCCCAGCCCACCCAAGTGCGGTATCGATCGATCACTGTCACTTACAAAACTCTAAACGCATAACTGCAGCGTTCGCAGAATCAGGCCTGATCCCTGCGATCGCTAACAGTTTTTTTGGTAGCGTTTTGGTGAACTGGCAAGCGCCAGCGGCGTAGTACACCCCGGTCGTAGTCAAACCAGCACTGCAGTAACACTTGGTGACGTGGCGAGTCCCATAAGTGCAGTTCAAGCTGGTGAGGTGGCAAGCACAAGTAGTGTCCCGCTGCCACCAAAAAGACAAACACAGGCCCGTCGTGCCCATAGTGCCCTTCCTGCTGCATTCGCCAATCCTAATTGGGAGCCCACCGCTTCTGCAGTGCCCGTACTTCCCCCATTCACATCCCCAACCAAATGCAGTCGGCTGCATGAGAGGCATTTTATGTCCTCCCGAGTACCCCTACCCAACGAACCCCCCCAAAAAAGAGGTAGTGTCTGCAGCAAGCGCGGATATAGGCGTGACACTCGCTATTATTGTCCCTCCTGTCCTGACAATTCTGGTCTTTGCATTGGTGAATGTTTTGAACGCTACCATACACTAGCTGAGTATTAGCGTAGGGTACAGCATTCCACAGACTAGGCGCACTTTCACAGGGTCTCCCAAGATGCCATCGCATTTTGAGAGACCCGAACCTGGAACCGGTTACCGTTATAAAAGTTAGTTACAAAAAAAGTGTAAAAAAAAAAAAGTATATGAAATAAAAAAAAATAGTTGTCGTTTTATTGTTCTCTCTCTCTCTATTCTCTCTCTCTATTGTTCTGCTCTTTTTTACTGTATTCTATTCTGCAATGTTTTATTGTTATTGTTATTGTTATTATGTTTTATCATGTTTGTTTTTCAGGTGTGTAATTATTTATACTTTACTGTTTACTGTGCTTTATTGTTAACCATTGTTAACCATTTTTTTGTCTTCAGGTACGCCATTCACGACTTTGAGTGGTTATACCAGAATGATGCCTGCAGGTTTAGGTATCATCTTGGTATCATTCTTTTCAGCCAGCGGTCGGCTTTCATGTAAAAGCAATCCTAGCGGCTAATTAGCCTCTAGACTGCTTTTACAAGCCGTGGGAGGGAATGCCCCCCCCCCACCGTCTTCCGTGTTTTTCTCTGGCTCTCCTGTCTCAACAGGGAACCTGAGAATGCAGCCGGTGATTCAGCCAGCTGACCATAGAGCTGATCAGAGACCAGAGTGGCTCCAAACATCTCTATGGCCTAAGAAACCGGAAGCTACGAGCATTTTATGACTTAGATTTCGCCGGATGTAAATAGCGCCATTGGGAAATTGGGGAAGCATTTTATCACACCGATCTTGGTGTGGTCAGATGCTTTGAGGGCAGAGGAGAGATATAGGGTCTAATAAACCACAATTTTTTCAAAAAAGAGTACCTGTCACTACCTATTGCTATCATAGGGGATATTTACATTCTCCGAGATAACAATGAAAATGATTAAAAAAAAAAATATGAAAGGAACAGTTTAAAGTAAGATTAAAAAAGCAAAAAAATAATAAAGAAAAAAAAAAAAAAAAAAAAAGCACCCCTGTCGCCCCCTGCTCTCGCGCTAAGGCGAACGCAAGCGGCGGTCTGTCGTCAAACGTAAACAGCAATTGCACCATGCATGTGAGGTATCACCGCGAAGGCCAGATCGAGGGCAGTAATTTTTCCAGTAGACCTCCTCTGTAAATCTAAAGTGGTAACCTGTAAAGGCTTTTGAAGGATTTTAAACATGTATTTATTTTGTTGCCACTGCACGTTTGTGCGCAATTTTAAAGCATGTCATGTTTGGTATCCATGTACTCGGCCTAAGATCATCTTTTTTATTTCATCAAACATTTGGGCAATATAGTGTGTTTTAGTGCATTAAAATTTTAAAAAGTGTATTTTTTCCCCAAAAAATGCGTTTGAAAAATCGCTGCGCAATTACTGTGTGAAAAAAAAAAATGAAACACCCACCATTTTAATCTGTAGGACATTTGCTTTAAAAAAATATATAATGTTTGGGGGTTCAAAGTAATTTTTTTGCAAAAAAAAAAAACTTTTTCATGTAAACAATAAGTGTCAGAAAGGGCTTTGTCTTCAAGTGGTTAGAAGAGTGGGTGATGTGTGACATAAGCTTCTAAATGTTGTGCATAAAATGCCAGGACAGTTCAAAACCCCCCCAAATGACCCCATTTTGGAAAGTAGACACCCCAAGCTATTTGCTGAGAGGCATGTCGAGTCCATGGAATATTTTATATTGCGACACAAGTTGCGGGAAAGAGACAAATTTTTTTTTTTTTTTTTTTTTTTGCACAAAGTTGTCACTAAATGATATATTGCTCAAACATGCCATGGAAATATGTGAAATTACACCCCAAAATACATTCTGTTGCTTCTCCTGAGTACGGGGATACCACATGTGTGAGACTTTTTGGGAGCCTAGCCGCGCACGGGACCCCGAAAACCAAGCACCGCCTTCAGGCTTTCTAAGGGCGTGAATTTTTGATTTCACTCTTCACTGCCTATCACAGTTTCGGAGGCCATGGAATGCCCAGGTGGCACAAAACCCCCCCAAATGACCCCATTTTGGAAAGTAGACACCCCAAGCTATTTGCTGAGAGGTATAGTGAGTATTTTGCAGACCTCACTTTTTGTCACAAAGTTTTGAAAATTGAAAAAAGAAAAAAAAAATGTTTTTTCTTGTCTTTCTTCATTTTCAAAAACAAATGAGAGCTGCAAAATACTCACCATGCCTCTCAGCAAATAGCTTGGGGTGTCTACTTTCCAAAATGGGGTCATTTGGGGGGGTTTTGTGCCACCTGGGCATTCCATGGCCTCCGAAACTGTGATAGGCAGTAAAGAGTGAAATCAAAAATTTTCACCCTTAGAAATCCTGAAGGCAGTGATTGGTTTTCGGGGTCCCGTACGCGGCTAGGCTCCCAAAAAGTCCCACACATGTGGTATACCCATACTCAGGAGAAGCAGCTAAATGTATTTTGGGGTGCAATTCCACATATGCCCATGGCCTGTGTGAGCAATATATCATTTAGTGACAACTTTATGAAAAAAAAAAAAAAAAAAAAAGTGTCACTTTCCCGCAACTTGTGTCAAAATATAAAATATTCCATGGACTCAATATGCCTCTCAGCAAATAGCTTGGGGTGTCTACTTTCCAAAATGGGGTCATTTTGGGGGGTTTTGTGCCACCTGGGCATTCCATGGCCTCCGAAACTGTGATAGGCAGTGAAGAGTGAAATCATAAATTTACGCCCTTAGAAATCCTGAAGGTGGTGCTGGGTTTTCGGGGCCCCGTACGCGGCTAGGCTCCCAAAAAGTCCCACACATGTGGTATCCCCATACTCAGGAGAAGCAGCTGAATGTATTTTGGGGTGCAATTCCACATAGGCCCATGGCCTGTGTGAGCAATATATCATTTAGTGACAACTTTTTGTAAATATTTTTTTTTTTTTTTTTTTTGTCATTTTTCAATCACTTGGGACAAAAAAAATAAATATTCAATGGGTTCAACATGCCTCTCAGCACTTTCCTTGGGGTGTCTACTTTCCAAAATGGGGTCATTTGGGGGGGGGTTGTACTGCCCTGCCATTTTAGCACCTCAAGAAATGACATAGGCAGTCATAAACTAAAAGCTGTGTAAATTACAGAAAATGTACCCTAGTTTGTAGACGCTATAACTTTTGCGCAAACCAATAAATATACGCTTATTGACATTTTTTTTACCAAAGACATGTGGCCGAATACATTTTGGCCTAAATGTATGACTAAAATTTAGTTTATTGGATTTTTTTTATAACAAAAAGTAGAAAATATCATTTTTTTTCAAAATTTTCGGTCTTTTTCCGTTTATAGCGCAAAAAATAAAAACCGCAGAGGTGATCAAATACCATCAAAAGAAAGCTCTATTTGTGGGAAGAAAAGCAAATTTCGTTTGGGTACAGCATTGCATGACCGCGCAATTAGCAGTTAAAGCGACGCAGTGCCAAATTGGAAAAAGACCTCTGGTCCTTAGGCAGCATAATGGTCCGGGGCTCAAGTGGCTAAACTACAAACCTTGCTAAAAGGCATAAATTGGGATAAAATATTAGGAACAAAGAATAAGGAGGAGAGATGGGTTTGCTTTAAGAGCATATTAAATAAGGGCATTAGCCAATGTATCCCATTGGGTAATAAATTTAAAAGAGCGAACAAACATCCTGGATGGCTTAACTCCAATGTAAAAATGCATATAAAAGCAAAGGAGAAGGCCTTCAAAAATACAAGGTTGAGGGTTCATCCACAGCATTCAGAATTTATAAAGAATGCGATAAGAAATGTAAGGGTGCAATTAGGATGGCTAAGATAGAACATGAAAGACACATAGCGGAGGAGAGCAAAAAAAATCCCAAGAAATTCTTTAAGTATGTAAACAGTAAAAAAGGGAGGACAGACCATATTGGCCCCATAAAGAATGAGGACGGACATCTGGTTACAAAGGATGGGGAGATGGCAGAGGTATTGAATTTATTCTTCTCCTCAGTCTTCACGAGTGAATCGGGGGGCTTCAGTAACCAAAACTGCAGTGTTTATCCTCATGACACAACACAGGAAGCACCTACATGGTTAACAGAGGACGGAATTAAAATTAGACTTGAGAAACTTAACATTAATAAATCACCGGGACCAGATGGCTTGCATCCGAGGGTACTTAGGGAACTCAGTCAGGTGATTGCCAGACCGTTGTTCCTAATTTTTACAGACAGTCTATTGACTGGAATGGTACCAGCTGATTGGAGAAAAGCCAATGTAGCACCAATATTTAAAAAGGGCCCAAAAAACATCCCTGGGAGCTACAGACCAGTTAGCCTAACATCAATAGTATGTAAACTCTTGGAGGGGATGATAAGGGACTATATACAAGATTTTAGTAATAAGAATGATATCATTAGCAGTAATCAGCATGGATTCATGAAGAATCGTTCTTGCCAAACCAATCTATTAACCTTCTATGAGGAGGTGAGTTGCCATCTAGATAAAGGAAGGCCCGTAGACGTGGTGTATCTGGATTTTGCAAAAGCATTTGACACAGTTCCCCATAAACGTTTACTGTACAAAATAAGGTCCGTTGGCATGGACCATAGGGTGAGTACATGGATTGAAAACTGGCTACATCGGCGAGTTCAGAGGGTGGTGATAAATGGGGAGTACTCAGAATGGTCAGGGGTGGGTAGTGGGGTCCCCCAGGGTTCTGTGCTGGGACCAATCCTATTTAATTTGTTCATAAACGACCTGGAGGATGGGATAAACAGTTCCATCTCTGTATTTGCAGACGATACTAAGCTAAGCAGGGCAATAACTTCTCCGCAGGATGTGGAAATCTTGCAAAAAGACCTGAACAAATTAATGGGGTGGGCGACTACATGGCAAATGAGGTTCAATGTAGAAAAATGTAAAATAATGCATTTGGGTGGCAAAAATATGAATGCAATCTATACACTGGGGGGAGAACCTTTGGGGGAATCTAGGATGGAAAAGGACCTGGGGGTCCTAGTAGATGATAGGCTCAGCAATGGCAGGCAATGCCAAGCTGCTGCTAATAAAGCAAACAGACTATTGGCATGCATTAAAAGGGGGATCAACTGCAGAGATAAAACGATAATTCTCCCGCTCTACAAGACTCTGGTCCGCCCGCACCTGGAGTATGCTGTCCAGTTCTGGGCACCAGTCCTCAGGAGGGACGTACTGGAAATGGAGCGAGTACAAAGAAGGGCAACAAAGCTAATAAAGGGTCTGGAGGATCTTAGTTATGAGGAAAGGTTGCGAGCTCTGAACTTATTCTCTCTGGAGAAGAGACGCTTGAGAGGGGATATGATTTCAATTTACAAATACTGTACTGGTGACCCCACAATAGGGATAAAACTTTTTCGCAGAAGAGAGTTTAATAAGACTCGTGGCCACTCATTACAATTAGAAGAAAAGAGGTTTAACCTTAAACTACGTAGAGGGTTCTTTACTGTAAGAGCGGCAAGGATGTGGAATTCCCTTCCACAGGTGGTGGTCTCAGCGGGGAGCATTGATAGCTTCAAGAAACTATTAGATAATCACCTGAATGACCGCAATATACAGGGATATGTAATGTAATACTGACACATAATCACACACATAGGTTGGACTTGATGGACTTGTGTCTTTTTTCAACCTCACCTACTATGTAACTATGTAACTATGTAACTATGTAGGGGGGTTCTGTATTGTAGGGGGGTTCTGTATTGTAGGGGCCGGGGGTTTGTATTGTAGGGAGGGGGTCTGCACTGTAGGGAAGTGGTCTGTATTGTACGGAGGGGGTCTGCACTGTAGGGAGGGGGTCTGCATTGTTGGGAGGGGGTCTGTATTGTAGAGAGGGGGTCTGTATAGTACGGAGGGGGTCTGTATTGTAGGGAGGAGGTCTGCACTGTAGGGAAGGGGTCTGTATTGTAGGGAGGGGGTCTGCACTGTAGGGAGGGGTCTGTATTGTAGGGAGGGGGTCTGTATTGTAGGGAGGGGGTCTGCACTGTAGGGAGGGGGTCTGTATTGTGGTTAGGGGGTCTGTATTGTAGGGAGGGGGTCTGAACTGTAGGGAGGGGGTCTCTACTGTAGGGAGGGGGTCTGTATTGTACGGAGGGGGTCTGCACTGTAGGGAGGGGGTCTGTATTGTAGGGAGGGGGTCTGCACTGTAGGGAGGGGGTCTGCACTGTAGGTAGGGGGTCTGAATTGTAGGGAGGGGGTCTGCACTGTAGGGAGGGGGTCTGTGTTGTAGGGGGGTTCAGTATTGTAGGGGGGTTCAGTATTGTAGGGGGTTCAGTATTTTAGGGGGGTTCTGTATTGTAGGGGCCGGGGGTCTGTATTGTAGGGGCCGGGGGTCTGTATTGTAGGGAGGGGGTCTGCACTGTAGGGAGGGGGTCTGTATTGTACGGAGGGGGTCTGCACTGTAGGGAGGGGGGTCTGCATTGTAGGGAGGGGGTCTGTACTGTAGGGAGGGGGTCTGTATTGTATGGAGGGGGTCTGTATTGTAGGGAGGGGGTCTGCACTGTAAGGAGGGGGTCTGTATTGTAGGGAGGGGGTCTGCACTGTAGGGAGGGGGTCTGTATTGTAGGGAGGGGGTATGCACTGTAGGGAGTGGGTCTGCACTGTAGGTAGGGGGTCTGTATTGTAGGGAGGGGGTCTGTATTGTAGGGAGGGGGTCTGTATTGTAGGGAGGGGTTCTGCACTGTAGGGAGGGGGTCTGTACTGTAGTGAGGGGGTCTGGACTGTAGGGAGGGGGTCTGCACTGTAGGGGGTCTGTGTAACATGTAGGGGGTCCAGAACTGTTAGGGGGTGTCTGTGTAACAAACAGGGGTCCAGAGCTGTGGGGGCTGTGTAACATAAAGGGGTCCAGAGGTGCAAGGTGCTGTGTAATGTAAAGGGGTCCAGAGGTGCAGGGTGCTGTGTGATGTAAAGGGGTCCAGAGGTACAAGGTGCTGGAACCCCACATCCCATCATCAACCGCTGCTGCGAAGCGCCGCCACCACGCCCCCCCACCCCGGGCTGCTCAGTCTAAAATGCCCGGCCTATTTTTTTGTCCCAGTCCGGGCCTGCTGCACACCCTGTGCGCACGCCTATGAATAGTCCTTAAGTATTCTGGAGCCTGGACATGTGGGGAGCAGAGTCCAGGATCCAGAAGTCTGGAGGGGACCCCCTGTGCTGAGGGGCTTTGTGTCACACCCTCCCTCCTCAGCTAGGCTTAGCTGAGCCACCCTGGGAGCCATTGCGACCTGTCCAGCAGGAGGCCAGTTCAGTAGTCACCACATGAGCTACAGGATCTTTACAAGGGACTGAGTAAGTAGCCTTAATTCTACACCCAATAGCCTATAGAGGAGAAGTGGCCAGGTTCAATACCCAGCTAGCTATCTACAGAGGGACAACTTATGGCCATTCACAGCTATCCTACATCTCTGCTTGGGGATTCTAGTGGGAAGCCAGGTGTTCTGGCATTACTTTAAGGAGGGAGATTACCTGCAGTCAGTTCAGAATTGATCTTTGCCAATTGGGCTATACAGTCTGTTCTATGGAAACACAGCCTTGTACCCTTTTCTAGAAACCATAGACAGTTTGTTGCATGTCTTGCAGTCTTTCAGTTCTAATATACTACAGTTCTGGGCATTTCATACCACCCTTCCCCATCCAAGTTTATTCCCCTAATAAACTAAAAACAAAGCCCTTGCACTAGTTTCTGTCTACAGAATGTGTGCTGAAAAACCCGTTGCCTGGCCGTATCTGCAAAAGGGGGACCCAAGATCCAGTGCCCCCTAAGGGGGTAACACTATGCTCTTTCATGCTCCCCTCCTTTTGTTTTTCTGGTTAATGGTAGACGTGTGCATTCGTTTTCGTCCGAATGCATTTTCGTCCGAATTTCAGGTATTTTCGTTATCGTTTTAACAAACGATAAAGAAAGTGCAGAGTCCGAAAAACGAAAGATCCGACATAGACAAATGCTTTATTTTCGTTTTCGTTGCTACAACAGTTCGATATAGATAGGAGATTCGACATGATGATGACAATAACAATCTGTGTCCATCAAACCTGTGGTCGAATGTGCCTAACCTTAACTCTATTAGTCCAAGATTATTCTACATAGAGAGAAAAGATTTGACGTAGAGAGAAAAGATTCAACGTAGGGGAGTAAAGATTCGACGTAGGGGAGAAAAGATTCGACGTAGGGGAGAAAAGATTCGACGTAGGGGAGGAAAGATTCGACGTAGGGGAGGAAAGATAAATAAAAATAATGATGATGATGAATGTTATTGGCTGATTGTAACCAAAGAGGAGGAGCAGTAAAATAGCTAGAACTAAGTACACACGTACTTTGGCTTATGGTGTCTGTTGAAAGTTCTAAGAAGATTCGACGGAGCATGTAATCTATACGGCATTGTACAGTTTAGCTGCTCCGTCGAATCTTCTTTGAACATTCGACAGACACCATAAGCCTTCAATGACAGATTCGACCTTAATTTGGATTTTCGGACGAATGCAATTTTTAACGAAAAACGAAATAAATAAAAACGAATTTCGGGAGTAACTAAATACATTTATTTTTGAGACCAAAACGAAATTCCGAAACGAAATATTTCAGTGTGCACATGTCTAGTTAATGGTTGAATCTTAAACTTTGCCATCCCCTGCCTAAGGATGTAGCCAGTTAGTGTAGCTCCAGCCTATGCAGAGTAATAGGACAGAAGTGTAATTGTCATTTTCCCAAACAGGGAAGCCAGAAAAATATCTCCCGAATGTTCCTCACTGGAAAAAAAAGCAAAAAACAAAGAGTTCCATGTCTGTGTCTTCTTGGTAAGATACACTGCCTGTGGATCATGTCGTGTCATCAAGCCTCCATATATCCACTTAAGGACCAGGCCTTTTCTGGCACTTTTTGTTTACAAGTAAAAATCTGTATTTTTTGATATAAAATTACTTAGAACCCCCAAACATTATATATACAGTATCTCACAAAAATAAGTACACCCCTCACATTTTTGTAAATATTTTATTTTATCTTTTCATGTGACAACACTGAAGAAATGACACTTTGCTACAATGTAAAGTAGTGAGTGTACAGCTTGTATAACAGTGTAAATTTGCTGTCCCCTCAAAATAACTCAACACACAGCCATTAATGTCTAAACCACTGGCAACAAAAGTCAGTACACCCCTAAGTGAAAATGTCCAAATTGGGCCCGATTAGCCATTTTCCCTCCCCGGTGTCATGTGACTCGTTAGTGTTACAAGGTCTCAGGTGTGAATGGGGAGCAGGTGTGTTAAATTTGGTGTTAGCGCTCTCACTCTCTCATACTGGTCACTGGAAGTTCAACATGGCACCTCATGCCAAAGAACTGTTTGAGGATCTGAATAAAAGAACTGTTGCTTTACATAAAGATGGCCTATAAGAAGATTGCCAAGACCCTGAAACTGAGCTGCAGTACGGTGGCCAAGACCATACAGTGCTATAACAGGACAGGTTCCACTCAGAACAGGCCTCACCATGGTCCATCAAAGAAGTTGAGTGCATGTGCTCAGCGTCATATCCAGAGGTTGTCTTTGGGAAATAGACATATGAGTGCTGCCAGCATTGCTGCAGAGGTTGAAGGGGTAGGGGTCAGCCTGTCAGTGCTCAGACCATACGCCACACACTGCATCAAATTGGTCTTCATGGCTGTCGTCCCAAAAGGAAGCCTCTTCTAAAGATAATGCACAAGAAAGCCCACAAATAATTTGCTGAAGACAAGCAGACTTGGATTACTGGAACCATGTCCTGTGGTCTGATGAGACCAAGATAAACTTATTTGGTTCAGATGGTGACAAGCGTGTGTGGCGGCAACCAGGTGAGGAGTACAAAGACAAGTGTGTCTTGCCTACAATCAAGCATGGTGGTGGGAGTGCCATAGTCTGGGGCGGCACACTGGGGAGCTACAGTTCATTGAGGGAACCATGAATGCCAACATGTACTGTGACATACTGAAGCAGAGCATGATCCCCTCCCTTCGGAGACTGGACCGCAGGGCAGTATTCCAACATGATAACGACCCCAAACACACCTCCAACAGGTAAAGGTGATGGACTGGCCAAGCATGTCTCCAGACCTAAACCCTATTGATCATCTGTGGGGCATCCTCAAACGGAAGGTGGAGGAGCACAAGGTCTCTAACATCCACCAGCTCCGTGATGTCGTCATGGAGGAGGGGAAGAGGACTCCAGTGACAACCTGTGAAGCTCTGGTGAACTCCATGCCCAAGAGGGTTAAGGCAGTGCTGGAAAATAATGGTGGCTACACAAAATATTGACACTTTGGGCCCAATTTGGACATTTTCACTTAGGGGTGTACTCACTTTTGTTGCCAGCGGTGTAGACATTAATGGCTGTGTGTTGAGTTAATTTAAGGAGACAGCAAATTTAGCCCTGGTTCACAATGACTGCGGGAATGAAAGTGTGCAAGTTCAGCTGAACTCGCACCATTTCATTCCCGCATGTCAGTCCTGATTTCGGGGGTGATTTCAGAGACATCTGTGAGGGTTTCTGCATATGTCAATAGAAATCACACCCCAAAATCACCAAAAGTAGTACAGAAACTACTTTTGGAAATTGGTGCGACACCGCAAATGCAGTGCCATTGCCACCGATTTGGCATGTATTTGACATGTCAAATCGCACCAATGTGAACCAGGGCTCACACTGTTATACAAGCTGTACACTCACTACTTTACATTGTAGCAAAGTGTCATTTCTTTATCGTACAGCACGGGACACAGAGCACCATAGTCATTGCTATGTGGGTTATACGCCACCTTCAGGTGATTGGACACTGGCATAATCAAAGACAGGAAGTCTCCCTCTATAAAACCCCTCCCATACAGGGAGTACCTCAGTTTTTTTGCCAATGTCTAAGGTGTTGGTCACGGTTAATGAAGTGCTAAGAAAATCTCCGCAGGTAATCCTGGATAGGATCAGGGGGGCTATGCAATCGGATCCGTTCAAAGAGCCAGAAGCAGAAAAGGCTAAATGGATGGTACCCGAGCCTCGAAAGGGAGGAACAAGGTTCTGCCTGTAATGCTTCTCTCTGAGAGCTGGACCCTGGGATCCAGCGCCTTGGTCACATTTCTATACCACAGGTTGCTCTGGCAGGGTGCTGTACAGGTTCAAGGGAGTGGACCCTATATGCAAAGGGGACCCGGTCCTTGAAGGTCTGTCATGACACGACCCACCGTGATGGGTGAAGATTGGGTCTGTCTGTGATTTCCAGCAGATCCTGCGAGAGGAACGATAAGTTAAAGAAGATTCTAAGTATCTCTTATGGACTTCTTAACATGAGTGGATGTTGTCTTGCCTGTCTTTTAACACTAGAGGCTGTAAGTACAAATATACCTGGTGACAACATTCCATGCTTATCCGGATAGTACTGTGTCAGCAGCGCTTGTTGACAGCGCCTGCTTTTCACTCCTCTCCTGTCAAACCACCTGGGGGATTCCCCTGCTGTGTTTCAGGGCACTGGGCATCTCCCTGCTGCAATCCCCCACCCCCTCAGGGTTGCCAGACATGGGCGCTGGAGTTACACACCTTTTGTAAAAAAAGAAAGAGAGGACGTCACAGGGGGGCGGGGCTTAGCACGTGTGTCCAGCGTGCACGTTTTTCACTGGCTTTTAAGATATCATGCTGTAGTAGATCCAGTGGCTGACAGAGGGACACAGAGGCATATCCTGGGCACGTAAGCGCTGTGTGGTTGTTGGGTACAAGCATTCTCAAGGCACATCTACTCAGCATCAGGCTGAGCAGTGATAGCGGCATATATTACTCATTGCTGGACTGAAGCTCAGCAGTAGATGCATGCGTGTTAGTACCTCTGCTTTTTGTTTAGGACTATGTATTCCCGAAAGAGAGAAACAAAAACAGTGAGGAGGAGTGCAAAGGCGAAACGGTCAGGGTCTGAGGATCCTAGTCCACAGTATCATCCTCCCCTGAAAGACCTGAAGTGCCTGATCAGGCTGAGCCATTGAGCTTGTCAAGCATTGTGCCTACTTCCAACATTCCATTCTGCATACGTCACCAAAGACAATTTGCCTGCAGCATTAGCTGGTTTGGAGGGGAAGATAGCTGGTATGTTTGCATCTTCCTCCCAGGCTGGGAGAAAGCGCAAAAGGTCCCCTTCCCCTGCCCCGGGCCTGTCATCAGGGGATCAGGAGTGGGCAGGAGATACTGATATACCCTTAGGGGACCCAATAGGAGGGCAGGAAGATGGCTCCTCTTTTGAGGATTCAGCCTCAGAAGAACCCTTCTCAACCTCACAATCTCAAAGATTGCTAGTTCAATCGCTTACGGAGGCAGTCCATTCTGGATATAAGTTACCCCTAGCAGAGACAGCTGAAGTTCCTTTCTCCTCTTTGGGCTCTCTAAAGCCTCCTCAGGGTTCACATGCTTTCCCTATGCACCCATTGCTGGAACAGCTCATATATGCTGACTGGTAGGGATGGGCTGAACACCCCCCTGTTCGGTTCGCATCCAGAACATGCAAACGGGCAAAAAATTTGTTCGAACACGCGAACACCGTTAAAATCTATGGGACACGAACATGAATAATCAAAAGTGCTAATTTTAAAGGTTAATATGCAAGTTATTGTCATGAAAAGGGTTTGGGGACCTGGGTCCTGCCCCAGGGGACATGGATCAATGCAAAAAAAAGTTTTTAAAATGGCTGTTTTTTCGGGAGCAGTGATTTTAATAATGATTAAAGTTTAACAATAAAAGTGAAATATTCCTTTAAATATCGTACCTGGGGGGTGTCTATAGTATGCCTCTAAAGTGGTGCATGTTTCCCGTGTTTACAACAGTCCGAGAGCAAAATGACATTTCTAAAGGAAAAAAAGTAATTTAAAAGTACTTGCGGCTATAATGAACTACACATAAAGGCTCATTGATAAAAACAGCATGAGATTTCCCCACAGGGGAACCCCGAACCAAAATTTTAAAAAAAAAATGGCATGGGGGTCCCCCTAAATTCCATACCAGGCCCTTTGGGATTTTAAGGGGAACCCCGCGCCAAGATAAAAAAAAATGGTGTGGGGGTCCCTCAAAAATCCATACCAGACCCTTATCCGAGCACGCAACCTGGCAGGCCCCAGGAAAAGAGGGGGGACGAGAGAGCGCCCCCCCTGAACCGTACCAGGCCTCATCCCCACAACCCTGGTGGTTGTTGAGGTCTGCGGGCGGGGGGCTTATCGGGATCTGGAAACCCCTTTTAACAAGGGGACCCCCAGATCCCAGCCTCCACCCCCTGTGTGAAATGGTAACGGGGTACAAATGTACCCCTATCATTTCACAAAAGAAGTATCAAAATGGTAAAAATAACAAGACACGGCTTGGGACAAGTCCTTTATTAAAAAATAAAAAAATAAAAATGTCCCACTAAGTCCATTCATCTTCACATCTCGCTCCACCGACGGACCAAAAAAAAACGCGAGCGACCCACCTCCATGGGAGGCTCCCGCCGTATGATGCATCTTCGCAGGTGACAGTTCTTTTATAACTGAGGGCAGGGCCACACGATGACGTTCCTCGGTGACCCTGCCCCTCTGACGCACGGGGACTTCCCTATGGCTTTCCCGGGGCGTCAGAGGGGGGCGGGGCTACCCAGTTACGTAAAAGGAATATTTCACTTTTATTGTTTCACTTTAAGCATTATTAAAATCACTGCTCCTGAAAAACTTTTAAAACTTTTTTTGCATTGATCCATGTCCCCTGGGGCAGGACCCAGGTCCCCAAACACTTTTTATGATAATAACTTGCATATAAGCCTTTAAAATGAGCACTTTTGATTATTCATGTTCGTGTCCCATAGACTTTAACGGTGTTCGCGTGTTTGAACAATTTTTTTGCCTGCTCGCATGTTCTGCCGCGAACCGAACCGGGGGTGTTCGGCTTATCCCTACTTACGACCAGTAAAAAGGCTGGAGTACTTGGGTCTGGTTATAGACACAGCCCAAAAAAGAGTGTTTTTACCTCAGGCAAAGGTCTGTGCCATAAGAGATCGGACTCACGTGGTCAGGACAATGAAGGGTCCTCCCATCCACCTGCATGAGGTTGTTAGGGAAGATGGTAGCCTCATTCGAGGCAGTTACCTATGCCCAATTCCACTTAAGATTGTTACTAAGCAGTATTCTGTCTGCTTGGAACAAAGAAGAGCCAAGGCTTAGATTGTACAATGTACCTGGCTCCAAAGGTGTGCCAGAGTCTCAATTTGTGGTTGATAACCAAAAATCTGCAGAAGGGGAAAACCTTCATACCAGTTACCTAGAGGATTGTAACGACAGATGCCAGCCTCTTGGGCTGGGGAGTTGTCCTGGAAGAAAACACTATCCAGGGGAAGTGGTCAGAATCCGAAAGAACCTTGCCCATCAACATTCTAGAACTTCGGGCAGCACATTTGGCTCTAAGGGCCTGGACGGGCAGGTTACGGAATTGTCCTGTCAGGATTCAATCCGAAAATGCCACAGCAATAGCCTACATCAATCACCAAGGCAGCACCAGAAGTCGCGCGGCCCAAAAAGAAGTGAACCACATTCTGGCTTGGGCAGAAGAGCATGTGCCTTGCCTATCTGCGGCTTTCATTCCGGGAGTGGAGAATTGGCAGGCGGATTTCATTTGTTCCCAGGGGAATGGTCTCTACATCCCGACATTTTTCTGGCCATATGCCAGAAATGGGGTACCCTGGATGTAGATCTTTTGGCGTCCAGGTTCAACAAGAAATTGGACATCTTTGTTTCAAAGACAAGGGATCCACTCACATTCGGAACGGATGCATTAATGACTCCATGGGATCAGTTCTCACTGATTTATGCGCTCTCCCAGTTCAGATGCTACCGCGGCTTCTACGCAGGATCAAGGAGGAACGGAAGCCAGTAATTCTAGTTGCCCTGGCATGGCCCAGAGGGGCCTGGTATGCAGAGATCGTAAGGAGGGCAGTCAGGGATCCTTGGACTCTTCCATCTCAACCAGATCTGCTTTTGCAAGGGCCGGTGTTCCATCCTGCCTTACAAACGCTAAATTGGACGGTTTGGCTATTAAGGCCCACATTCTAAAGAGTCTGGGGCTTTCAGGTTCAGTGGTAACTACCCTGATTAATGCAAGAAAGCCGGCATCTAGGACCATTTACTATAGGGTCTGGAAGGCCTAGGTTTCCTGGTTTGAAACCAAAGGATGGCATCCTCGGAAGTATGTCATAGGTAGAGTTCTTGCCTTCCTACAATTAGGAGTGGAAATGAAGCTAGCCTTGAGTACAATCAAAGCTCAAATCTCAGCCTTGTCAGTATTTTTCCAAAGGCCTCTTGCTTCACATTCTTTGGTCCAGGCCTTTATACAAGGGGTAACACGTATAAATCCGCCAGTTATGTCGCCCTTGTGCCCGTGGGATTTGAATCTAGTTTTGTCGGCTTTACAAATTCAGCCTTTTGAGCTGATGCACGATGTGCCCTTGATCCTTGTGACAAAGAAGCTAGTGTTCTTGGTTGCGGTAGCCTCCGCAAGAGGAGTTTCAGAATTGGCAGCATTCTCTTGTAAAGAGCCGTGCTTAGTTATTCATAAGGACACGGTGGTGTTGCGTCCTCGCCTATTCTTTCTGCCTAAGGTAGTATCTAGTTTTAATTTGAACCAAGATGTTTCCCTACCTTAGTTTTTTCCAGAACCCCGTTCTGCAGAAGAAGAATTATTACACTCTCTCGATGTAGTGAGAGCGGTTAAGGTCTATCTGAAAGCAACTGCTCAGATATGAAAGGCTGATGCTTTGTTTGTGCTGCCAGAAGGCCCCAGGAGGGGACAGGCAGCATCAAAATCGACTATTTCTAGATGGATTCATCAGGTTATTATTCGGGCTTATGATTTGAAAGGAAAGGCTCCGCCTTTTCAACCTAAAACGCACTCTACCAGGGCAGTAAGTGCTTCATGGGCAGTGCGTCACCAAGCCTCTTTGACTCAGGTTTGCAAGGCCGCAACATGGTCATCAGTACATATATTTACTAAATTCTATCAGGTGGATGTAGGTCAGCAAGAGGATGCCACCTTTGGGCGCAGTGTACTGCAGGCAGCAGTATAGGTCCTCGCGTCTGATGGCGGCATGCTTTATTTTTGTGTCTCCCTCTCCTCAGGTGGCATTGCTTTGAGACATCCCACATAGTAATGACTATGGTGCTCTGTGTCCCGTGATGTACAATAAAGAAAATAGGATTTTTATAACATCTTACCTTCCTACCTATATATATATATATTGCTTTGGTACAAAAACCGAGGTTCTCCCTGTATGGGAGGGGTTATATAGAGGGGGACTTCCTGTCTTTGAATATGCCAGTTTTCAATCACCTATAGGTGGCGTATAACCCACAGTAATGAGTATGGTGCTCTCGTGATGTACTTTCAAGAAATGATTTTACAGGTAAGCTGTTATAAAAATTCTATTTTCTTCAGTGTTGTCACATGAAAAGATAGAATAAAATATTTACAAAAATGTGAGGGGTGTACTCACATTTGTAAGATACTGTATGTGTGTATATATATATATATATATATATATATATATATATATATATATACCGTATATACTCGAGTATAAGTCGAATTTTTCAGCACATTTTTTTGTGCTGAAAGTGCCCCCCTCGACTTATACTCGAGTCAAGCACTTTTCTGCAGCAAAAAATTTCATTTTCCGAACCGACTTTGGGGCCCCGTATCTCAGGGCCACTTGGTGCTAGGAACCCCAAATTTGGTGTGCAAACCCAGAGGAACTGGTACCACAACATATCCAAAGATGAAGTTCCTAGCATTAATTGGCCCCGAGATACGGGGCCCCAAAATCGGTTCGGAAAATGTCATTCTCTGCTGCAGAAAAGTGCTTGACATTTTCTGAACCGATTTTGGGGCCCCATATCTCAGGGCCACTTGGTGCTAGGAACCCCAAATTTGGTATGCAAACCCAGTGGAACTTGTACCATAACATATGGTTCTTAGCACCAAGTGACCCTGAGATACGAGGCCCCAAAATCGGTTCAGAAAATGTCATTCTCAGCTGCAGAAAAGTGCTTGACATCTTCTGAACTGAATTTTGGGGCCCTGTATCTCGGGGCCACT
This sequence comes from Lithobates clamitans, assembly GCA_037952925.1. Classification (NCBI taxonomy): domain Eukaryota; kingdom Metazoa; phylum Chordata; class Amphibia; order Anura; family Ranidae; genus Lithobates; species Lithobates clamitans. The sequence continues at coordinate 406,842 of JBBGZY010002253.1, read as the reverse complement.
TAGTGCTAGAAACACCAGCTTTGGAAATTTTATGGTGCTAGTTCCACTGGGTTTGCACACCAAATTTGAGGTTCTTAGCACTAAGTGGCCCCGAGATACGGGGCCCCAAATTCGGTCAACTGTGTCCATTGCAGCAATGTCATTTCGGGACCCTTTGGGTTCAGAGACCCCAAATTTTTGCTGCAGCTAGGGGGCATCTAGGAACCCTTAACTACCAAGTTTGAAGTTCAGGGGACCTATGGCTGCAAATGGGCACAGTGAGGCATGCAAATGGGCACAGTGATGCTGCAAATGGGCATTGTTGACCCTCTTTTCCACTTACAGTAGCTGTGCATTTCTCACCCTCGTCTTATACTCGGGTCAATAAGTTTTTCCCATTTTTTTTGTGGTAAATTAGGGCCTCGACTTATACTCGAGTATATACGGTATATATATATATATATATATATATATATATATATGTATGTATCTTAGCAGAGACCCTAGAAAATAAAATGGGGATTGTTGCAAGTTTTTATGTCACACGGTATTTGTGCAGCGGTTTTTCAATGCATTTTTTTTGGGGAAAAAAAATACACTTTATTGAAATGTAATGCAAAAACACAATATATAACCTGATTTTTTTGTTGAATATAAAAGATGATATTGCGCTTTAAAATTGTGAAATGGGGACAAACTACGATACTCAAAAATCTCTTTAAAGTGGTTCTAAAGGCAGAAGGTTTTTTTTTTTTATCCTAAAGCATTCTATGCATTAAGATAAAAAACCTTCTGTGTGAAGCTCCCCCTCCCCAGCCCCCCCAATACTTACCCGTGCCCCATCTCGATCCAGAGATGCTGCACAAGAGGCTCGGCTGTCCATTGGATCCCGCTGCTGTCAATCAAAGTCAGTAAGCCAATAAGGAGAGAGAGAGGGTGTGGGAGTGGGGCCGGGCCACGGCTCCGTGTCTGAATGGACACACAGAGCAGTGTCTCGGCTCAGGTGCCCCCCCCCCCATAGCAAGCAGCTTGCTGTGGGGGCACTCGGCGGCGGGGAGGAGACAGAAGCGCCAGCAAGGGACCCGAGAAGAGGAGGATCGGGGCTGCTCTGTGCAAAGCCATTACACAGAGCAGGTAAGTGTAACATGTTTGTTATTTTTATACAAAAAAAAAGAGACTTTAGTATCACTTTAAACTTTTTTTACAGGTTACCTCTTTAGAGTTACAGAGGAGGTCTAGCTCTTGAATTATTGCTCTCACTTTAATGTTTGCGACAATACCTCACATGTGTGGTGCAAACGCTGTTTACATATGCAGGCACGACTTCCATATTTATTCGCTTTTGTGTGAAAGCATGGAGGGATGGGGGCACTTTGAAAATGTTTTTCTTATTTATTTATTGCCTACCGCAGGCAATAAACACACAGATCCACGTCCTGTCAGGGGAGAGGAGAACTGATCGTATGTTCCTTGTATATAGGAACACCGATCGGTCTCCTCCTCTCATCAGTCCCCTCCCCCCATAGTTAGAATCACTCCCTAGGACACACATTTAACCCCTTGAGCGCCCCCTAGCACTGATCGCTTTATAAATGTCAACGGTCCCAAAATAGTGTCAAAAGTGTCCGATGTGTCTGCCGCAATGTCACAGTCACGATAAAAATCGCAGAGCACTGCCATTAGTTGTAAAAAAAAAAAAATAATAAAGATGACATCTATCCCCTATTTTGTAGACGCTATAACTTTTGCGCAAACCAATCAATATACACTTATTGCGATTTTTTTTTTATTATTATTTATTTATTTATTTTTTACCAAAAATGTGTAGAAGAATACATAGAAGAATTTACAAAAATTTTTGTTTTTTAAAAAATTGGGATATTTATTATAGCATATGGTAAAAAAAATATTGTTTTTTTTTTTTCAAAATTGTCGCTCTTTTTTTATTTATAGCGCAAAAAATAAAAAACGCAGAGGTGATCAAACACCACCAAAAGAAAGCTCTATTTGTGCGGAAAAAAATGATCAAAATTTAATTTGGGTACAATGTTGCACGACCGCACAATTGTCATTCAAAGTGTGACAGTGCTGAAAGCTGGAAATTGGCCTGGGCAAGAAGGGGGTGAAAATGCCCAGTGTAGAAGTGGTTAAAGGGTAAATCCACTTTCGTGAGGAAAAAAAAAATAGCAAATAAAGAAAAAATAATACAGTGCAAACAATTGTGACACTAATCGTATTGTAGTTGAATGTTATTAAAAATTACCTTTCCATTTCAATCTGCAGCCGCTGTAATTTTGTGTCAATAAAATGCAATATGGCCACCGGGAGTTCTTCTGTACACAGAATGTGTACTGACCACCCCCCAGAAACATAATTTTCTGCTTGTGTGATTGGCTCACCAATTTTCCCAGAAGTCTGCACTAAGATACAAGTCAGATTTCAGGCATCCCCTGCAACAAAAATGTAATTGTTGGAGAGATACTTTCAATAGGAACCATTCTAAAGGGATGCAGGCCCAGCAGATTTCCTCATTAGTACACTGCAGCTGCACACCTGACAGTTAATTATGAAACCACTCCCATTAGACCCACTCAGTACAGAGGCACAGACAAACACACAGGGATTTCTTTAGAATAGCAAACGGTAGGACTCTGCAACAAAGTTTGTTATAATCCTTACAATGTACAGAGTTCACCCAGAGGGGAATGTTTTTTTCTCAACAAAAGTGGAGTTACACTTTACATTTTAAACATCACTTGTAATAGAAACAAGAAATGAAAGGTCCTCTTTATAGAGAGATATGGGGTCTATAAGACCCCAGATCTCTCCTCTACCTTTTAAAGCAAAAGATTAAAAAAATAAAAACATTGATCTTTTGCTTTTTTTTTTTTAATAAAAATGGTTTACTTCCCCCCTAGACCGGAAGTGACGTTATGACATTACTTTGGCCCTTCTAGATGGTAGAGGTGAGGAGAGATGACCTGTTCTCTTCTCACCTCTGTGACCAACCATGCCAAACATTGGATCATTTCCTGGGCTTGCTGGTAAGAATGGTAAACCCGAGAAAGACCGGTGAGTGGCGAGAGGGGGGTGACCTCTACCGCTGCTTCTAAAAACAATCCAGCGGCTAATCAGTCACTCAGATCACTTTTGTGAGAAACAGAATCGCCAGCTGAAAAAAAAAAAAAATACCAGCCATAACCCCAGTAAACCTCTTCAAAGCTGCAAAGTAGTTACACTATATTGCCAAAAGTATTGGGACACCTGCCTTTACACACACATGAACTTTAATGACATCCCAGTCTTAGTCAGTAGGGTTCAATATTGAGTTGGCTCCGCCCCTTAACAGCTTCAACTTTTCTGGGAAGGGAACAGTTTGGGGATGGCCCCTTCCTATTCCTTCATGACTGCACACCAGTGCACAAAGAAAGGCCAATAAAGACATGGATTAGCGAATTTGGGGTGGAGGAACTTGACTGGCCTGCACAGAGTCCTGATATCAACCCCATAGAACACCTTTGGGATGAATTAGAGTGGAGACTGAGAGCCAGGCCTTCTCGTCCAACATCAGTGCCTGACCTCCCAAATGCTCTTCTGGAAGAATAGTCAAACATTCCCATAGACACACTCCTAAACCTTGTGGACGGCCTTCCCAGAAGAGGTGAAGCTGTTATAGCTGCAAAGGGTGGGCCAACTCAATATTGAACCCTACAGACTAAGACTGGGATGTCATTAAAGTTCATGATTGTGTAAAGGCAGGTGTGTCCCAATACTTTTGGTCATATAGTGTATACTGTATGTATTGTGGTCAGCAAGTGGATATTCTCTGGGTCTCAGGAGGGATAATTGGTGCAGAAAGAGACATTTCAGAGAAAAATTCTGACCCTTTCTACACTGCAGTGACTGCTGTGAAGTTTGCTCTGTGCAGTTATTACATTTGCTGTATCTCATTCTCTAACTAGAAGTAGACTTTCTCTATCACTTGGAAAGCTAATTACAAAGTGGATTGCGTGACGGGTATTGCTTTTGGTCTTCACTGGAACTTCTGTATTGATGGAGTAATAACCTGTCTGCTGGCCTAGCCCAGACTCTAGAAATAGTCACAGGAAATAGTGAATCACCACCTTCCTCCTCTCAAGATAAATCTACCAGACCCGAATCTTCTATAAATGTCTCTTCAAACTTTCAATATTATTCAACTTTAACACAATCATGGCAGAAGTTGATGAAAATCTGTCTGGTGTGTGGGACATATTGCACAATGCGTATCTGAGACTTGTAATGACGATGACATAACTGATGTACTGTGAAGGCTCAAAAAGTCAAATCAAAGCTCCCATAGACTGAGAAATATACATTTCTCCTATTCATCAACAATACAGAACAACCTCTACAGGAGATATACAGCTTTACAGTTATTAAAGATGGACTCCAGTATCTCTAAAATTTTACTTTGGGGTGCCCCTCGTTACCTTCCCATACTGCACGGCGTAACCCCTTCCCCTCTCACACCTGCTTACCCCCTATGCAGTAGAGCGATTTTTACATTTCTGCTATAGACCTCTTTATTTCAGCAATTGCTTTATGATTACTTAAGATAATAAGGTCATGCATACTGTACTTTTTTTTAATACTGTACATTTTTTTTTAATACTGTACATTTTGTTTTGTTTTTAATACTGTACATTTTTTAGTATTTTTTAATACTGTACATTTTGTTTTTAATACTGTACATTTTTTTTTAATACTGTACATTTTGTTTTGTTTTTAATACTGTACATTTTTTAGTATTTTTTAATACTGTACATTTTTTAGTATTTTTTAATACTGTACATTTTTTTTTTAATACTGTACATTTTGTTTTGTTTTTAATACTGTACATTTTTTAGTATTTTTTAATACTGTACATTTTTTAGTATTTTTTAATACTGTACATTTTGTTTTTAATACTGTACATTTTGTTTTGTTTTTAATACTGTACATTTTTTAGTTTTTTTTTAATACTGTACATTTTTTTTTCAATACTGTACCACATTTACCCCACCTGACCTCTGGAAGATTTACCTTCATGACCAGGCTATTTCTTTTGATAAGACATTGCATTATTTTACCTGATGCGGTCGTGCGACACTGTACCCAAATACATTTTATATCCTCCCCCCACAAATAGAGCTTTCTTTTGGTGGTATTTGATCACTTCTGCAGTTTTTATTTTTTGTGTTATAACCAAAAAAAGAGCGACAATTTTGACATAAAAAACAATATTATTTTTACTTTCTGCTATAAAACATAAAATGGAAAAATTTCCCCAGGGGGTTTTTTAGGCAGCAGAAAGTTTGTAAGAGGGTAATTATGTAAAAAATCTTTTATTGGGTCAGGAAATAAATGATAGATTCAGATATACAGTAAATTTAATTTTAAAATACAAGCTCTGGTTTTCGACACAAACAACAACATAGAACATCGCTCATGGCAAAAAAAAACACCCCAAGGAGACCGTGGTTTGCCAATTACAACATTACTATTCACATGAATACTCCAATGCATTTCGACCCTTTCATTTCTGGTCTTCTTCAGGGGAATTTTTATTCTAGGGAAATATATCAAAAAATTCTAATTTAAGGCATTTGACAGTATAAGAAACATTGTTAAGACATTTCAAATTGTGCAAAAGATATATCTCCATATACATAGAGGTATATTTACCATTGGGTAGATGAAGGAGTGAGGATGTATCGCACAAACCAGATTGCTAAAAACATTTGCGTTCAGTGATCCCATCGTCTCCGCACGTCCCCTCTGTGCCCTTCAGGGGACCACGCTCTTGGACCTGGAGAGGAGGACGGGGGGGAAAAGCACCTGCAATTGGATATTCAGAAATCTCAATAAATAATCGTCAGGTATTCTGTGAGTGTCCAGTAATGCTTTGCGACTCCAGACTGGCTGGTACTAAATCAAATATTAAATGTGTGTTGATTTAAATTACCTATTCATTTTATTACATAGTTTATTCATTTGTTGGGTTAATTTGTAAATTGTTTTTTATTGACATTAATAAAATTAAATTAGAATGAAATGAAAAGTTAGGTATTACTACCCAATTAATCAAAGTGTAACGCGGGTGTGCATTATGTGAGGTAGTGTATGTGATGATGAAGAAGTATAAGGGTATAGGAATATGATTTGAACGTGATACAAGACGCTAGAAAACTGGTGTTGAAAAAAGTAATGAATCATACTGAAAAATATAAAAGACTTGATGGTGAGCATTTAGTGCCTTTGCTAGTGAGAAAAGCTGTATGTTAAGTGAACTAAAATACAGTATGGGGTGCCAAACAAACAAGTAGTGTATGATGCTGAATGCGAATATTCAAAGTGTTAGAGGGTCAAGCCATGTCTATATTGAATTAAAATGACAGTATATTAACCACTTCAATACAGGGCACTTATACACCTTCCTGGCCAGACCAATTTTCAGCTTTCAGCGCTGTCACACTTTGAATGACAATTGCGCGGTGATCCGTCACTGTACCCAAACTAAATTTTTATCAATTTGTTCCCATAAATAGAGCTTTCTTTTGGTGGTATTTGATCACCTCTGTGTTTTTTATTTTTTGCTAAACAAATAAAAAAAGACCGAAAATTTTGAAAAAAATAAAAGTTTTGCTTTTGTTTCCGTTCTAAAATTTTGTAAATAAGTATGTTTTCTCTTTCACTGATGGGCACTGATGAGGTGGCACCAATGAGTGGGCACTGACGATGGGCACTGATATGCAGCACTGATGGGCACTCATGGGTGGCACTGGTGGGCACTGATGGGCCACACTGATGGGCACTGATGGGCCACACTGATGGGCACTGAAAGGCCACAAAGATGGGTTCTTATGGGTGGCACTGATAGGCGGCACTGCTGAGCACTGATGGGCACTGATAGGCGGCACTGCTGGGTACTGATAGGCGGCACTGCTGAGCACTGATAGGCATCCTTGGTGGCACTGGCAGTGGTAGGCATTGTGAGTGGGCACTGATTGGCAGCTGCCTGGGCACAGATTGGTATTTCCCTGGGGGTCTGGGGGGGGCATGCCTGGTGGTCTAGTGTGGATCCTGGTGGTCCTGGGCAGCATGATGGTGGTCCTAGGCAGGATCCGAGGGGGGCTGTGCTGATAATCAATCAGCACAGACTCACCGGCTCTTCCTATTTACATCATGATTAGCTGTGATTGGACACGGCTGATCACGTGGTAAAGAGTCTCTGTCAGAGACTATTTACCTAGATCGGAGTTGCGGGGTGTCATACTGACACCCCGCAACAACGATCACCGCGATGCGCGCCCCCGGGGGCACACAGCGGCTTAATATCCTGAGTACGTCATATGACGCCCAGTTGGGTATTGAAACCACTTTGCCGCCTTCATTCTGCTATATGGCAGGCGGCAAGTGGTTAATTAGTTTGTAAAAAAGCCCGAAATGGAAAATATGAGTAAATGAGGTATTCAGTAGGGTACAAATATCAGCCAGTCTGGTGTGTTAAAAACGCTGCACCTACTTGGTTCTCCATCCTTCTTGTATATGTTAGCAGCATTCCAGAGATCACCTCAAGATCATCTGGGAGCTGCAAGTTTATATGGTAGCTGCATTAATTGCCCACTGCTTGCAGGTGCTAAACCCCTCCTGCCAGTCCCCGCTGCCATGATTGCAGCATCCGCGTGGTCCCCTCGGAGTTCCTGAAGGCATGAGCTCCGGCATTCGCCGTCACCTCTGACGCAATTGCGTGACGTCACGAGCGGGGAACCAGTGCCAGGACGTCACTGACAATCCGGCGGGGATCAAGGGACGCCGCCGGCATGAAGGAGGCTCCCCCCAATGGCCCTAATGAGAGGGCTCAACTGTGGGAAACACAGGTTGGGGAGAACCGCAAAGGTAATTGCGTCTCCCCACTGTGCCGCTAGGCCGGATAGAAAGGAGACACCCACCCAGTGCCGTGGAGCCGGACATAGCGGTCCATACAGGATGTTCATTATAAAGCAAACCATTGTATTACAATATGTACAAAATTCAATACAAAATAGTTTTGTTTGTTTAGTCTAATCATATATTATATTTTTTTTATTTTATTATTATTAGAAGAGCTGAAGGTATATTTAGTTCAACCAATTTGATGAAAAAAAAGGAGGGAAAACATTGTCTTATTTCACCCCAGGAGTTATCTTCTCCTATACTTAAATAGTTGGTTCTATCTATTTAAGCCGAGTACAGGTGCCTTTTAGTGTTGGCTATTTACGCTTTATGTAAATCCCTTCCAACACATGAGAGCCTCAACACGAGCTGAGGTATATCCCAATTTTTTGAAAATGTGGGTCTGTGGGTGGCGCCCCTTACCCAGAAGTGCCGATATGCGTACTAGATACGTGATCTGGTGCAAGAGAGCCACTCTGTCACCAAATAACTAAGTTTTGCGGCTAGCAAACGGTTAAGGACAAACAAGGCTTTCTTTTAGTGAAGTTGTCTTGCAGGAATGATTTGTTTTTTCATAATCCTTAGACCCCCATACACACTATTAGATTTTCTGCAGATTTTTGTCTTCAGATTTACCAAAACCATATAGTATGAGGTCAAACCTTAAGAGTCTCAATTTGTATACAATCAGGCAGGCCCTCGCACTACATGGTTTTGGTAAATCTGAAGACAAAAATCTGCAGAAAATCTAATAGAGTGTATGGGTTCTTAGACAATAAAATGTAACAAAACTAAACAAAATGCACTTTTCTTTCTGATCAGATCTTTTAGAATAAAAATAAATAATATTACTGCAGATAAAAAAAGTGTTAATTTTTTACCAATGCATCCGCCGGTTCCTCTAAGTTCCCTCCTCCTACAAGCCCCGTCTCTCTAGTCTGGAACAAAGGAATGCTCAAACGATCGAAGGACGGCAGACCTCCATAAGGCAGCGATCAAGTCTCACATACATCCTTCTCTCCTTAATTCCCCTCTCCATTGAGGGTGATCTCACCTGTTAACTAGTCACTCCTGGCCCGAGTGGCCCTTTGATTCCCCCCCCCTCCACACCATTTATACTGTTGTTTCGTTTTTACTCTTCCAGCCTTCTCCAGTTGCTCGTTACCAGCAAGTTAAAGGTCAACACATTGAGTGGACTTATTCTCAATCTTACCTGACGTGTTTCCTCAGTTTTTAATTAATTCTTTTTTTTTCTCCACCTCCAAGTCCATAAACTTTGAGAACTTTAGAGAGCACCTCTGGAGGTTTCCTACACCCTCTCGAGCGAGGATCCTGGGGTTCCCGTAGGCTGGATGATTCAGAAGCCTGGGGGACGGCACTACCATGGGCATATGGTACCCTAGCACGGACAATCTAGGTACCGGGGGCTGTCGTATTTGGGGGGGGGGAGATGCCCCTATGGGGACCCTGGGGACCCTTGTTCCCACACAGCCCCTTGGTTAGGTTATTTATGGTTGTGATTTGTTTTCTGTGTTTGTTTACATTAGAAGTCGGGTCCGGGGTGACTCACTTATGCCTCCACCTCTCCCATATCTGCAGTTCTCCTGTACCTGTGCAATGGGTAGTGAGCCCCTATTTCGGGGTAACCAATCTTTTTTGGTAGGAGCTTGGCAGAAGTGTTCTATGCCACTTCATATACCCCAGTCGAAGTCCCATTGGACGAAACGCGTAGGGTCTGTTATGCCTGTCTTGCCACCATTTGAATTATAGCGCTTTTTATACTTTTTTATACTATACTCTTTTTTGAAGAGCCAAAGTGTTTTTTATCATTTTGTTTTAATAAAGCTGGTTATAAGCTGATTTACACTATGGGGAAGTCTTCGTTTTTATCCCTTTACATTTGAGGACTGACATCCTGTCCACTGAGCCGGACCTTCAATGAGCACCCTCCACTGACATCTTCAAAGCTATGAGATCAGAGAGGTTGGGTCGGTGAGTGTTGCCATCCCTCCATCATTTTCAGCTGTTGGGAATCAGGAGCTACTCTCCCTGCTCCATTACAAGCCTGTCTGACTCCCAAGTCGTAGGCTGGGAGTCCACCACTGCTGGTAAGGGTATATATGCCTATCCCTTTCATACAGATGTCTGATACCCTATCTTGTGGATGCCATTCTCGGATTTAATGGTCCTTCATCACTAATTCCGGCTGCTGTTGATCGTTCCAAATTGCACTATTTGGACTTTGAGTTATATTATTAACCTATGAGTTCAGGATGGACATTTAGTTTCATTAGCAGTTTATATGTTCACTACTTACTTTTTTATGTTTATTATTATTTTTAGCCTATTTCCTCACTACACGTTTAATCCCATTTGTGTGTAGCACAATTTTGTGACGTTTTAATATTCTCACATCATTTTCGGTCCACATGCATATAACTGCTCCTCCCTATTGTTGGGATTTGTAGTTCTTCTTTCTTTCTTTTTTTACCGACATACATTGTTTTGCCATTCTTTCACTTCAGGTGTCAAATAACAGTTTATATATGATCCACTTATATGGTTCACCTATATACCTTCAGGTTTATATTGTTTATTTATTTCTGCTAGTGTCAACTAACAGCTCTTATACGATCCATTTTCATTAATATACTTTATTGCGCATATCGCCTTTCAGATAATATTCGGTCTGGTTTTGCCCAATAACGTACACCTTTTAGCGCCACACTTATTATTTTTATATCTTTTTTACAATTTGTCTGATTGTTGTGTTGGCTGCTTTGCCCTCTGGTTGGCGCACTGTTATCTTTGATTTCCTGTATCTTACCATGCCTATGCATCCATTCTGGACCGAAAAAGATGGAAGGGGGTAAGTGACGGTGTCTGTGACAGCATTCCACCCCTCTGTTCCCATGGCTAATCTGCAGGCCCCGAGATCTAATGTTAGGATAGCCACACACAATATCTAGGGGTTAAACTCTCCTCATAAAAGGAGAAAAGCTTTTGAATACTACCATTTCCTCAAACTGGACATAGTCATGCTCCAGGAGACTCATTTCCCGATGTGATACAGCCCTACTTTCCTACACGCTCAATACCCAACATCTTTCTGGCAAATGCGGTGAACAAGACTAAGGGGGTAGCAATCCATTTCTCTAAACCAGGGATATGCAATTAGCAGACCTTCAGCTGTTGCAAAACTACAAGTCCCATCATGCCTGTGCCTCTTGGTGTCATGCTTGTGGCTCTCAGAGTTTTGCTATGCCTCATGGCACTTGTAGTTCTGCAACAGCTGGAGGTCCGCTAATTGCATATCCCTGCTCTAAACGTAGCAAATTCTCCATGACTACAGTCTATAGAGACCCAGAGGGTAGATTTATACTGGTCAAGGGCACCATGGAGGGTATCCTGTACTCTGTGGTATCATACTATGCCCCCAACGCAGGACAGCCTCAATTCTTTCAATCTCTCTTCAGAACTCTCGTCCCCTCTTGGAAGGCAAGGTCATCCTTGGTGGGGACTCAAATGTTACCTTCAACCAGGGCCTAGACAGATCCAGACCACCTAGGGCTCAGTTAACCTGCCCCATTAAAGCTAGTCTTAAAATAGCTAAACTCCTTTACTCTCATGTCCTGGTAGACATCTGGAGGGAAATTAACCCTTCTAAACTAGACTTCACCCACTATTCCTGCCCCAAACAGACATATACCAGGATTGACCATGTCCTAGTCTCTCCAAATCTCATCCCAACCGCCCTAAACTTGTCCATCAAAGACACAGCCTGGTCAGACCATTCCCTGGTGACTCTTACCCTTCACAATCTCCTCACCAGACAACCAGGTACACCCTGGAGACTTAACGAATCGCTCCTCAGTGATCCCATGAAAACTAAGGAAATAAATGACTCCTTAAAGGAATACTTTACCCTGAACGATGTGGATGGTATTTCCCCAGAGACCCTGTGGGCTGCCCACAAAGCAACTGTTAGAGGCAAACGATTATATAGTATGGCTACCCGGGTTAAGAGGGAGCGACAGTTGGACATAGAGAAGGCCTTTCTGTCTCTAAAGACCAAACACAAGTGATGTCCCACTAAGACTTTAATAGAACAGTTAGACGCTGCAAGATTAGAGCTTAATCTAGCCCTCACGGCAAAAGCTGAGAAACACATTCGTTGTAGTGGGGCAAAATTCTACATTCAGGGAGATAACATGGGCGCTATGTTGGCCTCTAAACTTTCTCCATGGTTTCGCACTCAAACCACCCCCCGGATTAGAATAGCGGGACAGCCATCCCCAGCCAACCCAAACAAAATACTCACAGCATTCCAGGACTTCTACTCCCAGCTCTATAGCTCATCCTCCGCAGACAAGGGTCTGAAAATTCTTAACTTCCTGAAGGACCTTCCTCTACCATCCCTATCTATCGAGCATAAAAACTCGCTAGAGGCCCCCGTTTCGTCAGAAGAGATATTGGAGGTTATTAAAGAACTTAAAAAGAGAACGGCTGCTGGACCCGACGGCCTTTCAGTACCCTACTATAAGGCTTTCGCTGATACACTTGCCCCAAGATTTTTCAACGCAAAGACCCAGGGCTCCCCCTTAGACCCCCATCTCAATACGGCCTATATAACTATAATACCCAAACCAGACAAAAACTTAGAGGAAGTGGGGAATTATAGACCCATCTCCCTCATAAATAACAACCTTAAGATCCTGACGAAAATCCTGGCCAACCGCCTGGCATCCTTCATCAGTCGGTACATCCACAAAGACCAGGTTGGGTTTATACTGGGCAGATAGGGCACGGATCAGGTCAGGAGGGCAAGAGATATTATTCCCCTTCTACAATCTGGCTGGGACCAGGGTGCCAAACAGGAGGGAATGTTGCTCTCTCTTGACTTACATAAAGCTTTTAACTTGGTGACCAGGCCTTACATTTTTGCCCTCATGGAGCGCTGGGGATTTGGCCAGCGCTTCATGGGGGTGATCCACACCCTCTACTCCTCCCCAAAGGCTATGATACACCTACAGGGACTCCACTCAAAGCCCCTTAATATAGCTAGGGGCACTAGACATGGCTGTCCACTATCCCCCTTAATTTTTGCTATTATCATCAAGTCCTTGGCGATCGCAATACGCTCCAACCCAAATACCCAAGGAGTAACCTGCGGTCCACAAACTCAAAAATGCGGTTTGTTCGCTGATGACATTCTCCTGTTTATCACCTCATCAATCACGACCCACCCCAATCTCTGCAAACCCCTGAACGATTTTTTCATCGTCTCAGGCCTCAAAGTAAATTATTTCAAATCTCAAGCACTTAATGTATCCCTCAAACCAGACGTAATCACAGCATTGCAAAACTCATTCAAGTTTGAGTGGAGCGCTTACTCTATTAGGTATCTGGGGATCACTCTCACAGCCAAAATTGAGCATTTGTATCCATCTAATATCCCACCCATGTACTGGAAGCTTGAGTCTGACCTTACAAACTGGGACAAGGGGGCTTTGTCCTGGCTAGGGAGGATTCATTCAGTAAAAATGACTCTCTTTCCCAGACTGCTATACTTGTTTAGATCCCTCCCCATAAACATTAGAAAGGATCACCTAAAGTCCTTTCAAAGCAAGGTTACTAAATTTATCTGGGGGTGATCAGGCCACAGACTTCCCCAAAAAACTCTATTCCAAACTAGGACTCAGGGTGGGTTGGGATTTCCCTGCCTGCTTTGGTACTTCTAAGCAGCAAGAATAGCTCAATTATCCATTGTCTACTCTAGGGTTAAAAAACCTGACTGGGTTAGCATAGAGAGACAGGCTGTCCCAACCCATACCGTATCTATCTCCTATGGACCCCTTCCAAGGACCGCCCCCCAATATTATCACCTATCCTTTCACAAAACCTGTCTCTATGGGATAACATGCGACCTGTAGCATCCCTGACCTCAGAATGTAGACCCTTGGCACATATTTTCCACAACCCGGACTTTCCCCCGGTCAGGATATCAAGTCTTTTCAATGGTGGCTGGACAAGGGGCTGTATCGCATCAGGCACTTTTTCACCCCCTCAGGGCCAGTTACTCAGAAATTCTACGTTCAGAATCTGGAAACGCCGGCCTTGGAGCACTGCAGATTCGAACAGATACAGCACTTCCTCCACAAGCTTTGGAGGGGGAAACCGATCCCTCCCAAATTTATACCTTATGAGATGTGGTGCAGACAGGCCATGGATCAGAGGGGTAGAGTCCAGGGCCAGATTCCGGACGAAGCCACCGAGGCCAGGCCTCGGGCAGCAGTAGAGCAGGGGTGGTGCCAAAGCCGTCCCCCCGCCGCATGAAAACCCCCCAGATCTGTCCCCACGAGTCCCAGCTCCCACGGCTGCCTCCCTGCACAAACATAGCCCCCGGCGTAGCGGCATGTAGATACAATAGCGTGCACTGCTAGTAAACGTAGGGGCGGACTTGGCCAGGGGGAGGGAGCAAATGACGCCCCCATTAAATGCCCGGCGGTGACTGGCCAGACCGGGTGTATGTCATTCCACTGACTGAGGCGGAGGCGGAGCCTAATGCTCCGCCTACCCTCCTCTGCGTGACACATCCCTATCCATGTTCTTCTTGTCCCGGGGGGCGGGGTCTCGGGGTCTCTCTCTGTCACTCACTGTAGGAGAAAACAAAAGAGGAGGATGATGGGAACCCCCGCAAGTGGTGGCCAGGACAGCAGGTAAGTTGAATTTATTTTTGTAAGTGGCAGTGCTCACTGCTCAGCCTAGATTAAATTCAATTTTTCTGAGCATATTGCAATAAAGTGATCCATGCATGCTCAAACCCATTAAACTGTCCACATTCAGTGAAAGTTCATGTACTGCAAACTTTGCAGTACATGAACTTTCACTGAATGTGGACTGTTTAATAAGTTTGCATAGGTTCCAGCATGCATGGAGCACTTTGCAGTACATGATTTTTCACTGAATGTGGTGGACTGTCTAATAAGTTTGCATAGATTCCTGTAGAGTCCCATAGATTCATGATAGGCGACATTGGTAGGCTGCACTGATAGGCGGCACTGATGGGTACTGGTAGGCTGCACTGGTGAGCACTGATAGGCGGCACTGGTGAGCTGCACTGATGGGCACTGGTAGGCTGCACTGATAGGCACTGGTAGGCTGCACTAATGAGCACTGATACGCGGCACTGATAGGCGACACTGGTATTCTGCACTGATGGGCACTGGTAGGCTGCACTGATGGGCACTGGTAGGCTGCACTGATAGGCTGCACTGATAGGCGGCACCGATGGGCACTAATAGGCGGTACTGGTAGGCGGCACTGGTAGGCTGCACTGATAGGCTGAACTAATGAGCACTGATAGGCGGCACTGATGGGCACTAATCGGCGGCACTGGTAGGCTGCACTGATGAGCACTGATAGGCGGCACTGGTAGGCTGCACTGATGGGCACTGGTAGGCTGCACTGATAGGCTGAACTAATGAGCACTGATAGGCGGCACTGATGGGCACTAATAGGCGGCACTGGTAGGCTGCACTGATGGGCACTGATGAGCACTGGTAGGCGGCACTGATGGGCTGCAATAATGAACACTAATAGGCGGCACTGGTAGGCTGCACTGATGAGCACTGATAGGTGGCACTGATAGGCGGCATTGATGGGCTGCACTAATGAGCACTGATAGGCGAACTGGTAGGCTGCACTGATGGGCACTGGTAAGCTGCACTGATAGGCTGCACTAATGAGCACTGATAGGCGGCACTGGTAGGCTGCACTGATGAGCACTGATAGGCGGCACTGATGGGCACTGATGAGGCTGCACTGATGGGTACTGATATGCTTTATGTTGATATTGTTAAAGTTGTTGTTGATATTTATTTTTGGAACTTAATTTTGCATAAAACATTTAATATTGTAATTTCATGAGATATGTTTAGGTGTGAGGTGTGTTTAGGGGAGGGGCTGGGCAGGGCAGGGTTTGGGTGGGCCAAGTGGTGGTGAGTAACTCTTAAGGCCTGGCTAGTGGCTCAGGACTTTTAGCCCTGCATTGTACATTCACATCAGACCCTGTCCTCAAAGAGCTTACAATCTAAAGTCCCTAACTGACATTCATACATACACATGGTAGGGGCAACAACCTGGAATCTAGTAGGTTAGTGAAAGCATCTTCATTTTCCTGTGAAGTTATACTGTATACTGCTGATTACCTGGCACTTTTACACACACAGCCATATATGTATGAGTGTACAATGGATAGTCTCTGATCATCTCCTGTAATGTGTCCCCAGTCTCTGACCATCTCCTGTACCATGTCCCCAGTCTCTGACCATCTCTTGTATCATGTCCCCAGTCTCTGACCATCTCCTGTACCATATCCACAGTCTCTGACCATCTCTTGTACCATGTCCCCAGTCTCTGACCATCTCCTATACCATGTCCCCAGTCTCTGACCATCTCCTGTACCATGTCCCCAGTCTCTGACCATCTCCTGTACCATGTCCCCAGTCTCTGACCATCTCCTGTACCATGTCCCCAGTCTCTGACCATCTCCTGTACCATGTCCCCAGTCTCTGACCATCTCCTGTACTATGTCTGCAGTCTCTGACCATCTCCTGTACCATGTCCCCAGTCTCTGACCATCTCCTGTACCATGTCCCCAGTCTCTGACCATTTCCTGTGTAAAAATATTTTTTAAAAACAGTCGCTTTCGGTATTGGTGCTGTTTCGGTATCGGTTTTCGGCATCTTGTATTTTTCATTTTCGTTATCGGTTTCGGCACCAAAAAACCCATTCGGTGCATCCCTAGTTTTTTCACCTGAATGCATTGGATGCATCAAGGTGAAAAAAAAAGCCCAACTGTATTGATCACATGTCCTTTCACTGGCCAAGGATCTGCCCCTTTTGTATATTGTATGTTAGAAACTTAGAGGCTGTTATTTAAATAGTAAGAACATTTTTAAATGCCACAGTAAGAGAAAGATTAGGTGTCATTAACAAAAGACTATTTTCTTAATTTAGAAAAAACTCTAATATATCAGAGAAAAGACAAAAATTGAGTGGTCATGCTTACCGCCAAAATGCAAAGGAAAAAGCTGAACGTATAAAAGAAGAGCTCAAGCACATACCAAAAATACAAAGTTTTTTCTCTAACAGAGGCACTGCTGGAGGTTCTGTACCTGTGGAGACTGAACAGGTGGCAGAAGGGCAGCAGTACATAGAAGACAATACCACTGAGCCTGTTGCAACTTCTGAAATAATTTATTCTAATGAAGAAGCCAATATTGATTTGGTATTTTCTTCTGATCCTATGCATTGGGATAGGAATAGTGAAAAGTTGAAGGACTATTTAGCTATAAATGGCATAACTCAATATAAAACTGCTGACTTTTCCTTATTGGCTCACAAATATTCTGATCGGACCCGGTCATTCTCCAATTTCTTGCTTAAACGCAAACAGCAGAATGGAGAACTGTATGAGAGAACCTGGCTGGTATACTCTGAGAAAGCAAAAGCTGTTTTTTGTGCCCCTTGTCATCTTTTTGGTAGTTCATCTGCTAAATGTCAGCTGGCTCAAGAAGGATTTAGTGATTGGAAGAATGCTTCTGTTCGCCTAATGCCCCGTACACACGGTAGGATTTTACGATGGAAAATGTCAGATCGGAGCGTGTTGTCGGAAATTCTGACCGTGTGTGGGCTCCATCGGACATTTTCCATCGGATTTTCCGACACACAAAGTTGGAGAGCAGGATATAAAATTTTTCGACAACAAAATCTGTTGTCGGAAATTCCGAACGTGTGTACACAAATCCGACGGACAAAGTGCCACGCATGCTCAGAATAAATAAAGAGATGAAAGCTATTGGCCACTGCCCCGTTTATAGTCCCGATGTACGTGTTTTACGTCACCGCGTTCAGAATGATCGGATATTCTGACAACTTTGTGTGACCGTGTGTATGCAAGACAAGTTTGAGCCAACATCCATTGGAAAAAATCCATGGATTTTGTTGTCGGAATGTCCGCACAAAGTCCGACCATGTGTACGGGGCATAAGACTCTGAGCAACATAAAACATGTTTTATGAAATTAAAAAACAGGAACACTGCATGTGGCAAAATGGATAACATGCTAATTTTGCAACAAAACAAAGAAAGAGAGTACTGGAGAAATGTCCTCAGGCGTGTTGTTGCGGTTGTGAAGGCTTTATCTTCTCGTGGATTGGCATTTAGAAGCACAGATGAAAGTTTTGGCTCTCATAGAAATGGTAACTATCTAATGTTACTTGAACTCATTGCTGAGTTTGATCCCTTCATGGACGAGCACATTAAGCGCTATGGCAATGCTGGCTCTGGCACAGCATCCTATCTATCCAAAACTGTTTGCTATGAGTTCATTGAAATATTGGCAGTCAGACTGTTAGATGCAATAATTGTTGAGGTGAAGGATGCTAAATATTACTCGATAAGCGTGGATTCAACCCCAGATGTTTCTCACGTGGATCATCTAGCCTTCATTATACGATATGTGAATGACGAGGGTGTGCCAGTGGAACGATTTATAAAGTTCATACCACATATTGGCCACAAAGCTCAAAGTTTATTTAAAGCTGTAAGTGATACACTAGAATTTCACCAACTTGACCTTCAGAATTGTAGAGGTCAGTCATACGATAATGCTAGCAATATGGCTGGCCCACATTCTGGACTTCAGGCTCGTTTTAAAGAAGTAAATCCACTAGCTACATATATACCATGCTCTGCACATTCCTTGAACCTTGTAGGAACATGTGCTGCAGAAAGCTGCTAAGAAGCAGTATCATTCTTTGGAGTCATCCAACAGCTGTATAATTTTTTTTTCTGGCTCTACCAGTAGGTGGGAAGTCTTAACTTCTCATTTAAATGCCAAGTCCACAGTTAAAAATCTGTCTGTCACAAGATGGTCAGCACGCAGTGATGCATGTCGTACTCTGAGGAAATCATGGACAGAAATTATTGAAGCCCTGGAAGCAATAGAGGATGATGACTCTCAAAGGCCAGTGACAAGAAGTGAGGCTGCAGCACTTCTAAGAAGTCTGAATTGTCTGGAGACCGCCTTCATGACAGTATTTTGGAACAGCATTTTGGAACCTTTTAATGCAACAAACAAATGATTGCAGAGTGCAGATATAGACATTTCATCAGTTGTGAAGCTCTATGGGGCACTTCTCCACCTCATGTAAAGCTATAGAAATGAGTTTGAAAGGTTTGAATCAGAAGCCAAAGAACTCTCTGGCCTTGACCATTTCAAAACCGCCTGCGCTAGAGCTAGAAAAAAAAAAATTCCATTTGATGTAAGTCAAGAAGGACACGTACAGTTAAATGCTACAGACCATTTCAGGGTAAACACGTTCTTTGCAATTCTTGACAAATTAAACAGTGAGCTGCAAAGAAGATCTGAGGCTTATGAACAAGTCTACAACAAGTTTCATTTTCTTGAAAAGCTTACTACACTAGCAACCCGTGATATACAATCTCAGGCTTCCAACCTATGTAACAGCTATCCTGATGATTTGGAAACGTCACTTCCTGATGAATGTCTGCACCTTTGTTCTTACTTGAAAAATATTGATAAAGGTGAAGCTTCAATTTCAGAGCTCTACAAAACATTCAAAGCAGAAAAATTGCAGGTTATTTACCCTAATATTGACATAGCAATGCGTATTTATCTTTGCACTCTGGTTACTAACTGTTCAGCAGAACAATCTTTTTCATGTCTGAAACGAGTAAAGAACTATTTAAGATCATCTTTGGGTCAAGAAAGACTGAACAGTTTAGCTTTACTTGCCATTGAGTCAGAACTTTTAAATACTTTGTCCTACGAAGATATTATTGATGAGTTTGCCAAAAGAAAAGTTAGAACTAAAAAATTGTAAAATTGTAGGGAGTTTCTTACTGCTGTAATCTTTAATTAAAAGCCAGTTATTTTCAGTGTTCTTGTGTGTGGAGATATGTTTTTAATTGATCTATTGTAGCAGTCATCGATAAAGGACGAGAATGGTGTGTGTGTGTGTGTGTGGGGGGGGGGGGGGGCGGCATTGAAGGGCCCGGCCTTGGGGAGGCAAAGGGAGTAAATCCGGGCCTGGCCACATGCCCTTAACATGGGGGTGTTTTGGGGTAGCCCCCAAAAAATACCTTATTTGATGGGACAAGGGCCTCTTCCCCACAACCCTGGGTAGTGGTTACGGGAGGCTGTGGGCGGGGAACTCACCGGAATCTGGAAGTCCCCTTTAACATGAACTTTGTGACAGTAGCGCTGCTTTATTAATAATCTAAGGCACTGTGTTTGACTTGTGCTATTTTATTATTAGTAATTGTTATATGTAAAGGTCAATGGTTGGGAATGATGTGTGGAGGCCTCTGGCACAATCTGGTAGAGGGTTCTGGAGGATCACTGATCTAGCAAGGGAGGAGTGGGGAAGGGATTTTTACTCTTGGTGCCAACATGCAGCTAGATGCAAAGCCCCTATTACAATGGGTAGAGCGGAGGATGGGTAGAGCGGAGGAAGATCAGAAAACATTTGTTCACTGATTGATCTTCCAGTGAATGACCCTTGAAGTGATGAAAATTTAGTCTCTCCAGATTTCAGCACTGTCATGACCTGTGCTTGATCAGCATCAAAGGAAAGTAGAGGCAACATTGAGGATATAATAACCCCCCCCCCACCACACACACACACACCACACACACACAGAGCTATTCACCAGGAAGATCAGTGTACTTCTGTTTTCCCTCCCCCAGTTCTCTCAGCTCCTCATGCAGCTAAGAACAGAGATTGTGTGATCACTTATAAAAAAATAGAAAAATAATTTTACAACTCTGGCAGTAGAAGGGATAATCAAGGATTGGGTGATATGTGTAAGTGTGATCCCCATTCTTTATCCCCGGTGTGATCAATAAAGACTCTTGAAGTGGATGTCTTGGATAATGTTGAATTTTTTATTCATTAGTCCCATGGGATTCCAGATGGTTCTACATCAATGTGTGTTATATGCAGTGCTGATCCTGACCTCCCTGGGGCCCTAAGCAAAATTCTGCTAAGGGGCCCTCTACCTGACCCGTGATGCCATGAGCTATGTAAACCATTTACATAAAGCCCCCCTCTAAATCAGTGTCCTCAGAGAGTCTCCCCCTACATCAGGGTCCCCAGAGAGCCTCCTCCTACATCAGGGTCCCCAGAGAGCCTCCCCTTTACATCAGGATCTCCAGAGAGCCTCCCCTTACATCAGGGTCCCCAGAGAGCCTCCCCTTACATCAGGGTCCCCAGAGAGCCTCCCCTTTACATCAGGGTTCCCAGAGAGCCTCCCCTTACATCAGGGTCCCCAGAGAGCCTCCCCTTTACATCAGGGTCCCCAGAGAGCCTCCCCTTACATCAGGGTCCCCAGAGAGCCTGCTCCTACATCAGGGTCCCCAGAGAGCCTCCCCTTACATCAGAGTCTGCACAGAATTTCCACTTACACTGTAAGGGGGAGCTCTGTGGACTATAGTGTAAAGAGGAATGCTGATTTAAGGGGTGTTCTGGGAACCTTGATTTAAGGGGGAATGCTGTGACTCTGGTGTAAAGGGGGTCTCTGCTCACAAAAGCCTGCCTCCCCACCGATAACATACACCCCACATATAATACTGCCCCCCCACTGATAATATACACCCCACATATTATACTGCCCCCCCACACTGATAATATACACCCCACATATACTATTAGCCCCCACTAATTATATACAGCCCAGATACAATACTGACACCTCATTCATAATATACACTCCACATGTAATACGGACACCCTGCAGCTTGCGTAATGAGCGTATAGGGCGGATCGGCTTTGGTTATTTGAGGGGGGAGGGGAGCGTACACTGTGACCTGACTGGGATCTGTATTCTGTCTGTGCAGGAAATGTTCATGAGGAAATTTTCACCCAGCCGGGATCTGACCTTCCCCTACCCATCAGACAACGTCTCACCTTCAACCATATAAATAAATGGAGATGTGAATGGTTTCATTGGTACTATCAGGAATCACCCGGACACACAGGAAGAGAAATAGCTAGACACACAATGTGTAAATTATCGGAGTTCAGACGTTTCCCCAACACAAGGATATCAGAGAATGGAAGTCTGATCATATCCAGTGTGACTCTGGACAATGATGGAATATACAGTGCGATTATATACAACTCTACAGGAGGCCGTATACAGACATATTATTACACCGTCCATGTAGAAGGTAAGTCCCATCCAATCCCCACTTCAAGTCCTAGCAGTGTCTCTCTCCGTATCTTTATATCCATACATTAAAGAATAGAACATCTGAGAGACGAAGGGCTTGAAGCACCATTCCAAGCCAAGGCTGAAATATTTCCCTACTGGTGTGCAGGAAATCAGAGCAGGCATCAGATTCACTATTCCAAGAGTGCTAGCATGTAAGGTGCAGGACACTGCTCTACCAAGCCCGGTGCTAATGCAATAGATTAAAGTGTGTTGCCTCAGCTAGCACCATCCCGGCCAGGCCTCATTACGCATTTTGCCCCACCAGCACTTAGTTACCTCTGTGACTAAGCCCTGGTGAGTGGGGTGAAAAGCATTAAGGAGCATGGCCAGTGCGGCGCTGGCTGAGGCCACACACTTCCATCTCGGTAGAGAGACATCCTGCACCTTACATGTTGGCACTCATAGAAGATCTGGGAGAGACGTTTGTACAAGGTCCTCTGCTTATTGCCCCATCCTCACCATTCCCTATGAATTCATAACTGCAGTGCTCAGCCCTCCTGAAGTTGCTTTAATCTGAACTGTGCTGTGCTTTCTGCTCGGGGTCCCCATGTGTTAGATGTGACCATTAATGGCGGAGTGACAAATCCCCAATACACACACTGACAATGCAATCTGGAGACCTCAGAGAGGATTTAAGTGACCTCAGTTGGGGCTCCAAATCTCAGGCTGACCTCTGACCTGGATGAAGCCGTCTCTGCTGTAAGTTGGAGTTCAGTTTACTGGGATGAGGCTGATTCATCAACATTGGAGTGTGGAGTTTCTACCAACTGCAACCAGTCAGGTTTCACCTCTTGTGAAAAGGAAGAAATAATTCTGATTGGTCTCTGTGGGCAGCTCCTCCCCATTTGCAATCATTCTCCTCTCTCCAGCTCTCATGAATCAGCCTCGCTATGAGGACTCCATGCAGCCGATCTGGACAGTGGGAATTCAGCTAAAGGATGGGTGACGATTGTAGATCTCCAGCTGGAAACACAGATGGTGTGTGAAGATCTCATCCTTCACCTGAGTGGGGAAATCATCACCCCGCCCCCCCTGTACAGATGTTGGGGGATTCCCAGCACGGGGCATTTGCAGCTCCGAAGACTCTTCATCCCAGAGGACTCCACCAAGAACCACTGGGCAGAGGTCTCCTTTAGAAGGAACTTTTCACATCCTGGGTGTGCAAAAGGCTGGAGTATATTTGTTGGGGATTTTGAGCACTTAGCTATCCCAGGAGGTAGCAGTGAAATATGGTCATATTTCCTGTGCCTCCCAGAGCTGTCAGAAGCTGGGTCCAATTTAATTAAGCATGATCTCTTCCCATAGCTAAGTCCATTTCTCATTAAAGTGGAGTTCCAACGTCAAATCATTTATTTTTTTTTAAACAATTCGTACCTTCATATAATTTAAATGTAACACTCACTTATTTTTTGAAATATATCCCCGATGTCCGGTTTCATCTACAAAAGTAAGTTTTATTATTTCTTCCTGGCCATTTTCATCTTGCCTGTGGGCATGTGAAGCCCACAAGCAGACAGTTCTGGGATACAGTGATGCTGAGCTACCAGCATGCACCGCCCCTTTACCGCACATGCGCATCATATGCTGTGCGCAGCGCCGTAAACTTCCGATGTTGACATCACAGACGTGACTGGTGTCATTGCGTCACTTCCGGTTTTGGAAGATTGTGAGAATTAGCAGCGACTAGACACACTGACTCCTGGGAATAATGATTCATAGCTCGCAGGAGACAGTTTGCCGCCCCAGGAGACAGTGCGCCCCCGGATATAACGGCGATACCTGCGGGTGGCTGAGACAGGAAACGCCACACAAATAAAGGCTAGACAGGTAACCCTTAGGAAAAAATAAAAATAAATTCCATTTGACAATGTCTGTAATGATAGAAAGCTATTCAGGTGAACTTCTAAAATTGTGTGGAACTCCGCTTTAATATACAAAGGAGAAGCCCGGCTCCTAAGCCTTTAACCTTTTCTTAAGACAGACATTGTTCAAATCTAGTCCAACTGATGAGATGATATCTGCCTCCAGCCAGGATTAGTTATGGTTAACTCAGCTTACCAGCCCACTTTTTAATAAAGAGAACTAAGCAGAATTATTCCTTGTTGGAAGTTGCAGAAATGAGGATCTAAATAGGTAAGTTTGTTAGCTGAGGAGGGGAATAGGTGTTCCCATCCTTGTTGGGCACTAAGCAAGGGTCACATAAAAGGCCTACACCGGAGTGGGTTCGGGGCTATGCTAGGCAATTTGTACAGGGTCACCGCCTTACACATGGGGCACCTTTACTAGAACAGCCAAATGATATCTAATAAACTCTCTCAATGTTACTGTATGGCACTATGGTACCCTCTCCACCGGTCCAGCGTATCACCGCTACCTCATTCCCAGTAACGGCTTGGAGCCCTACTGTGTACCTAGCGGAGACGCCATGCATGCACTGACTTAACTCTTTATTTTCTGTACTTGTGTACAGGATGAGGGCCCTGGTGGTGCAGATCTGCTGCCGTTGCTATTGGGAATTAATTGCTGCTGAAGGAGTGCTGACAACATCCCCCTCACTGCAAGAGGTTATCGTCCCTGCCAGATGTATATGCTTAGCACAGGCTGCTAGAGAAACCTTTGTTACCCTTGGTAACCACGTGTTTCTTTACACTGTATGGACTTCTGTACCATTATCTTCACACCCAGATGTGTTTAGTGACCCGAGCTGTAGACTATATGTGCTTTCATTCAAAACTTCAAATACTTTATTTTGATAAATGAATATTATGACAGATACAGAGAACTGCACTCAGGACTGCACTCAGTTCCCTAACATCCCTAGTCCCTAACTCAGGCTTGTGGCTGCCCCAGTATACCTGCATAGTCCATTCTTGGCAGAATCCATGGATGGTATATTCAGGAAGGACTCCAAGTTCCAGAAATCCTCCTAGGCAGTGGGAACTCTGACCTTGACATGTCACTGGGAATCCAGACTCGGCAATGGCAGTGAATGGCTCCGGACAGAATGGACTGACCGAAACTGAACCGACAGAACAGCAATCAGAACCCCCAGGGCCTGGGCCTCCGTCCCTTGAATAGCACATAGGACCAGGGGGTCAAACCTAGGAAAAACCCACCAAGAAAGATCCAGGTAACATGGGTTTGTCCAGACAGTTTTGGGGTGCTCAGACCTCATTATCATCACCCCTACACAAAGGGTTCATATACTATGGGAAGTTTATGTTGAGGTGATGTGATGACTGGTGACTCTCTCACATGATCATGTCCTCACCTGGCCCGTTGTCATTGTGTGATGATAATCAAAATCTTCTTCTATCCTCCGTATTTGCTGGAAAAATTATTACAGTATTCATACCCCTTGAAATTTTCCACATCTTGTGATGTTACAACCCTAAAAGTGAATGTATTTTATTGGGATTTTATGTGATAGACAAACACAAAGTGGCACATAATTGTGAAGTGTAAGGAAAATGATAAATGGTTTTCAACATTTTTTACAAATAAATATCTGAAAAGTGTGGTGTGCGTTTGTATTCAGCCCCTTTACTCTGATACCCCAAACATAAATCTAGAGGAACCAATTGCCTTGTTTCCAGATATCTGTTCCAGATTTGTGGAGTGCACGACTAATAGTTGTCCTGTGGACAGATTCTCCCACCTGAGCTGTGGATCTCTGCAGCTCCTCCAGAGACCTCTTGGCTCTTCTCTGATGAATGCTCTCCTTGCCCGGCCTGTCAGTTTAGGTGGACAACCATGTCTTGGTCGGTTTGCAGTTGTGCCATACTCTTTCCATTTTCAGATGATGGATTGAACAGAGCTCCGTGAGATGTTCAAAGCTTGGGATATATTTTTATAACCTAACCCTGCTCTATACTTCTCCACAACTTTATCCCTGACCTGTCTGGTGTGTTCCTTGGCCTCCATGATGCTGTTTGTTCACTAAGGTTCTCTAACAAACCTATGAGGGCTTCACAGAACAGCTGTATTTATACTGAGATTAAATTACACACAGGTGGACTCTATTTACTAATTAGGTGACTTCTGAAGGCAATTGGTTCCATTAGATTTTAGTTAAGGGTATCAGAGTAAAGGGGGCTGAATACAAATCCCCTCCCCACACTTTTCACATATTTATTTGTAAAACATTTTGAAAACCATTTATCATTTTCCTTCCACTTCACAATTCTGTGCCACTTTGTGTTGGTCTATCACATAAAATCCCAATAAAATTAATTTACGTTTTTGGTTGTAACATAACAAAATGTGGAAAATGTCAAGGGGTATGAATACTTTTTCAAGGCAGTGTAAATGGCTGGCTACATCCTTAGCAAGACAATCAGAATCTCTGCCCTGTTACCAGTGTGACTGTCCTGTTATACTGACACTGCTGGTCTGAAGATCTGACCGGGTTTGATATATAATATTACTATTCTGTACAACTCTCTCATTGTACCCCAATATCTCTGTTTAGGAAAAGGACAGTCAGTCAGACAGTCTGGGATGTGGTCGGGTTGGGGTCACTTCCTGTCATCCGGTGCGGTCTTTGTCCTCTACACAGGGCTCCTCATCTTTATAGCCAATGACCTGAGGAAGATGAAGAATGAGAAGAATCGGAGTGAGAGAAGGACCAGGAGAAGGGATCAGATGGAGATGGAAATGGAACCAACTTACTATGATGACCAGTGGCGGCTGATGAAGTTTTAGGATGGGGGGGCGCTGGACCCCACCCTTCCTTTTTGACCCCTCCCACTTGGTGAAAATGGGCGTGGTTTCAGCGAAATAGTGGGCGTGGCTCTAAGGTGGTGTAGTTAGCGTCTGAGATGAACGAGGGATGGAGGGAGAGGGACAGAGGGATGGAGGGACGGTAGCCCCAGATCCTACACAACAATAGAAATATGTGTATTCTAGAAAGTTTAACAATCAGCAGATAGATACTGCAAACACCTGGTGTTAGCACTTCAATCATCCCTGCACCATGATTGTTATGGTGTCAGGATGATTGAAGCGCATTATTACTATTATTACATTGTAATATAAATTGAAATCATTCAACTAACCATAATGCAGAATCAGTGGGAGCCCCGAGCGTGTCACTAGCCACGTCGCCTGCCACCAGATGCCATCAGGTGTCCCCAGCGGAGTCGCTCCTTACATGCAGCCTGTGTCACACAAAAAGCAACCAGCTGTGTGTAGAACATCTTATGTAGGACATGCCATGAATTACATGTTGTACATAGCATGTCCTACACATAGCATGTTCTTCTACACATAGAATGACATACACATAACATGCCCTTCCCA
Source organism: Lithobates clamitans (assembly GCA_037952925.1). NCBI lineage: Eukaryota > Metazoa > Chordata > Amphibia > Anura > Ranidae > Lithobates > Lithobates clamitans. The sequence continues at coordinate 379,302 of JBBGZY010002253.1, read as the reverse complement.
TAACATGACATACACATAACATGTCCTCCACATGACATACACATAACGTGTCCTCCACATGACATACACATAACATGTCCTCCACATGAAATACACATAACATGACATACACATAACATGTCCTCCAAATGACATACACATAACATGTCCTCCACATGACATACACATAACATGTCCTCCACATGACATACACATAACATGCCCTCCACATGACATGCCCTCCACATAACATGACATACACATAACATGTCCTCCACATGACATACACATAACATGTCCTCCACATAACATACACATAACATGTCCTCCACATGACATACACATAACATGTCCTCCACATAACATACACATAACATACACATAACATGTCCTCCACATAACATACACATAACATACACATAACATGTCCTCCACATGACATACACATAACATACACATAACATGACATACACATAACATGTCCTCCACATAACATGACATACACATAACATGACACACACATAACATGACATACACATAACATGACACACACATAACATGACACACACATAACACGTCCTCCACATACACATAACATGTCCTACACATAACATGACAAACACATAACATGTCCTCCACATGACATACACATAACATGACATACACATAACATACACATAACATGACATACACATAACATACACATAACATGACATACACATAACATACACATAACATGACATACACATAACATGACACACACATAACATGACATACACATAACATGACACACACATAACATGACACACACATAACACGTCCTCCACATACACATAACATGTCCTACACATAACATGACAAACACATAACATGTCCTCCACATGACATACACATAACATGACATACACATAACATACACATAACATGACATACACATAACATACACATAACATGACATACACATAACATACACATAACATGACATACACATAACATGACATACACATAACATACACATAACATGACATACACATAACATGTCCTCTACATAACATGACATACACATAACATGTCCTCCACATAACATGACATACACATAACATGACAGACACATAAAGCAGCCCAAACATATGTGTAGTCATGTGTAGGACATCATGCTGCAGACACCCACTCCTGGCCAGAGACAACACCTCGGATTGTAAGCTTTGTTGCTGTCATTATGGGATGGGGATGGATTCTCATTAGGTGATCAGTCACTGAATGGACGGCTTTAATTTGAGTGGGGTGGGTGGGGGAGGAAAGGAGGTCATTAGAGCGGCTGAGAAAACTTCTTACCTTCCCCGGCCGGCCATCCTCATCATTCTCCGTGTCCTCTTGTCCTCTGTCATGCTGTTGGTGTGGATGGAGGAATCACCAGCCAGATTCCAGTGCCCGGAGAGTCAGTCTGCAGTCTTCATACTTCCTGTTTCCTCTCTCTCTTGGGCGCAATGAGACAGAGAAAACAGGAAGTGACATCAAACAGAGACATACACATAACATGCCCTCCACATGACATGCCCTCCACATAACATGACATACACATAACATGTCCTCCACATGACATACACATAACATGTCCTCCACATAACATACACATAACATGTCCTCCACATGACATACACATAACATGTCCTCCACATAACATACACATAACATACACATAACATGTCCTCCACATAACATACACATAACATACACATAACATGTCCTCCACATGACATACACATAACATACACATAACATGACATACACATAACATGTCCTCCACATAACATGACATACACATAACATGACACACACATAACATGACATACACATAACATGACACACACATAACATGACACACACATAACACGTCCTCCACATACACATAACATGTCCTACACATAACATGACAAACACATAACATGTCCTCCACATGACATACACATAACATGACATACACATAACATACACATAACATGACATACACATAACATACACATAACATGACATACACATAACATACACATAACATGACATACACATAACATGACATACACATAACATACACATAACATGACATACACATAACATGTCCTCTACATAACATGACATACACATAACATGTCCTCCACATAACATGACATACACATAACATGACAGACACATAAAGCAGCCCAAACATATGTGTAGTCATGTGTAGGACATCATGCTGCAGACACCCACTCCTGGCCAGAGACAACACCTCGGATTGTAAGCTTTGTTGCTGTCATTATGGGATGGGGATGGATTCTCATTAGGTGATCAGTCACTGAATGGACGGCTTTAATTTGAGTGGGGTGGGTGGGGGAGGAAAGGAGGTCATTAGAGCGGCTGAGAAAACTTCTTACCTTCCCCGGCCGGCCATCCTCATCATTCTCCGTGTCCTCTTGTCCTCTGTCATGCTGTTGGTGTGGATGGAGGAATCACCAGCCAGATTCCAGTGCCCGGAGAGTCAGTCTGCAGTCTTCATACTTCCTGTTTCCTCTCTCTCTTGGGCGCAATGAGACAGAGAAAACAGGAAGTGACATCAAACAGAGATGTCAATCAAACTGGCTGGCCGTAGTAATATATACTATGATCGCCGGGCTGAAGCTACTCGGCGCTTCGGGAAGCGCTGCAAGGCGGGCTAAACGCCCACAAATGCAGCGCCACATATGCAATCTCATGATTGCATAGACGTGGCGCTTCCCATAAGTGTCCGGCGTCTGAACACAGTGCGCTTAAGGACCTTCTTTTGTCATTTTTTTTATATTTAAAGGGCCAGTATTAATTTTTTTTTTTTTTACTTTTTTTTTTTCTGACTGCCTGGAGGGGGGGGGGCGGCGCCCAGGTGCCCCCTATGGACAGGACGCCACTGATGATGACTGTTACTAAAACTTCTACTGTGCTGGATTTGTAGGTTTACAAGGCTTTGCCCTCATCTTGTGAGAGTCATATGACATTCTGTATATAGTGTGTGTGTGTATATATATATATATATATATATATATATATATATATATATATATATATATATATATAGAGAGAGAGAGAGAGAGAGAGAGAGAGAGAGAGAGAGAGAGAGAGAGAGAGAGAGAGAGAGAGAGAGAGAGAGAGAGAGAGAGAGAGTTTGCCCACTGCTTAACCCTCTCCCAGTACATTTTGATAATTTATCTTTATAAAATTCATTACCAACTGTATGACTATAAAATCCGCCAGTAAATTATGAAACTAATGCACCTTTTACCTTAATTATGGTGAAAGCCACAAAAAGGTGTCCACCTAGGATAAACTTCTTGAAAAGAAATCTGCCGACGATGACCCTCCTTCAATGCTGCGGCCCGCTGATCTGTCAATGGGGGCGTGGCCATCGGATGACGTCATCCGGAGGCCCCACCCCCTTGTGACATCATGGACCCATCATGCCCGGGGCGGTGACGTCACATGGGGCTGGGCCTCCGGGTGACATCATCCAATGGCCACGCCCCCATCATTATCTAACTCATTATCTAAGACATGCTTAACATTGGCGTGGACAGATCAGCGGGACGCAGCATCAGAGGAGGGTTATCGGTGGCAGAGGAAGAAGAACACCAGACAAAGAAGACATGAGGAAGAAGAAAGAAGAGCGGAAGAAGAAGCGGGAAAAGGAGAAGCTTGGAGGAGGAAGATGCGGGGGAAGATGGAGGATAGACATGTGCAGGATGAAAACATTTTTTTAGTTTCATTTAGTTTCGATTCGTTATTTAACTAAATTCGTTTAGTTAAATTCGTTGCATTCGTTTTTGGGATTCGTTTAGTTTCGTATTCAAACTCAAAAAATTTGCCCATATTCGAAAAAATTCTACCGCATTCGAAAAAAACTATCAAATTCGAAAAATTCTACCGCATTCGGAAAAAGCTATCAAATTCGAAAAAGTTCTACCGCATTCGAAAAAATTTGACTGAATTTGAAAAAGTAAACTATATATAACCATTTTGCAAAATTCTAAATTCATATAGAATGAAAGTGAATTTGAATAGAAAAGATTAGAATAGAATAGAAAATAATAGAAAAGAATAGTATAGAAAAACAATAGAATAGAATAGAAAAAAATATATAATATATTCTATTCTAATCTTTTCTATTCAAATTCATTCTGTACCAAATTGCAATTTCAGAAGATGGTTTTATATATATATATATATATAATATTTTTTCTATTAGAATTCGATTTCATTCTATTTCTATATTTCTATATTCTATTCTAAACTTTTCTACTCGAATTTGAATTCATTTTATACGAAATTCAAATTTCAGAAGATGGCTTCTGAAATTCGAATTTCGTATAGAATGAATTTTAATAGAAAAGATTAGAATAGAAAAATAATAGAAAAGAATAGACTAGAAAAACAATAGAACGGAATAGAATAAAATATAATATATATATTATATTTTATTCTATTCTGTTCTATTGTTTTTCTAGTCTATTCTTTTCTACTCTATTCTAATCTTTTCTATTCAAACTCGAATTCATTTTATACGAAATTTGAATTTCGGAAGATGGTTTTATATATATATAGATATATATATATATATATATATATATATATATATCTATATATATATAATATTTTTTCTATTCTGTTCTATTGTTTTTCTATGCTATTTTAATCTTTTCTATTTGAATTCAAATTCATTCTATACGAAATTCAAATTTGGAAGATGATAGATCTATATATATATAATATATATATTATATTTTTTCTATGCTGGTCTATTGTTTTTCTGTGCTATTCTTTTCTATTATTTTCTATTTTATTCTAATCTTTTCTATTTAAATGGGAATTCATTCTATTCGAAATTCGAATTTCGGAAAATGGTTATATAGAAATAGAATGAAATAGAATTCTAATATAAAAGACTACAATAGAAAAAACAATAGAACGGAATAGAAAAAAATATAATATATTGGAAAATAATAGGAAATTGGAATTTGGTACAGAATGATTTCGAATTCAAATAGAAAAGATTAGAATAGAATATATTATATATTTTTCTATTTTGTTCTATTGTTTTTCTATGCTATTCTTTTCCTATTATTTTCTATTCTATTCTAATCTTTTCTATTCAAATTCAAATTCATTCTGTACCAAATTCCAATTTTGGAAGATGGTTTTATATATATATATATATATATATATATATATATATATATATATATATATATATATATATAAAACATTTTTTTCTATTCTGTTCTATTGTTTTTTCTATTCTAGTCTTTTCTATTAGAATTCAATTTCATTCTATTTCATTCTAATTCTATAAATTCTATATAACCATTTTCCAAAATTCGAATTTCTTATAGAATGAATTCAAATTCAAATAGAAAAGATTAGAATAGCATAGAAAAACAATAGACCAGCATAGAAAAAATATAATATAATATATATAAATGTATATATAACATCTTCCAAAAATCGAATTTCGTATAGAATGAATTCAAATTCAAATAGAAAAGATTAGAATAAAATAGAAAAACAATAGAACAGGAAAAAATTATATATATATATATATATATATATATATATATATATATATATATATACAATCTTCCGAAATTCAAATTTCGTATAAAATGAATTTGAGTAGAAAACATTAGAATAGAGTAGAAAAGAATAGACTAGAAAAACAATAGAACAGAATAGAATAAAATATATATATATTATATTCTATTCTGTTCTGTTCTATTGTTTTTCTAGTCTATTCTTTTCTATTATTTTCTATTGTAATCTTTTCTATTCAAATTCGAATTCATTCTATACGAAATTTGAATTTCAGAAGCCATCTTCCGAAATTCAAAATTCGCATAGAATGAATTCAAATTTGAATAGAAAAGAATAGACTAGAAAAACAATAGAACAGAATAGAATAAAAAAAAATAGAAAAATAGAATAAAATATAATATATATATTATTTTTTATTCTATTCTGTTCTATTGTTTTTCTATGCTATTCTTTTCTATTCTATTCTAAACTTTTCTACTCGAATCTGAATTCATTCTATACGAAATTTGAATTTCGGAAGATGGCTTCTGAAATTCGAATTTTGTATAGAATGAATTCGAATTTGAATAGAAAAGATTAGACTAGAAAATAATAGAAAAGCGTAGACTAGAAAAACAATAGAACAGAATAAAATATAATATATATATTATATTTTATTCTATTCTGTTCTATTGTTTTTCTAGTCTATTCTTTTTCACTCTATTCTAATCTTTTCTATTTGAATGCAAATTCATTCTATACAAAATTCGGATTTCAGAAAATGGTTATATAGAAATAGAATGAAATACAATTCTAATAGAAAAGACTAGAATAGAAAAAACAATAGAACAGAATAGAAAAAATATATTATATATATATATATATATATATATATATATATATATATATATATATATATAAAACCATCTTCCGAAGTTGGCATTTGGTACAGAATGAATTTGAATTCGAATAGAAAAGATTAGAATAGAATATACTATATTTTTTTCTATTCTGTTCTATTGTTTTTCTATGCTATTCTTGTCTATTATTTTCTATTCTAATCTTTTCTATTCAAATTCATTCTGTACCAAATTTCAATTTCAGAAGTTGGTTATATTATATATTTATATATATATATATATATATATATATATATACTCGAATTTGAATTCATTCTATATGAAATTCGAATTTCAGAAGCCATCTTCCGAAATTCGAATTTCTAATAGAATGAATTCAAAGGGTTCCGAAATGACATTGCTGCAGATGGACACAGTTGACCGACTTTGGGGCCCCGTATCTCGGGGCCACTTGGTGCTAGGAACCCTAAATTTGGTGTGCAAACCCAGTGGAACTAGCACTACAACATATCCAAAGCTGGGGTTCCAAGTGGCCCTGAGATATGGGGGCCCAAAGTTGGAAAATGTCAAGCACTTTTCTGCAGCAGAGAATGACATTTTCCGAACCGATTCTGGGGCCCTGTATCTCGGGACCACTTGGTGATAGGATGTTGTAGTGCTAGTCCCACTGGGTTTGCATACCAAATTTGGGGTTCCTAGTACCAAGTGGCCCCAAGGTACGGGGCACCAAAGTAGGTTCAGAAAATGTCATTCTCTGCTGCAGAAAAGTGCTTGACTCGAGTATAAACTGAGGGGGGCATTTTCAGCACAAAAAAATGTGCTGAAAAACTCAGCTTATACTCAAGTATATATGGTATTTTCTATTCTAATCTTTTCTATTCAAATTCATTCTATACGAAATTCGAATTTCAGAAGCCATCCTCCGAAATTTCGAATTTCGTATAGAATGAATTCAAATTCGAGTAGAAAAGTTTAGAATAGAATAGAAAAGAATAGCATAGAACAACAATAGAATAGAATAGAATAGAATAGAAAAATATATATATATATATATGTAAATATTTATATATAACATCTTCCGAAATTCCAAAATAATATATATATTATATTTTATTCTATTCTGTTCTATTGTTTTTCTAGTCTATTCTATTATTTTCTATTCTAATCTTTTCTATTCAAATTCATTCTATGCGGGGGGCGTGGCGACCGAGCTCCAACATGGACGCTTAATGTAGGAGCTCTTCACGGCCGCCGGAGAGAATCCGAACCCATCCACGTTCACCGGCAACATCCAGACCCCACGCTACATCCACAGGATCCCTGGAACCCACTGAGCCTGCTGATATGCCCAGGCACCGCAAGAATCCACAAAATATGCAGAAACTGCAAGATTTCTTCCAGGCGCGCGATCACCAACAAAATGGCGCCGGCGCGAGGCTGAGCCAGAAAGCACAGCGGGCTGCATCCACGCTAAACGGCAGCTCCGGCCCTCAAAACGATCAGCGAAACACCCGAACGGATAGCGGGTCTTCTTCTGGGACCTCTAGTCCGTCCACCAGGAGTCCAGCAAAGCAGAAACAAAGAACTGTTTCCCCTGAGAGACCGCTGATGGACCCTGACATGGAGGTAAGCAGGCCTCATAACACTGAAGCGCCAGCTACATCCCATACACCAGACCCTATAGCAGCTTTCCCCACTTCTGACAGACCGGTGTCTGACACAGTCCTTAAGGACATGTTACTGTCATTAAAAGCCTCACTGCATGCTGATATGACAGCATGAATCAACCGCTGTCAGAGGGAAGTGCAGGCCCTGGGTAGCAGAGTAGACCATGTTGAACATAGTATGAGTGGCTTTACCTCATCCTTCAACACAATGGTGGATGCACACAGCAACCACACGGAAGAAATCGCATGGCTGAAATCAAAAGTAGCAGATTTAGAAGACCGTTCCCGGAGGAACAACCTAGAGATTAGGGGGATACCTGAATCGATTCCTGCTACACAACTACTGGCGTACACCCAAGCGCTCTTTTCCACCCTAATCCCATCTCTGTCTCCACAAGACCTCATTGTAGATCGCATCCACCGTATCCCCAAACCATCCTTCCTTCCGGAAAATACCCCCAGAGATGTATTACTCAGGGTGCATTACTATCATATCAAGGAACAACTCCTGATAGTGTCTCGCAAACCTGACAGCAGACATCCGCAATATGCTGAGCTGCAGCTGTTACCGGACCTATCTAGACACACCCTCCAACAACGTCGCAACCTTGCGACAATCACCAAGGCTCTAAGAAACCACAACATTATCCATAAGTGGAAATACCCTGCCAAGCTGTCCGTTACTCACAACGGTATGTCAGTCCTGATCTCCACATTGGATGAAGGCATTGCAGCACTGCGACAATGGAACATACTACCTGCCCATACTCCGCCACTTGCCCAAGCTTCTACACCTTCTCCAATACAGGTTGACTGGCAAGTGATTTCACGCAAACATTCCTCTAAGAAACCTGCCGGTGAAAATACATAAGCATACCACGACTTTCGGCATTCCTTCTCTCCGGACACAGGGAGTCCAAGTTCAATCCCTGTTTTCTCCCTGCCTCTACCTAAACAGCAGTTACGTCTGCAAATGGATCTATTCAATGATCCCTTTCTTAATATGTTTGTTAACCTTGCAACATTAACTTTATTTTTTCTATATCGTTTGTTTTCTTTTACCTTCTTTATGATGGAAGCACGCCAACCAGTAGTGGACGCCAGTTACGAACCGGAATTACACAGAATCAACTTTGCCATGCCAGAAGACACAAATGACCACAGTGAGTACATAACCTGCACATTGACGCCTCACAATCCCCGAAAATATCTACATGCCAATTAACTGCCTATCCATAAACGCCAGGGGCTTAAATCACCCTGCCAAACGACGCTCCATGTGGGCCGAGGCCCTTAAACACAAGGCAGACATACTATGTGTACAGGAGACTCACTTCCAGGAATCCAACACACCGACATGCACCAACAAAGAGTACCCCCATGTGTTTCTGGCATGCACACCAGGACATAAAAAGAGAGGAGTTCTAATTGCCCTGAGAAATACGCTATCCTTTCAACACAAGGAAACCATTCTAGATGCTAACGGAAGATATATCATCCTCAAAGGTGACATTAACCACTTCAGCCCCGGAAGGTTTTACCCCCTTCCTGACCAGAGCACTTTTTACAATTCGGCACTGCGTCGCTTTAACTGCTAATTGCACGGTCATGCAATGCTGTACCCAAACGAAATTTGCGTCCTTTTCTTCCCACAAATAGAGCTTTCTTTTGATGGTATTTGATCACCTCTGCCGTTTTTATTTTTTACGCTATACGCGGAAAAAGACCGAAAATTTTGAAAAAAAATGATATTTTCTACTTTTTGTTCTAAAAAAAATCCAATAAACTCAATTTTAGTCATACATTTAGGCCAAAATGTATTCGGCCACATGTCTTTGGTAAAAAAAATGTCAATAAGTGTATATTTATTGGTTTGCGCAAAAGTTATAGCGTCTACAAACTAGGGTACATTTTCTGGAATTTACACAGCCTTTAATTTATGACTGCCTATGTCGTTTCTTGAGGTGCTAAAATGGCAGGGCAGTACAAAACCCCCACAAATGACCCCATTTTGGAAAGTAGACACCCCAAGGAATTTGCTGAGAGGCATGTTGAGCCCATTGAATATTCATTTTTTTTGTCCCAAGTGATTGAATAATGACAAAAAAAAAAAAAAAAAAAAAATTACAAAAAGTTGTCACTAAATGATATATTGCTCACACAGGCCATGGGCATATGTGGAATTGCACCCCAAAATACATTTAGCTGCTTCTCCTGAGTACGGGGATACCACATGTGTGGGACTTTTTGGGAGCCTAGCCGCGTACGGGGCCCCGAAAACCAAGCACCGCCTTCAGGATTTCTAAGGGCGTACATTTTTGATTTTACTCCTCACTACCTATCACAGTTTTGAAGGCCATAAAATGCCCAGATGACATAAAACCCCCCCAAATGACCCCATTTTGGAAAGTAGACACCCCAAGCTATTTGCTTTGAGGCATGTTGAGTCCATGGAATGTTTTATATTTTGACACAAGTTGCGGGAAAGTGACAAATTTTTTTTTTTTTTTTTTTGCACAAAGTTGTCACTAAATGATATATTGCTCACACAGGCCATGGGCATATGTGGAATTGCACCCCAAAATACATTTAGCTGCTTCTCCTGAGTACGGGGATACCACATGTGTGGGACTTTTTAGGAGCCTAGCCGCGTACGGGACCCCGAAAACCAAGCACCGCCTTCAGGATTTCTAAGGGCGTACATTTTTGATTTTACTCCTCACTGCCTATCACAGTTTCGGAGGCCATGGAATGCCCAGGTGGCACAAACCCCCCCCAAATGACCCCATTTTGGAAAGTAGACACCCCAAGCTATTTGCTGAGAGGCATGGTGAGTATTTTGCAGCTCTCATTTGTTTTTGAAAATAAAGAAAGACGAGAAAAAAAATTTTTTTTTTTCTTTTTTCAATTTTCAAAACTTTGTGACAAAAAGTGAGGTCTGCAAAATACTCACTATACCTCTCATCAAATAGCTTGGGGTGTCTACTTTCCAAAATGGGGTCATTTGGGGGGGTTTTGTGCCACCTGGGTATTCCATGGCCTCCGAAACTGTGATAGGCAGTGAAGAGTGAAATCAAAAATTTACGGCCTTAGAAAGCCTGAAGGCGGTGCTTGGTTTTCGGGGTCCCGTACGCGGCTAGGCTCCCAAAAAGTCCCACACATGTGGTATCCCCGTACTCAGGAGAAGCAACAGAATGTATTTTGGGGTGTAATTTCACATATTCCCATGGCATGTTTGAGCAATATATCATTTAGTGACAACTTTGCGCAAAAAAAAATAAAAAAAATAAAAAATTGTCTCTTTCCCGCAACTTGTGTCACAATATAAATTATTCTATGGACTCAACATGACTCTCAGCAAATAGCTTGGGGTGTCTACTTTCCAAAATGGGGTCATTTGGGGGGGGTTTGAACTGTCCTGGCATTTTATGCACAACATCTAGAGGCTTATGTCACACATCACCCACTCTTCTAACCACTTGAAGACAAAGCCCTTTCTGACACTTATTGTTTACATAAAAAAATAATTTTTTTTTGCAAGAAAATTACTTTGAACCCCCAAACATTATATATTTTTTTTAAAGCAAATGCCCTACAGATTAAAATGGTGGGTGTTTCATTTTTTTTTTTCACACAGTATTTGCGCAGCGATTTTTCAAATGCATTTTTTGGGGAAAAAACACACTTTTTTACATTTTAATGCACTAAAACACACTATATTGCCCAAATGTTTGATGAGATAAAAAAGATGATCTTAGGCCGAGTACATGGATACCAAACATGACATGCTTTAAAATTGCGCACAAACGTGCAGTGGCGACAAACTAAATACATTTTTAAAAGCCTTTAAAAGCCTTTACAGGTTACCACTTTAGATTTACAGAGGAGGTCTACTGCTAAACTTACTGCCCTCGATCTGACCTTCGCGGCGATACCTCACATGCATGGTGCAATTGCTGTTTACATTTGACGCCAGACCAACGCTTGCGTTCACCTTAGCGCGAGAGCAGGGGGGACAGGGGTGCTTTTTTTTTTTTTTTTTCTTTATTATTATTATTTTTTTATCTTATTTTTAAACTGTTCCTTTCATTTTTTTTTTAAATCATTTTTATTGTTATCTCAGGGAATGTAAATATCCCCTATGATAGCAATAGGTAGTGACAGGTACTCTTTTTTGCAAAAATTGGGGTCTATTAGACCCTAGATTTCTCCTCTGCCCTCAAAGCATCTGATCACACCAAGATCGGTGTGATAAAATGCTTTCCCAATTTCCCAATGGCGCTGTTTACATCCGGCGAAATCTACGTCATAAAATGCTCGTAGCTTCCGGTTTCTTAGGTCATAGAGATGTTTGGAGCCACTCTGGTCTCTGATCAGCTCTATGGTCAGCTGGCTGAATCACCGGCTGCATTTTCAGGTTCCCTGTTGAGACAGGAGAGCCAGAGAAAAACACGGAAGATGTTGGGGGGGGGGGGGCATTCCCTCCCACTGCTTGTAAAAGCAGTCTAGAGGCTAATTAGCCACTAGGATTGCTTTTACATGAAAGCCGACCGCTGGCTGAAAAGAATGATACCAAGATGATACCTAAACCTGCCGGCATCATTCTGGTATAACCACTCAAAGTCGTGAATGGCATACCTGAAGACAAAAAAATGGTTAACAATAAAGCACAGTAAACGGTAAGGTATAAAAAATTGCATACCTGAAAAGCAAACATGATAAAACATAATAACAATAAAACATTGCAGAATAGAATACAGTAAAAAAGAGCAGAACAATAGAGAGAGAATAGAGAGAGAGAGAACAATAAAACGACAACTATTTTTATTTTATATTTTTGTTTGTGTTTTTTTTTTTTTTTTTTTTTTACACTTTTTTTTGTAACTAACTTTTATAACTGTAACCGGTTCCAGGTTCGGGTCTCCCAAAATGCGATGGCATCTTGGGAGACCCTGTGAAAGTGTGCCTAGTCTGTGCAATGCTGTACGCTACGCTAATACTCAACTAGTGCATGGTAGCGTTCAAAACATTCACCAATGCAAAGACCAGGATTGTCAGGACAGGAGGGACAATAATAGTGGGTGTCACGCCTATATCCGCGCTAGCTGCAGACACAACATCTTTTTTGGGGGGTTCGTTGGGTAGGGGTACTCGGGAGGACATAAAGAAAATGCCTCTCATGCAGCCGACTGCATTTGGTTGGGGATGTGAATGGGGGAAGTACAGGCGCTGCAGAAGTGGTGGGTTCCCAATTAGGATTGGCGAATGCAGCAGGAAGGGCACTATGGGCACGACGGGCCTGTGTTTGTCTTTTTGGTGGCAGCGGGACACTACTTGTGCTTGCCACCTCACCAGCTTGAACTGCACTTATGTGACTCGCCACGTCACCAAGTGTTACTGCAGTGCTGGTTTGACTACGACCGGGGTATACTAGGCCGCTGGCGCTTGCCAGTTCACCAAAACGCTACAAAAAAAACTGTTAGCGATCACAGGGATCCGGCCTGATTCTGCGAACGCTGCAGTTATGCGTTTAGTGTTTTGTAAGTGACAGTGATCGATCGATACTGCACTTGGGTGGGCTGGGCCGGGCCGGGCGGAGGGGCAAAACGCAGGTGCTAGCAGGTATCTGTGCTGATCCCGCTAACACTGCGTTTGTGGGAACCCTAAACTGCTGGGGACGCTAGTATAGATCTAATCGGATCAGATATTGATCCGATCAGATACTATACCACTAAGGGAGGCGTATGCTGCGTGCGTGGGTGTTAGCGGTACTGGCGCTAATCTGACGCTGCCTGGGGCTGGTGCTTGCCAGTTCACCAAAATGCTACCAAAAAAACTGTTAGCGATCGCAGGGATCAGGCCTGACTCTGCGAACGCTGCAGTTATGCGTTTAGTGTTTTGTAAGTGACAGTGATCGATCGATACTGCACTTGGGTGGGCTGGGCCGGGCGGAAGGGGGAAACGCAGGTGCTAGCGGGTATCTGGGCTGATCCCGCTAACACTGCGTTTTCGGGAACCCTAAACTGCTGGGGACGCTAGTATAGATTTGATCGGATCAGATATTGATCCGATCAGATACTATACCACTAAGGGAGGCATATGCTGCGTGCGTGGGTGTTAGCGGTACTGGCGCTAATCTGACGCTGCCTGGGGCGACGCATATCACCGCCGGGCGATCAGGGGGCTAAACCTTTATTCGGTAATAAACGGCGGGTTCCCTGACACTATAAAAAATAAACGAACTAACCAGCGTCACCCGTAACAGTTATACGGTGATCAGTGGTGAAAGGGTTAACTAGGGGGCAATCAAGGGGTTAAAACATTTATTAGATAGTATATGGGGGTCCCTGTCGCTATAAAATGCTGACGGCGAACCTAAATATTTACGTTCCTAACTAGCGTCACCAGCGACACTAATACAGCGATCAGAAAAATGATCGCTTAGCGACACTGGTGAGGGGGTGATCAAGGGGTTAAAACTTTATTAGGGGGGGTTAGGGGGGTATCCTAGACCTAAAGGGGGGTAATACTCACTGCCCTAACACTAACTGTCACAAACTGACACTATGCAGTAATCAGAAAAAAAAAAAAAAAAAAAATACTGCTAATGTCAGTTTGTGACAGGGGGGGGGGTGATTGGGGGGTGATCGGGGGGCGATCGGGGGGGGGATCGGGATGTAAGGTATGCCTGGCATGTTCTACTGTGTGTGTGTGTGTTGTGTGCACTCACTTGTCATCTCTCCTCGGCGCTGGAACGGAAACTGCCAGACCGAGGAGAGATGACATCACATCCTCTGCCTGTGTGAAACGACACACAGGCAGAGGAGGATTCCCATTGGCTGGGAGCGATCGCGAGGGGGGGGCCACGATCGGATGGTCTCCCCCTCGCCTCCCGACGCTCCCAGTCAAATGCCGACCGCCGATGGCACCGGGGGGGGGTCCGATCGGACCCCCCGCCCGCGGGAGGCAGATCACGTACGGGTACGTGATTTTGCCTGCCCGTGCCGCTCTGCCGCAGTATATATGCGGTAGGCGGTCGGCAAGTGGTTAACTCAAATCCATATACGGTAGTGTCTCTGTACGCTCCTAATACACACCAAACCCGCTTTCTCAACAGGCTTCTTAAGAAGACGAAGTCGCACTTGTATGGCAACCTCATACTCTGCGGTGACTTTAATCTCATTATGGATCCGAAGCTAGATACGACAAACACCAAAATGAATGGACATACATTCTTGAACAAAACCATTCATAGTGCAGAACTCTTTGATACCTGGCGCTGCTTAAATGCAAATGCTAAAGATTTCACTTTTTTCTCTCATAGGCATTGTTCTTATTCACGAATTGACTTATTCTTTACTGATAAATGGCTATTGCAGAAAATCTCCTCTGCACGGATCCACGATATCACGTGGTCCGACCATGCAGCTGTTACTATTACTATTAATGACCAGGTTGTCTCCTCTTCTACACCCATCTGGCGTAATAACATTAGAATATTACAAGAACCCCACACGTCCAAAATCATATCTCAACATCTTAGCAATTTTTTTAAGGAAAATGCAAACTCGGTAGAAAACCCTTTTACTCTATGGAACGTCCATAAGGCGTATATGAGGGGAATACTAATTCAGATAAGTGCTAGAGAAAAAAAGCGACACAAAGCCCATATCGATTCCATTCTGTCGGACATACGATCCTTAGAATCACGTAATAAACAAAAGCCTGATCTGAACCTCGCACAACAACTTTCCTCACTGAGAAACAAACTAAGAGACATATTGACCCAACAATATGACCACCACCTACGCCGACTGAAACTGAACTCATAAGCTAATGCTAATAGAGCAGGCAAATACTTGGCCAACCGAATAAAAACAATACAATCCAAGTCAAGAATCGCACATCTGATTCACCCCACCCTCAAACACAAAATTACTAATCCACAGGACATTGCCAACCAATTTGCTAATTACTACAGTAGTCTGTACAATATTAAAGATGACTCTACCACACACCAACCAACTCTACCAGATATTCAAAACTTTCTTCACAAACTTAAATTACCTTCCCTATTGGAATCCCAAACAAGCTTACTTAACTCCCCATTTAATATAACTGAAATTGAAAATGCATTAGCCTCCCTACCTAATGGCAAATCGCCAGGACCTGATGGGTTCTCCAATGAATATTTTAAAATATACAAATCACACCTTACACCTTATCTTCTTCAAGTCTTTACAAAAGCAGCAAACACATCATCCTTCCCCCCAGAAATGCTAAAGGCATACATAGTTACTCTGCCCAAACCAGGCAAAGACCCTACTACACCACCTAATTTTCGCCCAATCTCCCTACTAAACACAGACATAAAGATATATGCAAAACTCTTATCACAAAGACTAGCGGAATGTGTACCATCCCTTATACAACGCGATCAGATGGGCTTCATGAAGGGGAGACAAACCTCAGACGCTACACGGAGAATGGTCAATATAATCCACTATGCTGTTAAAAAACAAACGCCTTCTCTGCTGCTATCAATTGACGAAGAGAAGGCGTTTGACGGGGTCCACTGGAAATATATGTCGATGACTTTGTCAAAGTTTGGTTTTTGTGGTCATATACTAAACGCAGTGCTGGCCCTGTACTCTTGCCCTTCTGCGCAGGTGTACACATCCAGCATGCTTTCCATACCATTTCAAATATCTAATGGTACTCGCCAGGGCTGCCCTCTATCCCCAACGATCTTCAACCTCTTGATTGAACCCCTGGCCGAGACCATTAGAACTCACACTGATATACGTGGATTCCATTTTAATACCTCCCACCATGTCATCAATTTATTCGCAGATGATGTGATCCTTATGCTATCAAACCCACTAAAATACCTCCCAGCAGCACACGAAATATTGAAATCTTTCGGAGAGGTCTCATATTACAAAGTAAACTTTTCAAAATCCCTCATACTAAATTTGGGTGTACCGAAAGAAGATTGCCTAGAGCTACAACACTCCCTCCCATACGAATGGAGCACTAAAGGCATAAAATACCTGGGCATCACCCTAACCACTGACACTACTTCACTAATAAACATTAATATGAAAACACTCATCCACAACCTAGAAACTCAAACTTGCAATCTAGCGAAAAGAGAACTATCCTGGATAGGTAAGATAGCAGCATTTAAAATGATGATTCTCCCTCAAATTTTATACATGTTCCAAGCGCTTTCACTTGCTATTCCCGAACATTATCTTAAATCCCCCTCCAACCTTCAATGGAAACTCTTATGGGGATCCAAAAAAGCAAGATGCTCCCAACTCAACCTAACACCCCATAAATCTGCAGGGGGCGCAGGTCTGATAGACATGCATGATTACATGTGGGCAACCAGGCTTGACCAACTCAAGTATTGGTTCTCGACCACGGATAATCCATTATGGGTTGAAATAGAAAGATATTTAGCTCCTTTACGTGACCTACAAACAGTCCTCTTGGGAGATACTTGGATACCTTGGAACCTCAAAAACCTACCCCCAACTATCGTCATAGCATTACAAGCTTGGAGATTCCTCCTCACACGCACACTTTATAACAGCAAGTCAATAGATTTTACTCTACCTTTAAGCATGATTGAAGCTAATATTCCAATGATTTCCTTGAAAAAGCTCCCCCGACTATGGGATAACAAAAGTACAGGACCTCATCACACATAACACCCCACATTCAGCAGAACAAATTATGAAAGCACATAATTTACCTCAACATATGCTCTTCACCTGTTTGCGAATATCTCACTTTATGAAAAAAAATCCAATAGGTACCTTCAAACTCATGCTCTCCATTTGGAGACACCTCACTCAAGGGGCTAAAAACAATAAGGGTATATCACTATATTACAACACACTACAAAACAAAAGAGTGTTCAAAAAAAAAGCAGTACATATGAAATGGGACATGGACATAGGCAAAACGCTTACTGAAGACCAATGGAAATTCATGTTTCAAACTATACACCGTGCCTCACACTGTATCAATCATTGGGAATCTTCAATAAAGGTGATGAACCGATGGCAATACTCCCCGAGCAGAATTGCTCACATGTTTCCCAACTCGTCACCCCTATGCTGGAGGAACTGTGGACATAAAGGTCACCTTCTCCACATGTTCTGGGAGTGCCCCAATGTAATTAGCTTCTGGAATCAAACTTTTAAACTCATATCGTCCATAACAGGTATAATCACGTCCCCAAATCCCGCATTGGCTATCCTACTAATAGGGCTAGAAAAATTTCCACAAAACATGAGACACATAGTCACCCATATACTACTAGTAGCTAGGTCCCTGGTACTCCAAAACTGGAAAAACACCCTAACACTCAATATAAACAAGGTGATCAGAAAAGTACAACAAAATTATACATTTGAACGTCTCTTAGCAATTAATTCACTTTCTTGCGATAAATTCGACAAATATTGGGTGTTATGGACTAGCAAATATCAGTATACATAAGTATCTGTAAATATATATTACTGTAAACCTACATACGATCACTCTGGATATGTGCTTCCTAACTAAACTTGTTACTTATATTAGTTTAAATTTTTCTTTATGTATGTTAACCATGTCTCTGTATCATATTGACAAACTCAATAAAAAACCTTTTAAAGTTAAAAAAAAAAAAACAAATTCATTCTATGCGAAATTCGAATTTCAGAAGCCATCTTCTTAAATTCGAATTTCGTATAGAATGAATTCAAATTCGAATAGAAAAGTTTAGAATAGAGTAGAAAAGAATAGCATAGAAAAACAATGGAAAAGAATAGAAAAAAAAAAAAATATTTTATATATATATATATATATATATATATATATATATATATATATATATATACACATATATATATGTAAAACCATCTTCCGAAATTGGAATTTGGTACAGAATGAATTCGAATAGAAAAGATAAAAATATTATATTTAATTATATTATATATAATTATATTATATATTTTTTTCTATTCTGTTCTATTTTTTTTTTATGCTATTCTTGTCTATTATTTTCTATTCTGTTCTAATCTTTTCTATTCAAATTCATTCTGTACCAAATTTCAATTTTGGAAGATGGTTTTATATATATATATATATTCCAAAATATATATTATATTTTTTTCTGTTCTATTGTTTTTTCTATTCTAGTCTTTTCTATTAGAATTCAATTTCATTCTATTTCTATATAACCATTTTCCGAAATTCAAATTTCGTATAGAATGAATTTGCATTCAAATAGAAAAGATTACAATAAAATAGAAAATAATAGAGAATAATAGCATAGAAAAACAATAGACCAGCATAGAAAAAATATAAAATATATATATATATATATATATATATATATATATGTAACATTTTCCAAAATTCGAATTTCATATAGAATGAATTTGAATTTGAATAGAAAAGACTTATAGAATAGAAAATAGAAAAGAAAAGCATAGAAAAACAATAGAACAGAATAATACAAAATATTATATATATATATATATATATATATATATATATATATATATATATATATATATATATAGACTGAATATATATTCTATTGCTTTATTATTTTATATTCTATTATATTGTATTTTTTAGAAAATCGTTTTCTATTTTTTCGAATTCGAATCAAATTTGTTTTCGAATTCGTTTGTTTTTTACGGATTCGTTTAAATTCGTTCGGAAATTCGGATGCATATGAATTTCTGAATAATGAAAAATTCGTCTGAATTTCGATTCGGAACGAAACTGAATGCACAGGTCTAATGGAGGAAGACCGGAGGAAGAAGCGGGAAAGAAGAAGATGTTTTTAATAAGAGACTTGTCAAAAACTGCCTACTGTATTTTTTTACACTACACTACTTTTTTTTGGTGAATAGGTAGGGGTACAATGTACCCCATACTCATTCACATAGGGGGGAGGCTGGGAGCTGGGGGCCCCCTTGTTTAATTTTGGCATGGGGGGTCACCTCTGAATCCATACTAGATCTGGTATGGACCTGGGAGAGGACCCCACACTGTTTTTTTTTCACAATTTTTTTTTAGCCGGCAATTCTTTTTTTTTACATTCAGCGGGGAAGCCTGCTGACAGCTGATGGCTCATCGGTCATTAAGGATGTGGCAGCCGGTTTCCCGTCCCCCTCCTTAGAAACCAGCTATATACAGTGTAAAAAAAACAGAAAACGCAAATTGCGGCAAAATCTCGTTAAAGCACCGCAAAAACACTCAAAAGCAACATGCTTAAAAGTTAATAGAGCCTAGAAAGGAGTCTTTTGTTCCTGGAGAAGGTGGTGGTCCTCATTGTCAGGACAATAAATGGCGCCCCGTGTGAGGATAGACTGACTACTTGTATGACCAGTGACTCAGGTGTGGAGAAGGAGGTCAAACATCTGTTTGCTTTCACCTCTGTCCTCCTTATCTGGTCTGACCCCCTGAGTCAGTAAGTCTATTCTGAACTAGGGATGAGATGAACTGTCTCAGGTTCAGTCCATGCAATGTTTGTAGAACTTCAAAGAATTTCAGGTTCTGAACCTGAACTGCACTGAAGTCAATAGGAACCAAATTTGTTAAAGCAAAAATGCACATTTTCTGGGCTAATAGACAAAGAAATGTTAAAAAAGCATTGGGGTATGCACTACCCTGGGAACATGCAGTATTACTTTGCAACCAATGCAAATCTTAAAAAGAATTAAAAAAATATATAATTTTTTAAAGCTTTGAGATTTAAAACACACAAAGGAAAAATGGTTTTAACCACTTCAATACCAGGCACCCCCCCCCCCTTCCTGCCCAGGCCAATTTTCAGCTTTCAGCATTGTCACAATTTGAATGACAATTGCTCGGTTTTGCAACATTGTATCCATATGACATTTTTATCTTTTTTTCCCACAAATAGAGGTTTCTTTTGGTGGTATTTGATTTTTTTCACTACAAATAAAAAAGACCAAAAATTTGTGGAAAAAACTTTTTTCTTTGTTTTTGTTATAAAATTTTGTAAATAAATATGTTTTCTCCTTCACTGACGGGCATTGATGAGGCAGCACTGATGTGGTGGCACAGATGAGGTGGCACTGATGTGGCAGCACAGATGAGGTGGCACTGCTGAGGAGGCACTAATATGCAGCACTGATAGATGGCACTGATAGGCAGCACTGATGAGGAGGCATTGATAGGCATTACTGACGAGCACTGACTGGCATTATTGATGGGCATTGATTGGCATCCCTGATGTGCACTAATTGGCATCACATGTGGGTACAGATTGGCATTACTGTCAGGCACTGGTGGGCATCACTGATAGGTCTGCACTGATAATCAATGCGCTGATTATCAGCGCAGACCCCCCCCTGTCAGGAGAGTTGCTGATCAGCTCTCCTCTACCCGCACCTTGTCAGCGCAGATGGAGGAAAGCTGATAAGCGGCACTACCTGGTTACTATGTGATTGGACACAGCTGATCACATGGTAAAGAGCCTACATCATAGTCTCTTTACCTAGATCAGAGATGCAGTGTATCAGAGTGACACACTGCACCACCGATCTCCGCACTGCTCACCCCCAGGGGCACATCGGCTTATCCCGCTGGACATCATATGACGCCGTCATAAGGATAACCTATCTCCGCTGCAGCCGTCATTCTGCTATAGACCAGGCAGGATGTGGTTAAATTGCTATCAAATGACATTTCTCTTCTGGCTTCTATTTAAAAAAATGGCACACAGATCCCTCCAAATATCCAAATTTGATTTGCTGGCAATTTAAACTGTATTTCTTTGTAAATATCACTTTTGCTGTAGCGAATCCTACAGCAAGAATGAAAAAAAATTGCACAGATTCCCCCAAAATGCAAACCAGAACCTTTGAGTTGAATATGGATTTTAAGAAGGTAATCCACACACAAAAAAACCCTATAAAAGTGTGTAGCATGCCCTCAACATGGGGATGCCTTGCCATGGCCAACCACCAAGGCAAAGCACCTTGTCCTCACGTTGATGAAGACATGGACCTCTCCCCCACAACCCTGCTCGGTGGTTGTGGGAGCCTGCGGGTAGGGAATATTTTGGAATCTGGAAGCCCCCTATACCAGTACAGAAAATATACCAAATAATTCTGCGCTGCCCTAGGGGAGGAACATAAGCAGCTAACACGGCCAGTAAGATATGTGCATATAGAAAAGAAAACAAAATGTGTAGCACTAACATAAACAACCATGAATGTCTAACATGGAGAAAGTATAGTCCAAGGGCTGGTAAACCTCTAGGTACAAATTAGACAGAAGTCCTCCATATTTGGGTGGCTCCTAATAAATGATAGTCCATAGAAATTACGTGACTTCATATGTGGAACATATCAATGGGTGCGTAACATCTGAAGTAATAAGGAGGCTTACCGGATCAATTGGACCCAAAGAGACATACGCCTAGTTGGGTCAAAACAGGCTTAGGTGGTGGACAGCTGTAGAAGATCCGGAGGAGTTGGAAGGATGGAGGTCCTGAGATGAACCGTAGACTGGTGTGTCCCTCAGGGTGATGTCAGAAGACAGATGGCAGTAACAATAGGTGAAAAGGAAAAAGGAAAGGCCACATAGTGTAAATCCATAAAATAGGTAGCAAATTTATTAAAAACCAGGATATACACTCAGATGTAAATCTTTAAAATCAGAGCTGTGAACACATAGCGGCAGTGGGGCATTACCCGACGCATTTCATCCTCTTAGACGTCGTCTGGGGGGTCCCCCCACTGCAGCCAACAAGGTATATATAGAAAATATGACCACAATAATGAGAGTCCACTCCACACTATGCACAACCGGTGTCAATTATTACTTCCGGTATTCGGGCAAAATGGGCGCTAGGCGTGCGTTCCACGCCTCGCTATAGGGCCCATTATGGGCACTGGAAGTATACCTAATGAGGTCAATAGTGTGTTGATTTAATTACCCATCAAATGTCCCATTATTTAAATATAAAATCTTCGTCTTGAATATGATGCAAGGTGCATAGGTGAAAAGAATGTTAAAATGAAAAGATTTTTAAGAACGCGCAGCGTCTCCGGAACTACTTGCGAAGCATGTACGTTCCGAAGAACAGTGATGCGCGTGCGCACTGGTCAGGCAGAGGTAGAGTGTGTCATTCCTCCTTAATGGGGAGGCTGTCCCTCCTCTTTGTTGGGAGGGCACCACCCGGAAGCTCTCGCTGTGCCATTGCGGAGTGATGTGCGTCTGATTAGCAGCACGTCACATATGCAAAGTACCGTAGTGACGTGTGTTTGGTCCGGAAGTCCGTGCGTGGGCCCCAAACGAACAAAACCATGGGGACCAGCGCAGTATGTTTGATCCGGACATGCGTGCACTAAACATACACACATAAAACCGTGAAAACCGGCTTGGTGATTATGTGTAAATATACATTTTGTGTGAAAAAGAGAATACAATCTCAAAATAATGTGTTGACACATCAATGGATGTGGTGTATTGTTCCTCCCACAGGGAGGAAATAGTGTGTATACAAACACATGAATGTGTGTGTGTGGTGATGATACCCATAAAAATGGTGTATACCACTGTGTGGTGTGTAATGATAATGCATATAAAAATGATGCATGCAACGAGTGTGTGTGCATTTTGTTACAACTCAGTGCAGATCTTCACGTAAGAAGTGAATTCCCAAATGCACAAGTGGGTTGATGTAAATCTGTTTACTGGTAGCCACCCTGAACATGGAATCTTATATGGATGCACATATGTGGAGTGGGCTCACATAGTAATACACAATCAAAAGACCGCCCCACACAGGTATAATCCAAAGAAAAACACACGTGCATGGTGCATATACCTGTGGATGACAGAATCTATACATACATATAAAAAATTATAAAGAAAATTGAAATTAAAACAGGAGTTAAAATTAGAATTTCAAATCTAGAAAAGAGAGAGCAGCAGAAGGGAACCAATGGAACGGGACATCAAGCTCTATTAATAAAGGCATTGATGTCTAGTTCCACATTCATGCCCAGGGGAAAATATGTGCGGAGCTCATGGATCCAGAAGGTCTCTAGACGAGACACCCCTCTGATCATAGCGCCGCCTCTCCAGGGGGAACATATCTATCTATCACCACAAATTGTGTCCCCTCAATTACACGGTTGTGGTGTAGCTTATAATGTCTGGGGACGGTATGTTTGGTGTCTCCGCTCTTGATGAGAGCGATGTGCTCAGCTACTCTAACTGAAAAAGAGCGGATGGTACGGCCCACATATTGTTTCCCACAATTACATGTGATCAAATATACAATGTAACTGGTAGTGCAGGTGCAGAACTGTTTGATAGAATATTGTTTTTGGGTAACCGAAGATGTAAAAGACACCGTTTTTCGTCCTATTCCAGAATTATGTTGACACACTGTACACTTTCTACAGGAGTAGAAACCTTCCATCTCATGAAAGAGAGGCTGGCGTATGGGAGGGTTAATGATGTTTGGAGCTATGTTGCTCTGCAGGGTAGGAGCTCCCCTAAAGATGACTTTTGCTTGATCTGGCAAAGCTGTATTCAGAACCCGGTCACTTTTGAGGATACCCCAATGTTTAGAGAGGATGGCTCTAACTTGTTTATGTTGGATAGAGAATGAAGTTAGCATAGACCACCTAAAAGTATCTCCTTGTTCTTTTTTGGGTCTTTCCTCTAGTAATGACTCCCTGTTTGTCTCGAGGGCATGTTGGAACTCACGATCAACTAGGTGGGAATCGTAATCTTTATCTACAAATTTGGTTTTTAAAAGATCAGACTGTGCCCTAAAGGTGTCAATGTCGGAACAATTTCTACGCAGCCTGAGAAATTGACTCCGCGGAACAGAGTCATGCCAGGATCGGTGGTGACAGCTGTCTGTTGGTATGAAGCCGTTACGATCCGTGGCTTTAAAATGCGTCTGAAACTGGAACTGTCCATTCCGTATTCCAATCTCTAGATCTAGGAAATTGATCTTATCTTTACTGGCTACATAGGATAGAGATATACCTCTATCATTATTGTTCAGACGTTTGAAGAACAAATCAAGTGATTCAGCACTACCCTTCCATAGGAGGAAGATGTCGTCAATATTCCGTACCCACACGGTAAGGGAAGGATCCCTGTTGGCATAGACGACATCCTCCTCCCACTTTGCCATAAAGAGATTGGCGAGGCTAGGGGCAAATTTAGCACCCATAGCCACGCCACGTAGCTGAATATAGTATTGTTGATTAAACCAAAAGTAGCTTCGCTTAGTAGCGAATTCCAACAATTCCATAATGAAGGAGCGTTGGAAGAAGGCAATACTGGGCTCTTTTTCTAAAAAGTAATGAACAGCTTCTATACCCTTTTCTTGCGGTATGCAAGTGTAAAGGGGTGCAACATCCGCTGTAGCGATAATATAGTCCTCATGTAGCTCAAAACTTTCCAATAGACGGATGGTGGCTCCTGTGTCCTTTAAATAGGACGGCATCTGTCTAACCAAAGGTTGGAGGTAAAAATCAATGTACCTGCCTATACGTGAGGTGACAGAATCTATCCCACTCACGATAGGCCGGCCGGGAGGTTGTACTGGGTTCTTATGGACCTTAGGCAGGTAGTAAATGGTTGGAACTCTAGGTGCCAGAGGCACCAAGAAATCTCTCTCTTTTCTATTTAGAATTTTTTGGTCGTAACCTCTCTTCACAATATCGGACAACTGTCTCTTATATAAGGAGGGAGGATTGTTAGGTATTATTTTATAAGTACCTGGTTCATTGAGAATTCTGCACATCTCTAATTCGTAATCCTTCTTGTCTAAGATAACAATCCCACCACCCTTGTCAGCCGGGCGAATAACCAGGTCCTTTTGTGAACATAGGGACCCGAAGCCCGTGCTAGACAAGGGATGGTGGCGTATGCGTTTCTCTGGAAGTTCTGCCAAATCCTTAAGGACAAGGTCCCTGAATATACTTATAGCTGGTGCTACAGGTACCGGTGGGTTGAACAATGAAGGATTAGACAAACCAGAATGAACAGTTCCAGATGATGCAGCGCTACCCCCGCTCCTATAAGGATTGGAGATGAGGTAACGCTGGACATTCAGCTTCCTTATGTACTTATGGATATCAATAAAAGTACCAAACCTGTCCAGTTTCTTTGGAGGGGCAAATTTAAGTCCCTTGTCCAGGACAGACATTCATGGTTGTTTATGTTAGAGCTACACTTATTCTGTTTTCTTTTCTATATGCACATATCTTACTGGCCGTGTTAGCTTCTTATTTTCCTCCCCTAGGGCAGCGCAGAATTATTTGGTATATTTTCTTCTCTGCGATTTTTTGTGATTATATTTTGCTGCAGCCCATTTGATTCCATAGCAATATGTATGTCTTTGACTACAGAGTGTCTCGTACTGTCAATACAGAAGGAGTTTTTGTAGTCACAGGGAATGACACTGAATTAGGAGGTCTATTCATGAGGCTCAAGAACATCATGTCCTCTGAACTTCATTTACAGTGGGACGTGGCCCTCCTTGAACAGTACATCTCTGACCATATCATCGCTAGGAGTCTCAGGTGGGATGTTCACCCACCACAGGGAGACCCTGAGATTGACTCTTGGTTCAAATATTTTAACGAGGCAGGGATTAGCCTCCTCAGTGTCCTTATCACTAAAAAAAGAAACAAACTTTTATTATTGGACAGGGAGATTAAAGAGATTAAAGATAAACTTTTATCCCATAAAAATCCCCCTGAGTACAATGCTCTTTCTTCCAATCTCCAGAATTATCTGGAAAAGGAAAATAAAGACCTAAAAAACAAAAAACAAAAAAAGTACTCTAGAGACATGGGGGACTACAAGAATGAAACCATGTTTGGCTGGCAAAAACTCTATGTTTCCAACCCGGTGGTTGCCACTACTTCATCCTCCTCGGTGGGTCCCCCAAGTACCTCCACATCTGGAACAACAAGTACAGATGTTCTGCCTATGGGTACTCCAGTTGGTGATAGAAGGAGAGATGACTTAAGGCATGAATCACCACCACGAGCTGGAGTACGCTATTATAGTCCACATACCCCTTATGTTAACAATAGAGGTAGGGGACAAAACAGAGGCAAACGTGGTGGGAGGGTTTAACGAAGTCGAGGCATGCAGTACTCTGAACCTTATTCTGGGCACAGAGATGCCTCCTCATCTCGACATAGGGAATATGTCGATACATACCACACTAACCCCCACCATTACAGCCAACCCCCCCTTGTCACTTACAACAGGTTTTCTCCCCTCAGAGGCACACAGGATGATGAATATAGAAATGACTACAGACATGACCCTAGATTCATGTGCGAACAATCATCTCAAAATTACCATCAATCCAATGCCAACCAATACAGTGGCCAGGTTTTTCACGAGGACCAAAGACCACCGAAAAGGGGTCCAGACCCAAGAGAGGCACAAGGGGAGGGAGGAGAACACAAAGGAGGAAAAAGAAGGAGAACCTGAAAGGTCAAGGAGTTTTCAATTTAAGTACCAATGTATTGACTACAGAGGAACTTTCTGTTCTGGACAAGGGACTTAAGGACTTAAAGGACTTAAATTTGCCCCTCCAAAGAAACTGGACAGATTTGGTACTTTTATTGATATCCATAAGTACATAAGGAAGCTGAATGTCCAGCGCTACCTCATCTCCAATCCTTATAGGAGCGGGGTTAGCGCTGCATCATCTGGAACTGTTCATTCTGGTCTGTCTAATCCTTCATTGTTCAACCCACCAGTTCCTGTAGCACCAGCTATAAGTATATTCCGGGACCTTGTCCTTAAGGATTTGGCAGAACTTCCAGAGAAATGCATATGCCACCATCCCTTGTCTAGCACGGGCTTCAGGTCCCTATGTTCACAAAAGGATCTGGTTATTCGCCCGGCTGACAAGGGTGGTGGGATCGTTATCTTAGACAAGAAGGGATACGAATTAGAGATGTGCAGAATTCTCAATGAACCAGATACTTATAAAATAATACCTAACAATCCTACCTCCTTATATAAGAGACAGTTGTCCGATATTGTGAATAAAGGTTACGACCAAAAAATTCTAAATAGAAAGGAGAGAGATTTCTTGGTGCCTCTGGCACCTAGAGTTCCAACCATTTACTACCTGCCTAAAGTCCATAAGAACCCAGTACAACCTCCCGGCTGGCCTATCGCGAGTGGGATAGATTCTGTCACCTCACGTATAGGCAGGTACATTGATTTTTACCTCCAACCTTTGGTTAGACAGATGCCATCCTATTTAAAGGACACAGGAGCCACCATCCGTCTATTGGAAAGTTTCGAGCTACATGAGGACTATATTATCGCTACAGCGGATGTTGCATCCCTTTACACTTGCATACTGCAAGAAAAGGGTATAGAAGCTGTTCATTACTTTTTAGAAAAACAACCCAGTATTGCCCCCTTCCAACGTTCCTTCATTATTGAATTGTTGGAATTTGCTACTAAGCGAAGCAGGGATCCTTCCCTTACCATGTGGGTACGGTATATTGACGACATCCTCCTCCTATGGAAGGGTAGTGCTGAATCACTTGATTTGTTCTTCAAACGTCTGAACAATAATGATAGAGGTATATCTCTATCCTATGTAGCCAGTAAAGATAAGATCAATTTCCTAGATCTAGAGATTGGAATACGGAATGGACAGTTCCAGTTTCAGACGCATTTTAAAGCCACGGATCGTAATGGCTTCATACCAACAGACAGCTGTCACCACCGATCCTGGCTTGACTCTGTTCCGCGGAGTCAATTTCTCAGGCTGCGTAGAAATTGTTCTGACATTGACATCTTTAGGGCACAGTCTGATCTTTTAAAAACCAAATTTGTAGATAAAGATTACGATTCCCACCTAGTTGATCGTGAGTTCCAACATGCCCTCGAGACAAACAGGGAGTCATTACTAGAGGAAAGACCCAAAAAAGAACAAGGAGATACTTTTAGGTGGTCTATGCTAACTTCATTCTCTATCCAACATAAACAAGTTAGAGCCATCCTCTCTAAACATTGGGGTATCCTCAATGTGACCGGGTTCTGAATACAGCTTTGCCAGATCAAGCAAAAGTCATTTTTAGGGGAGCTCCTACCCTGCAGAGCAAAATAGCCCCAAACATCATTAACCCTCCCATACGCCAGCCTCTCTTTCATGAGATGGAAGGTTTCTACTCCTGTAGAAAGTGTACAGTGTGTCAACATAATTCTGGAATAGGACGAAAAACGGTGTCTTTTACATCTTCGGTTACCCAAAAACAATATTCTATCAAACAGTTCTGCACCTGCACTACCAGTTACATTGTATATTTGATCACATGTAATTGTGGGAAACAATATGTGGGCCGTACCATCCGCTCTTTTTCAGTTAGAGTAGCTGAGCACATCGCTCTCATCAAGAGCGGAGACACCAAACATACCGTCCCCAGACATTATAAGCTACACCACAACCGTGTAATTGAGGGGACACAATTTGTGGTGATAGATAGATATGTTCCCCCTGGAGAGGCGGCGCTATGATCAGAGGGGTGTCTCGTCTAGAGACCTTCTGGATCCATGAGCTCCGCACATATTTTCCCCTGGGCATGAATGTGGAACTAGACATCAATGCCTTTATTAATAGAGCTTGATGTCCCGTTCCATTGGTTCCCTTCTGCTGCTCTCTCTTTTCTAAATTTGAAATTCTAATTTTAATTCCTGTTTTAATTTCAGTTTTCTTTATAATTTTTATATGTATGTATAGATTCTGTCATCCACAGGTATATGCACCATGCACATGTGTTTGATTGGATTATACCTGTGTGGGGCGGTCTATTGATTGTGTATTACTATGTGAGCCCACTCCACATATGTGCATCCATATAAGATTCCATGTTCAGGGTGGCTACCAGTAAACAGATTTACATCAACCCACTTGTGCATTTGGGAATTCACTTCTTACGTGAAGATCTGCACTGAGTTGTAACACAATGCACACACACTCGTGGCATACATCATTTTTATATGCATTATCATTACACACCACACAGTGGTATACACCATTTTTATGGGTATCATCACCACACACACACATTCATGTGTTTGTATACACACTATTTCCTCCCTGTGGGAGGGACAATACACCACATCCATTGATGTGTCAACACATTATTTTGAGATTGTATTCTCTTTTTCACACAAAATGTATATTTACACATAATCACCAAGCCGGTTTTCACGGTTTTATGTGTGTATGTTTAGTGCACGCATGTCCGGATCAAACATACTGCGCTGGTCCCCATGGTTTTGTTCGTTTGGGGCCAACGCACGGACTTCCGGACCAAACACACGTCACTACGGTACTTTGCATATGTGACGTGCTGCTAATCAGACGCAATGGCACAGTGAGAGCTTCCGGGTGGTGCCTTCCCAACAAAGAGGAGGGACAGCCTCCCCATTGAGGAGGAATGACACACTCTACCTATGCCTGGCCAGTGCGCACGCGCATCACTGTTCTTCGGAACGTACATGCTTCGCAAGTAGTTCCGGAGACGCTGCGCGTTCTTAAAAATCTTTTCATTTTAACATTCTTTTCACCTATGCAGCTTGCATCATATTCAAGATGATTATATTATATTTAAATGATTGGACATTTGATGGGTAATTAAATCAACACACTATTGACCTCATTAGGTATACTTCCAGTGCCCATAATGGGCCCTATAGCGAGGCGTGGAACGCACGCCTAGTGGCCATTTTGCCCGAATACCGGAAGTAATAATTGACACCGGTTGTGCATAGTGTGGAGTGGACTCTCATTATTGTGGTCATATTTTCTATATATACCTTGTTGGCTGCAGTGGGGGGACCCCCCAGATGACGTCTAAGAGGATGAAATGCGTCGGGTAGGACCCCACTGCCGCCATATGTTCACAGCTCTGATTTTAAAGATTTACATCTGAGTGTATTTGCTGGTTTTTAATAAATTTGCTACCTATTTTATGGATTTACACTATGTGGCCTTTCCTTTTTCCTTTTCACCTATTGTTACTGCCATCTGTCTTCTGACATCACCCTGAGGGACACACCGGTCCACGGTTCATCTCAGGACCTCCATCCTTCCAACTCCTCCGGATCTTCTACAGCTGTCCACCACCTAAGCCTGTTTTGACCCAACTAGGCGTATGTCTCTTTGGGTCCAATTGATCCGGTAAGCCTCCTTATTGTAGGTGGTGGTGTTTTTTTCACTACAGATGTTACGCACCTATTGATATGTTCCACATATGAAGTCACGTAATTTCTATGGACTATCATTTATTAGGAGCCACCCAAATATGGAGGACTTCTGTCTAATTTGTACCTAGAGGTTTACGAGCCCTTGGACTATACTGTCTCTATGTTAGATGCCCTATACCAGTACATCCAGATACCCCCACATTAATGAGTTAATGAGTAAAGGGTACATACAGTGGCATATCCTGCATGGGTGCAATGTATGCTGGCAATATGGGCCCCAAGGGGGGTGTATCCCACTGTGACCTCACACATTGCACAACAATAAGAATAGGTGAATCCTGTTCTGTGCCTTTGCTACACCAAGGATTGTTACTGGCAGCTGCAGCAAAGATCCATCCAGTACTTTTGTATGTGGAGGAGATCAGGTGGTGGGTGGGTCCCTGTTTCTAAGGGCAGGAGCACTGTGATTGGCCTATGCTGAGGCCAATCACTGTCCTGCTAGCCCCCCGCACTGGAATTGGGGAACGGAGGAAGACAACCCTCACTGAGGACAGAGGAAACTACCATGAGTCCAGGGAGAATGGAGGTAAGTTGTGCAGGGGCTGTGTGGCTGCACTATAGGATAGAGGGCCAATTACTCATGACCCCTACACTCTGTATAACGTATTCCTGACCCTTGTAATCTGAATCACTTACTACTGACCCCTGAAATCTGCATCACTAACTACTGACCTCTGCATCACTTACTATTGACCTTTGACCTCTGCATCACTTACTACTGACCTTTGACCTCTGCATCACTTACTACTGACCACTGAACTCTGCACTACTTACGCCTGACCTCTGCATCACTTACTACTGACCCCTAAACTCTACATCACTTAGTACTGACCCCTGAACTCTGCTTCAGTTACTACTGACCCCTGATCTCTGCATCACTTACGCCTGACCCCTGAACTCTGCATCACTTACTCCTGATCCCTGAAGTCTGCACCACTTACTCCTGACCTCTGAACTCTGCACCACTTACTCCTGACCCCTGAAGTCTGCATTACTTACTCCTGACCTCTGAACTCTGCACCACTTACTCCTGATCCCTGAAGTCTGCACCACTTACTCCTGACCTCTGAACTCTGCACCACTTACTCCTGACCCCTGAAGTCTGCATTACTTACTCCTGACCTCTGAACTCTGCACCACTTACTCCTGATCCCTGAAGTCTGCACCACTTACTCCTGACCTCTGAACTCTGCACCACTTACTCCTGACCCCTGAAGTCTGCATCACTTATCTATGACCCCTGAACTCTGCATCACTTACTTCTGACCCCTGAACTCTGCATCACTTACTACTGACCAGTGAACTCTGCATCACTTACTACTGACCACTGAACTCTGCATCACTTACTACTGACCCCTGACCTCTTCATCACTTACTACTGACCCCTGACCTCTGCATCACTTACTACTGACCCCTGACCTCTGCATCACTTACTACTGACCCCTGACCTCTTCATCACTTACTACTGAACTCTGCATCACTTACTACTGACCCCTGACCTCTTCATCACTTACTACTGACCTCGGCATCACTTACTACTGACCCCTGACCTCTGCATCACTTACTCCTGACCACCTCTGCATCACTTACTACTGACCCCTGACCTTTGTATCAATTACTGGTGATAGCACTTCTATATATTATGCACGGCTTCTGCCCAACTGGCAAAAGTCTGGGAGTTCGTCAGAATGACAAAGAGTGACACAGAGTTCTGATGTCAGTAGTCATTATTCATAGTGGGGGAGGGAGGGGAGATCTAGCCATGGCTTTTTACAATGTGTGTTATCTCATATGTTTTATGGAATAAAGAAATTAACTTTGTATGTACAAGCGGTTTATGGTTACATATACACTGATCAGCCATATCTTTATTACCACTGACAGGTAAAGTGAACATGGATTATCTCGTTACAAAGACATGTGAAAGTGGGTGGGATATATTAGGCAGCAAGTGAACATGTTGTCCCTGAAGTTGTTGTGTTAAAAGTGGAAAAAGTGGACCTTGCAATTTGTTGTGTATGGGGCTGAGTAGCTGAAGACCGTTCAGGATGTCCATGCTGACCCGTGTCCACAGCCAACAGCTCCTACAATGGGCATGTGAGCATCAAAACTGGACTACAGAGTAATGAAAGAAGGTGGTCTGGTCTGATGAATCACATTTTGTTTTACATCATGTGGATGGCCAGGAGGCGCACGCACGCTAGCCACGTGCAATGTCCGCTGGGCACCCGTGATCGCTCCTGCAATTTAAACAGACAGATCTCCCTTCTGTCAGGGGAGTAGAGAGTCATTGTCTGTTCCTAGTTATTAGGAACAGGGATCGGTCTCCTCTCCCAGTCAGTCCCCTCCCCCCACAGTTAGAACACACATGAGGGAACATTTAACCCCTTGATCGCCCCCTAGTGTTAACCCCTTCCCTGCCAGTAACATTTATACAGTAATCAGTGGCTACTGTTAGCTCTGATCGCTGTATAAATGTTAATGGTCCCAAAAAAGTGTCCAATTCGTCCACCTTAATGTCGCAGTCCCGTTAAAAATCGCCATTACTAGTAAAAAAAATAATAATAATAATAAAAATGCCATAAGTATATCCCCTATTTTGTAGACGCTATAACTTTTGTGCAAACCAATCAATATACACTTATTGCAATTTTTTTACCAAAAATATGTAGCAGAATACATATCGGCCTAAAGTGATGAAGAAATTATAAATGAATATGTGAAGAAATGTAAATGTGAAGGGTACATCTAAGTGTTCCCTCAAGGGGCCAACATGTAGGGTTGAATATGAAAATGCCCATTAAACAATTGAATACTGTCCAAAAAAAATTGTTGCAAACCACCCAAAGAAAAAATGTGGATGGGGAGATGAAAAAGCCCCATTAATGACCCATGAATGAAGTGTGTGAGCCAACTCATGTCTGAATACCCTCCCAAGTGATGGTATCATGCAGAGTGTGCCACCGGCCATCCCAGGCTGCTTAATACTTCCCCTCCAAGGCGGGGCCCCACCAATGTCATGCTGGATTGGCCAAGGCAGCACAAGGGAGGCGAGGAATGGTGTCCAATCTGCGTAAGGCGTTGCCGTCAGCAGTGGATCCACACCCACCTCATCTGCGGCGTGGGATGGAAAAGAGCATCTCCGAAGTCACAGATGCCACGTGCGGGGCATCAGTGCATTACACCGATGTACGGGAGGTCAGACCCTGCCCCCCCATCAGATGAGGGGGAGGAATGGACTGCCGCACATCGCAACCCCGGAAGCAGAAAAACATCCGGTCCCCATTAACCCTATGCTGGGCCGGCCACATGAAAATAAATATATGTTTAAGAAAGCACTAGAAACAAACCTATAATCTGCTGGGCATGGAAAGGTCTAGGGCAAAAAACTAGGATATGCGAGTATATAGAGATACTCAATGATTAAAGTGTATTTGTCAGAAACCATAAAATCAGACCGAGACAGAAGTACAGGTAAATCACACTCGTTTAATAATAAAAGTAATTAGAACAAACGTAGTCAAAACATAGCCAAAGTTCAGGAACCGGAACAGATAGACAAGTCAAACGTCAGGGAGACGGAGATGAGCCTAGTAGAACAGCAAGCAGGATCTGGAGCCAGAAGGGATGTCAGCCAAGCAAGTCTTTAATAGGAACACAGGAGAGTATCTCTAGAGACGTGACCAAGGTGAAGGCAGAGATCATCTGGACTGCGCGGCTTAAGTAGGCAGGACTGATGAGCAGGATATCATCAACAGCTGAGTAACTGTGGAGAGATAGGAGCTGACAATTAGCGAATAGCTGAGCGGCCAGCTCAGAGAAGGAAGGGCTGAGCCCAGCCCTGACAGTATTAGGTGTGACAGGTCACTGAGGCGGGTGTTTTCCACCCAATTTGTGGGACAATGGATTGGATGTATAGCAACGGGAAGGCACACTAAGGAGAGATATACATGCTGCTCACCCCAATATGAACAGAAAAAATGGAGAAAAGGTCCCCCAGGGGGGTTTTTAGGCAGCTAACTACAGATATGAGCAAAAAAAAAACCATTGGATTAAAATGATGAATAAAAAGATTGATAAATGAGTGTTGAAATATGAGCTCAAATGGGATTCTACCCATGCCAAATACAGGTAATAGCAAACATATAGGTTATACATAGCATATGATAATGACTATTGCATAACAATCTGATGCGTTTTGACCCATGGTGTTGGGGTCTTCTCCATTTTTTCTGTTCATATTGGGGTGAGCAGCATGTATATCTCTCCTTAGTGTGTCTTCCCTTTGCTATACAATTTTGGATGGTTAAACACCCTTTCCCCCTTTTGACACATGAGACTTAGATATGAGATGTGCATTGTTTGTTCTCCTGTATATATCTCTTTGTGTAAATTGTAGATACCACATTAGATACATTAATATTATACTTTCTAAGGAATATGTCAAATTCCATATTAGGACACTAAGCAGACTTACAAAAAGGAGACCAAATTGTAATTATATTTCTCCCCTTGAGCTCACTAAATTAGTTATGCTCTTGTATTAGTAGTAGTATTTTATAAGTCCGCACCATTGCTATACCTGATCGAGTCTATACTTTGTAGTCTCGTTCATGGCGGAGAATAGATTAAAATCCTATTTTTAACCATGAGCAATGAAGCATCCATTGGAGTCTATGTCACTTTTTTACTCTGGTTTTAATATATTTACTCCCTCGTGCCCCTTTCTTTTATGCATCTGGGAGACATTTCCTTCAAATAAATCCATCTAAATGCTTAATTAATGCAGCCACCTCTGTGACTACACACTTTGAGGTGTACCGTTAGAGTTATCAGTGTACAGGTTGAAATGCCCTTTTTGTATGATCAATGTGAAACTGTAACTATTTTTTTGTTATTTGTTATTCTTTACAGTTTTACAAATTTTGTGAGCAATATGTTGTGCCTCTCATCCAGCGCCTCCCTGCTTGCAGTCCGGACAATCGGATCCCTGCATAGCCGCATGCTTCCCTGGGTCAGGGATTTTGTTTCCCTATGCGTCTTCCCGGCAGGGTGGGGAGTCTTTCCACCTGCGCTCCCACTTCGTCCCATTGGGTGGCCAGGTTCCTGGATCGGCCGCCTATGGGTGTGATCACCTTGCCGGCAGCATGCCCAATCACCTCCAGACGTGGTGTGGTGGGCCCGCCCGTGAGCGTGTGCGGCGTCGTGACATCACGTATTTTACGGCGGAGGTGACGACAGTGGTCAGGGCTTTGCCTTCAGGGACGCCGAGGGAGCCACACGAGGCGCGTCAATTGGTGGCCATAGTCTCTCTCTGCGTTGCCGGGGGGGTGGAGGGCGGAACACACGACACCTGTAGCTATTTTCATTAGTGCCCCTGTAATTAAGGGTGCTATTTAATCCTTGGAATAAGGGTTGATCCGTTTGTGATCCCCTCACACCTCTTTTTGGACGGCCAGACCTTTCTCCCAAACTGCAGGAACAAGCAATAGCTTCTTTACTAGTATTGTGTTAGATTTCATTAGAGCAATATTTTTATTCTGATTTATATGTATATTAGCCTTGGATGCTGTAGAGTTGAATACCCCGCAACATCATATACACTTCATTTCAATTGCACCTCACATACATTTTCACTTCCCACTTGCTTTCCCAACAATCACTCACACTGCCTTCATTCCCTATGTACATTTATATTTTTTCTTTTTCCTCACCACCAATTTATTTGTGTGTATTTTTAGTATTTTTCAGTTTTGGTTTTTAACCTTTTGCACATTCTTCACCAGCTCACTGTGCCTATATTTCACACTTTTAACTTTATTTCTTATCACTGTTAGTGTCAGAGTTCAAAGACAAGGTCATCTCTGGCATAGTTTATACTAATTATATGAATATAGTCATCACTATTATATTAATATTATTTCTTATACTTGATAAATTATTATAATTTGTAACAGATCATCGGAACATTTTCTTATCGCCCAATAGATTAATATTATAACTATAAATTAATATGGGTTTATTCATGAGCTAATGCTCTGATAATTGTCGTAGGTTCTGGCCCTACCCCCCTCAGGGCGTTGGGTGGGGGACACCGGTACGTGTGACTCTCTGTAAGTCGCATTAAGTGGATCCTTGCCCCCCCCTCCGGGGTGTTGTGGCATGCGGGTGCACTGGATGGTCTGACGGCTATGTGGGGAGGCTCTGACCGAGGGGGATATCCAATTCAGTGGTAATTATGTGCAATGTGTTATTCAACAATTTTGCATACATTATAACCCTTTCAAATGAATGTGATAAGTTATTATAAATTTTGCTTTTTTAGCAAACTCATCCTCTGAGGAGACCCCAACACCATGGGTCAAAACGCGTCAGATTGTTATGCAATAGTCATTATCATATGCTATGTATAACCTATATGTTTGCTATTACCTGTATTTGGCATGGGTAGAATCCCATTTGAGCTCATATTTCAACACTCATTTATCAATCTTTTTATTCATCATTTTAATAAAGAATTTCAATGCTTTATCCAATGTTTTTTTTTTTTTGCTCATATCTGTAGTTAGCTGCCTAAAAGCCCCCCTGGGGGACCTTTTCTCCATTTTTTCAATGGATTGGATGTGACCTGGCACAGCCAAATGGCAGACCTCCATCCCTATACTGGGTTGGACTTTGAAAGAGGCCCGCTATGTCAAATAATAAGTACAGAATGGATACATAAATGTAAATACAAATACATGATTTATTGTTACAATCTAAAATTCATACCAGATTCTTGGAAAACACAATTGTATCAAATAAATAGGTAGTCACATGACTTACACTAAGATATGCTGCTCATAGCATGCAATACAATTGATGAGTAGACATGATAAACATAAATGATGAATTGAATCAATAAAAAAAATGTACATATTGAAACCAGGTATATCTTGGCATCTAGTAGCACTCAACGCATTTCATGGATGCCAGGTCACATCCAATCCATTGTCCCACAAATTGGGTGGAAAACACCCGCCTCAGTGACCTGTCACGCCTAATACACTTTAATCATTTAGTATCTCTATATACTCGCATATCCTAGTTTTTTTGCTTTAGTCCTTTCCATGTCCAGTAGATTATATTAGGTTTGTTTCTAGTGCTTTCTTAAACATATACTTACTTTCATGTTGCCGGCCCAGCATAGGGTTGATGGGGACCGGATGTTTTTCTGCTTCCGGGGTTGCGATGTGCGGCAGTCTGTTCCTCCCCCTCATCCGATGGTGGGGGCGGGATCTGACCTCCCGTACATCGGCGTAATGCACTGATGCCCCGCACGTGGCGTCTGTGATGTCGAGGATGCTCTTTTCCATTCCACGCCGCAGATGAGGTGAGCGTGGACCCACTGCAGATGGCAACACTGTACGCAGATGGGACTCCCTTCCTCACCTCCCTCATGCTGCCCTGCCCAATTCAGCATGTTTCAGGGTCTTGGCAATCTTCTTATAGCCTAGGCCATCTTTATGTAGAGCAACAATTCTTTTTTTCAGATCCTCAGAGAGTTCTTTGCCAGGAGGTGCCATGTAGAACTTCCAGTTACCAGTATGAGAGAGTGAGAGCGATAACACCAAATTTAACACACCTGCTCCCCATTCACACCTGAGACCTTGTAACACTAACGATTCACATGACATCGGGGAGGGAAAATGGCTAATTGGGCCCCAATTTGGACATTTTCAATTAGGGGTGTACTCACATTTGTTGCAAGCAGTTTAGACATTAATGGCTGTGTGTTGAGTTATTTTGAGGGGACAGAAAATTTACACTGTTATACAAGCTGTACACTCACTACTTTACATTGTAGCAAAGTGTCATTTCTTCAGTGTTGTCACATGAAAAGATAGAAGAAAATATTTACAAAAATGTGAGGGGTGTACTCACTTTTGTGAGATACTGTGTATATATATATATATATACACATATATATATATATATATATATACATATATATATATATATATATACATACACTTTTTTTCACTCTAATTTCACTCTCACTAATTTCATTTTTTTTTGTGTTATTATCACAATCACGTTCACATCACCACCCTGGTAAGCGCAAAATATCTTACCTACTTTACATTGTAGACAAGTGTAATTTTTTCAGTGTTGACACTATTTTTTCATTCAGATGCAGATCTAAAGCAGTAGATCACTGTTTTTAGAGTTGCTCTGATACCGGTATCGTGCTGATACCAAAAATTTGCACGAGTATCGGTACTCGTGCAAATGGTCCGATACCTGAAACCGATACTTTCAGGCTTGGCTCTTTCAGCTGTCTGCGGGATTCCCCCACTGACAGCTGAAAAAACGCCTGCAAATATTGGTCATTAAGGAGCCAGGCCGCCGCTCGATTAACAACTGATGACTCATTTCGCTGTCAGAGGAGTTCCCCTGCTCACAGCTGTCAAAAAGAAAAAAGCAGCCAGGCAGTGTTTATCAACATTGCTCACTTGCTGAAAGAGATAGATAAAAGAAACATTGTATCTTCTTATCTGTCTTTCTGTTTATTCATTTACAGATCAAAGGGATGAACTTTGGTCTACAGATGAAGTCAGTTTAACCACTTGCCGATCAGCCACAGCAGTTGTACTGTGGCAGGTTGGCACAGCTGCACGAAAAGCCGTCATACGTGGGCCACTTTAAGAGCTATAGGGGGTACACAGGCGCGCCCGTGGCGTGCCGCCGGAGCCGATGCGCATGGCTGCGATGTCCGCTGGCCAGCCGTGATCGCTCCTCAGAGAGGCAGAATGGGGACCTGTCAATGTAAACAGACAGATCCCCATTCTGTCAGGGAAGTAGAGATCTGCTGTTCCTAGTGATCAGGAACAGCGATCTGTCTCCTCCTCCAGTCAGTCCCCTCCCCCATACAGTTAGAAACACCTCCCTAGTGAACACTAAACCCCTTGATCGCCCCCTAGTGTTAACCCCTTCCCTGCCAGTGACATTTATACAGTAATCAGTGGCTATTTTTAGCTCTAATCCCTGTATAAATGTCACTGGTCCCAAAAAAAGTGGTGTCACAAGTGTCCGATCTGTCCGCCGCAATGTCGCAGTCCCGCTAAAAATTGCTGATCACCACCATTACCAGGAAAAAAAAAAATCATAAAAAAAATGCCATAAATATATCCCTTATTTTGTAGACACTATAACTTTTGCGCAAACCAATCTATATACGATTATTGTGATTTTTTTTTACCAAAAATATGTAGAAGAATACATATTGGCCTAAACTGATGAAGACATTTTATTTATTTTTTTGGGATATTTATTATAGCAAAAAGTAAAAAATATTGGGTTTATTTCAAAATTGTCGCTCTCTTTTTGTTTATAGCGCAAAAAATAAAAACTGCAGGAGGTGATCAAATACCACTAAAAGAAAGGGAGTAAATCCTTCCGGTCCGTAAGTGGTTAGAGCAACCTTGTCAAGTAAAGAAACATTTTTTTTAGTTTAACCCCTTATTAACCCATAATTTACTTGAATCACCCTTATTAAGTCCTTTTCTCCTTCTCCATTTATTAATTTTCTTGCTGATTTTTATTTTATTTTTTATTTATATTTTTTATAAACTATTACTAATTTAAACTATTTTTTGTTTGC
This sequence comes from Lithobates clamitans, assembly GCA_037952925.1. Lineage (NCBI taxonomy): Eukaryota > Metazoa > Chordata > Amphibia > Anura > Ranidae > Lithobates > Lithobates clamitans. Next base: position 338,245 of record JBBGZY010002253.1, on the reverse strand, counting down.
TTTTTTCATTAATATTTTTACACCTTTAACATAACGCGCTTCACATTGAAAAAAGTTAAAAATGAAAAAAAAAAAAGTAGTTCATTTTATTTGTAAATAACTTTTCATTGCTTTGTACCATTGCTGACAGCTGAAGTGTAAACAGAACAGTTGCGGTAGATATTAGCAATTAGTAAACAATCAAGAAAAGATTTGCTGGACGGCCGCACTCTGAAAGAACACCTTTATTGCATAATGTAAAATTCAGACAGTCAATCCATGGATGAGAGATATACAGCAATGGCAGCTAACGCGTTTCACAGTGTTATAGGTGCTTACTCATAGCAATTAGTAATTGGTATCAGTGAGTACTAAAAAAGAAAAAGTATGGATACTTGTACTCATTGTAAAAAAAAAAAATGGTATCTTTGCATCCATAGTTGTTAGGCCTCATGCACACTGGATGTTTTTTGACGTTTTTACAGCAGCTGTTTTTGGCTGTAGACGTTTTTTTCTACAGTCATTAACCACTTACCAACCGGCCCATAGCCGAACGACGGCTGCAGGGAGGTTGGATAACTCTGGGAGGGCGTACTATGACATCCTCCCAGAATTCCCCTCTCGCGCGCCCCCTGGGGTGCGCACCCGAACACATCCGTGACCGCCGGGTTCATCACGGATCCCGGTAAATGGCCGCTGATCGAGGCCGTTTACCATGTGATTGCGCCATCAAATGACGGCGCGATCACATGTAAACAGACCGGCGTCATCTGATGACGCCGGTTCCTCTCCTCCCCTCCTGTGTACCGATCGGTACACTGTGAGCGGAGAGGGGGATGGATGGATGGCTGCAGCGCTGTGGGCTGGATGTGTAGTGCCCACAGCGCTGCACAGAGACATCCAGCCATCCATCCATGCTCAGCCATCCCCACTACTCTGCAATGCTGTGCAATACTCTGCAAAGCCCCACATTACCCTGGAATACCCCACATTACTCTGCAAAGCCCCGCATTACCCCGCCATACTCCGACATACCCCGCCATACTCCGACATACCGCGCCATACTCCGACATACCGCGCCATACTCCGACATACCGCGCCATACTCCGACATACCGCGCCATACTCCGACATACCGCGCCATACTCCGACATACCCCGCCATACTCCGACATACCCCGACATACTCCGACATACCCCGACATACCCCGCCATACTCTGCAATACCCCGCCATACTCCGCAATACCCCGCCATACTCCGCAATACCCCGCCATACTCCGCAATACCCCGCCATACTCCGCAATACCCAGCCATACCCTGCCATGCTCGGCTGTACTCGGCCTCTGTATGTGCCCAGGCTGTGGAAGTCTCACACATGTGGTATCGCCGTACTCAGGAGGAGAAGGAGAATCTATTTCGGGGTGTCATTTTTGGTATGTACATGCTATGTGTTAGAAATATTGTATAAATGGACAACTTTGTGTTAAAAAAAAAAAGCGTTTTTAACCACTTCCCGCCCGCCGGCCGTCATACAACGTCCTTGAATTTGTGCGGGGATATCTGAATGATGGGTGCAGCTACAGCCATCATTCAGATATCAGCTTTTTCAGCCGGCAATTCCCTACACCATAAGAATGATCATAGCGGCCGTTCCACTGCTTGATCGTTCTTACGGGAGGCGAGAGGGGATGTCCCGCCTCCCGCGCTTCTACCGACTCGTAGCTACATTCGAAGCCAGGATCGTTTTTTTTTTTTTTTTTTTTTAATTTCAGGCTTCCCAGCCTAGAGGTGAGTTGTGGGCCTTATTGACCCCATATCTCACTGTAAAGAGGACCTGTCATGCCATATTCCTATTACAAGGATGTTTACATTCCTTGTAATAGGAATAAAAGTGGTCAAAACTTTTTTTATTGGGAAAAAAGCATCAAACTAAAATAAATAAAGTAAAATGAACAATAAAAAAAAAAAAAAAAATTTAAAGCCCCCCTGTCCCTGTGTGCTCGCATGCAGAAGCGAAAGCATACGTAAGTCCCGCCCACATATGAAAACGGTGTTCAAACCACACATGTGAGGTATCGCTGCAATCGGTAGAGCGAGAGCAATAATTTTGGCCCTAGACCTCCTCTAACTCAAAACATGTAACCAGTAAAAAATTTTAAAGCGTCGCCTATAGGGATTTTTGAGTAGCAAAGTTTGGCGCCATTCCACAAGCGCGTGCAATTTGGAAAGGTGACATGTTGGGTATCTATTTACTCGGCGTAACTTCATCTTTCACATTATGCAAAAACATTGGGCTAACTTTACTGTTTTGGTTTTTGTAAAGCACAAAAGTTTTTTTTTAAAAAAAAAGTGTTAAAAAAATTGCTGCGCAAATACCGTGCAAGATAAAAAGTTGCAACGACCGCCATTGTATTCTCTAGGGTCTTTGCTAAAAAAACATATATAATGTTTTGGGGTTCTATGTAATTTTCTAGCTAATAAATGATGATTTTTACATGTAGGAGAGAAATGTCAGAATTGGCCTGGATGCTCCAGAACGCCTGAAGGTGCTCCCTGCATGTTGGGCCTCTGTATGTGGCCACACTGTGTAAAAGTCTCACACATGTGGTATTGCCGTACTCGGGAGTTATAGCAGAATGTGTTTTGGGGTGTAATTTGTGGTATGCATATGCTGTGTGTGAGAAATAACCTGCTAATATGACAATTTTGTGGAAAAAAAAAAAAGTAAAAAAAAAAACCTTGATTTTGCAAAGAATTGTGGGAAAAAATGACAACTTCAAAAAACTCACCATGCATCTTTCTAAATACCTTGGAATGTCTTCTTTCCAAAAAGGGGTCATTTGGGAGGTATTTGTACTTTTCTGGCATGTTAGGGTCTCAAGAAATTAGATAGGCCGTCAGTACTTCAGGTGTGATCAATTTTCAGATATTCGCACCATAGCTTTTGGACTCTATAACTTTCAAAAAGACCAAATAATATCCACCGATTTGGGTTATTTTTACCAAAGATATGTAGCGGTATAAATTTTGGCCAAAATATATGAAGAAAATTACTAATTTGCAAAATATTATAACAGAAATGAAGAAAAATGTATTTTTTTACAGATTTTTCAGTCTTTTTTCTTTTACGGCGCAAAAAATAAAGAACCCAGGGGTGATTAAATACCACCAAAAGAAAGCCCCATTTGTGTGAAAAAAAGGACAAAAATTTCATATAGATACAGTGTTGCATGACTGAGTAATTGTCATTCAAAATGTGAGAGCACCAAAAGCTGAAAATTGGTCTGGTTAGGAAGGGGGTTTAAGATGCCCAGTTGTCAAGCGGTTAAACTCTCCATCATGTTATCCTAGGTGTCCATGCACACATAGGCTGTTATTAGCAGTTTTGGGCAGTGGCGTTTTTGAGCAGTAAAAAACCCCCAAAACTAGTGGGTTCTGAGAGACTTTTTCAGCTGTAAAAACGCTCTAACGCTCAAAAACGTTGCTCACCAGCATTTTTTTTAACGTTTTTGATCCATTAAAAAAAAACAAAACCATTTTCTTCAAAAAAAAAAAAAAAAAAGCCTAAAATGCTAACGCGGAAAACCGCTAAAAAAAACACAAATTAACGCTAAAAAACGCTATTGCAAAAATGTTGAAAAACTCACTGCAAAGCTACTGGCGTTTTTATAACGTTATTATAACGTCCAGTGCGCATGAGGCCTTATAATCATATATTGCTGACTGCAATTAGCCTGCAGTAGATGACTATAGCAGTGCTTGGCTTTCAGAAAATGATATAAACGGGACCTGACATACTATACCTTTAAGGTAACCACAAAATATTCCACCACAAAATATAAACCATTTCATTTTATTATTGTACATACAAGGTATATTGTGAAAAGAAAGAGTGAAATGTATAGCACAAACAACATTCCAAATATGAATTAGTCTTATCCAAAGTGTATGTAATCCAAAGGGTAAGAAATATCAGCATTTACTGGAATGATGTTCCTCTTCTTCAGAAGAACATAGGAGTTATATACTCAAAAATGAGACAAAAACATTAAAAAAAATTACAAAATGTGCTAAAACATACAGCTGCTGTGTGGTAGGCTCGGCAGAGCTATGACAACTCTGCCCAACCCTCCGTAGTGAATGGGTACGTGGTGACGTCACTCATCACACTCCCAATGTAACCACGACATGGAAGCCCTTGGAACATTCTGTGAAAGTGTCAGAAACCCAGGAGCTGATCGTTTCAGCTCCTGGGAATGGTAGTTTAAAATAGAATTGAAAGGCAAAAAGTTTGTTTTTATATATAAAAACATTATAAAAAATAAAGTATTTATAAGTAGTCACATCATCTCAGGGGTGCCTAGATAGAAAAGAGAGGAGGTGGAAAATCCCACCAAGAAGAGAAAACTACTCTGGAAAAAAAAAAATAGTGTATACAAAGGCAAGTATAAAGGGCTGTAACTTCTGAAATATGAAACATTATTGAGAACTAATCGCTCATACACCCAATTTGACTTAATGCCCTATTTAAAAAATCCACTAATTATAAACCTAAGCAGGTACAATAGCAGCTCTTTTAACGGGTCAGGTAAACATATAGCTGTAAAAAAAAGGGGAAAAAAACACCAGTAGATGGCAGTCTAACACCTTGGGAGGGGTAGCTCATCCCAAAATGACCCCAGGAGCATGAACAAGTAGTCCAGAAATGCCTCTTCTATATATGATTTTTGGCTCCCACCAAAGAGGAGACCAAAGGGGCAAAAGTTTGGTTGCTCAAGTTAATCCCTGAGCAGGACTGAACACACTGGGATATTTAAGGTGTTTATTTAATACTTTTCTTTTCACATATTTCAAAAGCATGACACAGTGGTACAGGGATGTGCAGATATTAAACAAAAAGCCATAAAAGGCCAACACAAATATCTCCCAATAGAGTGCAATAGGGCATACTATTTTTGGTTGGACAAAACAGAGCCCAGCATATTGTTCTTTTAGCTTATAACAGTGAAAAAGTTTCCAGGAAGATCTCTTCCTGGAAACTACAGGCCACGAAAGGATGTTCCTGCCAGACCAATCTGCTAACATTCTACGAGGAAGTTAGCTGCCATCTAGACCAGGGATCCTCAAACTACGGCCCTCCAGCTGTTGCAGAACTACACATCCCATGAGGCATTGTAAAACTCTGACATTCACAGACATGACTAGGCATGATGGGAATTGTAGTTCCTGAACACCTGGAGGGCCGCAGTTTGAAGACCCCTGATCTAGACAGTAGGAGGCCTGTGGATTTGGTGTACCTGGATTTTGCAAAGGCATTTGATACAGTCCCCCATAAACGCTCAATCTACAAGCTGAAGTCTACAGGCATGGACCATAAGGTTTGTTCTCGGGTAAAAAACTGGTTACAGGGGCATGTCCAAAGGGTGGTGATAAATAACATGTACTCCGACTGTTCTGGAGTGGTAAGTGGACTAATCCAAGGTTCTGTCTTGGAACCAATTGTATTCAATTTATTCCTAAATGATATAGAGGATGGAATAAATAGCGCAATCTCATTTTTTGCGGATGACACAAAAATAAGCAGGGCAATAACTTCACATCAGGATATGGAAATTTTACAGAATGACCTGAACAAAATAATGGAGTGGGCAACTACATGGCAAATGAGGTTTAATGTGCAGAAATGTAAAGTAATGCACTTGGGGGCAAAAAACAAAGGCAAACTATTCACTAGGGGGAGAACAGGATGGAGAAAGATCTGGGGGTCCTAGTAGATGACAGATTGAGCAATAGCATGCAATGTCAAGCTGCAGCTACCAAAGCCATCAGAATATTAGCATGCATAAAAAAAGGGATATCCTCCAGGGATGAAACGATAATCCTGCCACTTTATAAAAGTCTGGTTAGGCTTCATCTAGAGTACTCTGTCCAGTTCTGGACAAGAGTCCTCAGGAAGGATATGCTGGAGCTGGAGAGAGTCCAAAGAAGGGCAACAAAATTAATAAGGGGACTGGAGGACCTCAATTACGAGGAATGCCTGCAAACACCAAATTTATTCTCGCTGGAGAAGAGACAATTGAAAGGGGACATAATAGCGATCTACCAATTCCTTAATGGTGATCCTAACAGGAAAAAAACTATTCAGTCTCAAGGAGTGTAAGAGGACACAGGGCCACACTATGACATTGGAGAAGCGGTTTAACCTTTCACGGTCAGGGCAATAAGGATGTGGAACTCTCTTCCACAATTAGTGGAGGCTGCAGGGAGTATGGATAAAAATTTATTGGATGTGCAGCTTAAAGAACACAACATACAGGCAGGCTGCCTTTTTCTGCCGCCACCTATACCTATGCGAGGCATTCCTCCTAATCCTAACTGTATAGCCTGCGTCCTGCCATACGCGGAGAGATCAAACAAAATGGCTGTATCTGTATAGTCCCACCTGGCTCCTCCTCCTATGCCGTCTGCTGTGCACTGCCCCAAGGGATCGAACGGAGCTTGTGAGAGCAGAAGGCGGAGTGATCTGTGCTCTACGGCTCTGGCCTGCCCCTCAGTGCTGTGCGGGAGATCGGGTTGGCATCGCGTGTCGGATAATGTATCATGGATAGTGGTAGGTTACGGTAGCCTGTCAGGCGGTCTTCCTTCTCCTCCTCTTCACTAGCCCCAGGTCTGTGTGGTATAAAAAAATGCTGCTGAATGGGGTTGTGCTGTGGTGTACTTGGCTGGATGGTCTGTGGGCTGGGTGGTCTCCTCTCTGGGTTGGGCAGTCTCTTTTCTGGGCACTCTTTGCTGGGCAGTGTCTTTCCTGGGCACTCTTTGCTGGGCAGTCTCTTTCCTGGGCACTCTTTGCTGGGCTGGGCAGTCTCTGCTGGGCAGTCTTTTTTGCTGGATTAATCTGGGCAGTCTCTTTCCTGAGCACTCTTTGCTGGGCAGTCTCTTTGCTGGGATGGGCAGTCTCTTTGCTGGGCAGTCTTTTTTGCTGGATTAATCTGGGCAGTCTCTTTGATGGGCGGTTTCTTTGCTGGGCAGTCTTTTTGTTGGATTAATCTGGGCGGTCTTTTTGTTGGGCTGGGCAGTCTGTTTGCGGGACTAAGCTGGGCAGTCTTTTTGCTGGTGGTCTCTTTGCTGGACTAAGCTGGGCAGTCTTTTTGCTGGTGGTCTCTTTGCTGGACTAAGCTGGGCGGTCTTTTTGCAGGTGGTCTCTTTGGTGGACTAAGCTGGGTGGTCTTTTTGCTGGTGGTCTCTTTGCTGGACTAAGCTGGGCGGTCTTTTTGCTGGTGGTCTCTTTGCTGGACTAAGCTGGGTGGTCTTTTTGCTGGTGGTCTCTTTGGTGGACTAAGCTGGGCGGTCTTTTTGCTGACGATCTCTTTGCTGGGCGGTCTCTTTGCTGGACTAAGCTGGGTGGCTTTTTTGCTGGCGGTCTCTTTGCTGGACTAAGCTGGGTGGTCTCTTTGCTGGGAATGTCTCTCTGCTGCACATTTGAGAATGTCTCTTTGCTCAATATATGGGGATGCATGCTTTGGTCCATCTGAGGCCTAAGCTGGGAGCGGTCTCTTTGCTGGACTAAGCTGGGCGGTCTTTTTGCTGGCAGTCTCTTTGCTGGACTAAGCTGGGTGGTCTCTTTGCTGGGAATGTCTCTCTGCTGCACATTTGAGAATGTCTCTTTGCTCAATATATGGGGATGCATGCTTTGGTCCATCTGAGGCCTAAGCTGGGAGCGGTCTCTTTGCTGGACTAAGCTGGGCGGTCTTTTTGCTAGGCTGGCTGTCTCTTTTGCTGGAATATGCTGGGCGGTCTTTTTGCTAGGCTGGCTGTCTCTTTGCTGGACCAAGCTGGGCAGTCTTTTTGCTGGCAGTCTCTTTGCTGGACTAAGCTGGGTGGTCTTTTTGCTGGCGGTCTCTTTGCTGGGCTGGGCAGTCTCTTTTCTGGACTAAGCTGGGTGGTCTTTTTGCTGGTGGTCTCTTTGCTGGGTAGTCTCTTTGCTGGGCTGGGCAGTCTCTTTGCTGGACTAAGCTGGGTGGTCTTTTTGCTGGCGGTCTCTTTGCTGGGTGGTCTCTTTGCTGGACTGTGGCTGTCTCTAATGCACTGGGAATGTCTCCCTGCTGCACATTTGGGAAGGTCTCTCTGCTGCATATTACTTGTATAGCCCCCCAAATTTTACTTGCATCCCTGTTCTCTAAAGGGGTGGTTCTAGTGGGCGGTTCTAGGGGGTGAGTAGGGGCGTGACCAGGGGAGGGGGGGGGTGAGTTCCTGAGAAAAAAAGCCCTGCATACAGGGCTATGGGGAATAATTATAGACAATGATACATGCACCTACACAGGTTGAACTGGATGGACTTTTGTCTTTTTTCAACCTTACCAACTATGTAACTATGATACAAGTTTATATTTTTCATGTAATATTGTGTAAGGGGATTTGAACAAAGAAAAAAAAAAAAAGAGAAAGGTCTGGTGTCCCCAGTAACACACTTCCATCCCTATAACATATAGTAAAACAAAGGATTCGCCCCGGGACTTTAAATGAAGTGTGTACCTTTTCCGCCAGTAAACATAACACTAGTAAATACAGTATATGGTTTATTCAAGTAAAATTGTTTACATGCATAGATAACACCAACAGTTGCCAAAAAAAGATATATAGAACAAGAAATATTGGTACATGGATGTAATAGCAGTCATAGTACACAGGCATCATACTACCCGACTAGTTTCGCAAGATCCAACTCGCTCTTCAGGGGTGGATGTGTGTAACATTGTACCTAAGATAAAAAAGTATATAGTTGGCAAAATGGCACAGTATTAGTTATAAAGGCACAGGGTAGAAGGGGTTATGGGTCCCCATACTCACCACTGAGCTTGACCATGGCTACAGTGTGCGGCTCCAAGATAGCGGCAGCAGGTGCCTCACCAGGGAGCTGAGGGGGCGAAGTCAGATGGGACCCCACGAGGGGCCAAACGGCGAGCAGGCATGGCATAGGTGTAGTGATGTAACCCTAGAGACCTCGTTAGTTCATACAGAGTGTAGGCTGTAAACATAAGTATGTTTGTCAGGCATCTAAAGTAATAAAGTCTTTTTGCTGACGATCTCTTTGCTGGGCTGGGCGGTCTCTTTGCTGGACTAAGCTGGGTGGCTTTTTTGCTGGCGGTCTCTTTGCTGGACTAAGCTGGGTGGTCTCTTTGCTGGGAATGTCTCTCTGCTGCACATTTGAGAATGTCTCTTTGCTCAATATATGGGAATGCATGCTTTGGTCCATGTGAGTAGCAGGCCTAAGCTGGGAGCGGTCTCTCTGCTGGACTAAGCTGGGTGGTCTTTTTGCTGGCAGTCTCTTTGCTAGACTAAGCTGGGTGGTCTTTTTGCTGGCGGTCTCTTTGCTGGACTAAGCTGGGTGGTCCCTTTGCTGGTCTAAGCTGGGTGGTCTCTTTGCTGGACTGTTTGTATTATTATCTATACTAAATGTGCCTTGCAATAATTCCAGCTTCTCAGTCAACAACTACTAGGGAAATAATGGTTCTTAATCCCAGAGGGATTTCTTTAAGTTTTTCCACCAATAAGGCTTGGGAAAAGCATATTTGAGATTTTATTTTGTGTTTGAGTTAGCACCATATCTTTTATTGTTTTTGTTTTCACCTTCCACAAAGCTTCCATGCATTTGCGTGGATTATAGCATAGTATAGATGTTTGGTGAGTGTGCATTTCTCACAGTACTGTTTGTGGACGAGCATGGTTTAAAGAAAAATTCTTTATAACACTTATCTGTCAATCACTGTGATTGGACTGCTCTATAAAGACTCTGCCACTTTCTATGGAACCTTTATACTATGGACTGTTTTGGGTTATGCTGATGAATATGGACTGTTTGATTTATACTGATTATCACATTATATGAGATTTTATAGTTAGCACCATAGCTTTTATTGTTTTTGTTTTCACTTGCAGGGTGGTTTCTTCCACCTTTAAAAGGGGCAGCTGCACTCACATTTATTTACATAGTTTTTTTGTTTTGATTGGCACCAGTACTTGTCACAGTTTAAAAAAAAAAAAAAAAAAAAAAAGGTTTTGTGCAAATAAGGTAGTTCCATCTTTCGAAGTATATCCACACTCTGCCCAGACAGATGCTCACTGGACTGAAGGATGGACAAGACTTGAGCTGGCTGCCATGCCACACATCAGCGATCTCCTTGTAACCAGAGGTGAAGAGTTCATCAGAAGAATGGAAGAAGATTTTATTCTATTTTTTTATGTGGATGGCCCCCTTCGGTCCTCACTCTGGAAGTTTATTTTCATTGATGGTCACCGCTTTCCCATCTGCAAGACAAAACAGTAAGGTAAATGTCTCATCTTCATCCAATTATTCTCCAAAACTGAGCAGTAATATAACAGAAATACATTTTGTGAAACCTGACCAGCCCAGACCTACAAATCTGTTCTGCACTGCTATCATATAGCTTGGACAGAGTCCTGGTGATCTCACTCTCTGACCTTCAGGCAGAATGTGGAGTAACCAATGGGGAAATCCTATATGATTGACTGAAAGCAACATTGTGTCATCTCCCTAGTCAGAAAGCTTGATGCATACTTTAAGGCTAAATTATGTGTAGCGCCCTCTACCTTAGGGTAGATGTGATAGTGTAGAAATTGTTAGCATAGGATTTAGTACAGGTAAATTTAGCCAGGCATGTGGTCTTTTACCAGGCCTGTTTGTTTTTTTTTTTATCAATAGTTTTTTATTGAAAATTTTCTTATTTTTATAGGTTACATGTTATGCATCATAAAGTACATAGGTAGTTTAAACTGTAACCAATCAGGTAACTGTAGATAGTGAGAGAGTTTAGTTCAAGGTAACTGATGTTAACTAACAGCATGTAACAAAGGTATTCTTATCAAATTCTAAAGGTGATAACCTGGAGGGGAGGGAAGGGAAGGGAAATGGGAAAGGAGGGGAGGGTAGGGGGGTAGGCGGAGTGGGGGGGAAGGAGAGGGAAGGGGGAAGAGAGCAGTGATGGTGTAGTATCTATCAAGGTAAGACTGTTACCGGGTGTTGTTTTTCAGTGTGCCATTTGTACCAAGGATTCCAGAGGTCTAGTGTTTTAGAGTGGTGCTGTGACCCTCGTGATAGAAGCGTTTCATATGTGTAGTGGGTATGAACTAAGTTGACTACTTCCGCTATTAGGGGAATGGTGCTTGATTTCCACTTTCTCGTTAGAAGGAGTTTAGTTGCCAAGAGAATGTGTACAGTCACCTGTCTGAGATGTGAAGGTAGCTCATCAATGTTCAGGTTGAGGATCGCTAACTGTGGAGTGAGAGTGACGGGAAGATGCAGAACTTCTTGTAACATGTTTTGTACCTCAAACCAGAGCTGTTGTATGTGAGGGCATGCCCAGAGGATGTGTAGGAGGGTGCCAGCTTGGCCACAGCCTCTCCAGCATTTATGTGAAGCGTGGATATGAAATTTGGCAAGTCTATGAGGGGTTAGGTACCATCTCATTAATGTTTTTTGTGTCAATTCCCATAGAGATGTACAGGAAGTTGCTTTATATACTGAGTTGATTGCTATTAGCCATTGGTGATCAGAGAATTGTAGTTTTAGGTCTTTCTCCCAATCTAGGAGGGGTTTGCATTTGAAGAATGTGTTTTTTTCCTGCAGAAGTAAATAAATGAGGGAAACTCCGTTAGGCTTGGCGTTGTCAGAGAAGAAATATTCCCACAATTTCGTGGGCAATGCTCCTTCTAGGGATGGGTAGGTTGTGAGGCATTTTTTTATTCTATAATATGTTAAGAAGTCTTTAGTGGGTGCATTGTATTCTTTTTGGACCTGTGGGTAAGATTTAGTGGACGTGATGTTGCGGAGGTCTTGTGTGTGCAAAATCTTACCAGAGATCCATTGTGGGAAGGATAAATCGGGGGTCAGGTGTTTAAAGGTGTTGATAGGAATTAGAAGGGGCTTGGTCGGGAGGAGTGACCATCTGGTATGGTGTAGGGTTCTCCAGGTTTTGATGGTAGCTTGGATAGGAGGGGAGTACTGTAGTAAGGAGTGGTTGTTCATGGGAGTACTGAACAGCCAGTCGGTGAGGTTGGGGCCTGGTGTTTTGTTGTTTTCTATGACGCTCCACAGGGTGGTTGGTGTAGGTTGAAACCATTCTCTAAGTTGAGATAATATAGTGGCTAGATAATAATCTTTTATATCAATGTGTCCCATCCCACCTTTAGATCTGTGTTTTATGAGTTTAGAGTGACTACATCTAGCTTTCTTTCCTTGCCAAATAAATTGGTTCAGGATAGATTGGAGGGAGTTGAGGTATGATGTTGAAAGCGGAATAGGTAGTGTGCGGAAAATGTATAGGAGTTTAGGGAGGACCATCATTTTGAATGCTGCTAGGCTTCCTGTCCATGTGAGTTCAAATTTAGAAATTTTTGTTGTTTCCTTAATGAGCATTCGCCTAGCTTCTACATAGTTATGAGCAAAGAGGCCTTTCGTGGACTTTGTCAGAGTGATTCCTAAATATGGTATTCCATGATCGGCCCAGGGGTAAGGATATTCAGACATCAGGATGTTACTGGATACCGCATCTAAACCTAGATCTAGTATGAAGGATTTGTGTTCATTAACCTTATAATACGAAATATCGCTAAATTTTTTCAACAGCATTTGTACCGAAGCCAGGGAGGAGCGAGGGTTTGTGATCATTAATATCACGTCATCAGCAAACAAGTTGATTTTGTGCTCAGCATCACCCATCCGAAAACCTGTTATGTTACAAGATTGTCTCATATGTTCTGCTAAGGGTTCCATTACTAGGGTGAAAATGATTGGTGAGAGCGGGCAGCCTTGACGGGTGCCGTTCGTAATGGAAAACGGTTTGGATAGCATTTCTGACGTGTACACCCGAGCAGATGGTGCGGAGTAGAGCACCATAATGGCAGTTAGTATAGGTCCCTGAAATCCAAATTTGCTCAAAGTAGCCTGTAGATACTTCCAATGTACTCTATCGAACGCCTTCTCTATGCGTCCAAAGATAGGAGCAGAGAAGGCGTTTGAGTCAATTAGGCACTATGGATGATGCTGACAATCCTGCGAGTTGCATCGGATGTCTGTCTGCCCTTCGTGAAGCCAGATTGATCTTTATGGATCAATAGTGGCATTAAGTTGAATAATCTGTTGGCTATTAGTTTAGCATAAATTTTTGTGTCTAGGTTAAGAAGAGAGATGGGTCTAAAATTTTGTGCATGGGTGGGTTCCTTACCTGGCTTCGGTATAGTGACGATTAGAGCATTGAGCATTTCAGGAGGGAGAGAGGAGGATGAGGCAGCGTCATTGAATACTAAAGACATATATGGTGCTAGAATTGTACTGAATTTTTTGTAGTATTCACCCGTAAGGCCGTCAGGTCCTGGTGATTTGTTAGGGGGTAAGGTTGTAATTATGGTGCGAATTTCTATGTCAGTAAATGGGGTGTTTAGTGCGGATAGTTGGTCTGCGTTCAGTTTGGGAAGTTTGATTTCGTGTAGAAATGATTCTATGTCTTGTAGGGAAGGTTGTTTGACTGAGACATCGTCTTTCAGATTGTATAATGTGTTGTAATAGTGGCTGAATGCGTCTGCAATGGATTGTGGGTCAGTCAGTTTTTGTTTGGTAGCAGGATGGAATAGATGTGTTATTTTAGTTTTTGGGTAATGCCCTTTTAGTCTGTTAGCCATAGTTTTTCCGGCTTTATTGCCAGTGGAGTAGTGTTTCGCTCTAAAGTATGTATGTGCTTTCTCAAAAGCTTGTAATAGGTGGGACCGTAATTCTTGTCTAAGTGTGTCCAACTGTTTTTTGAGTGTTGGGTCAGGTGAAGATTGGTTTTGGGTTTCTAGGGTTTGGATGTTAGAAGTCAGTAAATTTAGACGCTGTGATCTCATTCTCCTCTCCCTGGCTCCAATTTGTATGAGAATCCCTCTTATGAATGCTTTATGGGCATTCCAGAGGATGGAGTTGTCCTGTACAGACCCTGAGTTGGAGTTGAAGTAGTCTTCTAGGCAGGTTCTGATGTGGGTCACGTGGGTAAGCGAATTAAGGATTGCGGCATTCGCTCTCCAGAGCCGAGTTCGGGAGATTGTTGGAGAATCTTTTAGGGTGATAGAGACTGGCGCGTGGTCAGACCACGTGATGGTGTCTATTCCTGATGAGGAGATTTTGGGTAGTGTCCATTTGTCTACTAGAAAATAGTCTATTCTCGAGTAAGAATTATGCCGGGGTGAGAAATAAGAGTAGTCTCTTTCTGTGGTGTGATGACATCTCCACACATCATATAGGTCATTGGATCTGATGAGTGATCCCATCGGGGAGGGTAGTCTGTGCGAAGCAGTGGAGGAGTCCACGGAGTTGTCTGGTACTATGTTGAAATCTCCGCAAATTATTAGTTGACCTTGTTTGAAGCGGTGAATTTTTTTCATCAGTTTGGTGAGAAAATGGATTTGTTTCTGATTGGGAGCGTAGATTGTGACGATGGTGTATCTGTTGGCGTCAAGAGTGCAGTCCAAAGCTAGATATCTGCCCTCTGTGTCTATAAGACTGTTGTGGAGAGTGAAGGCGCAAGAATTCTTGATGGCTATCATGACCCCTCTCTTTTTTTCTGGGCCTGATGCTTTGAATATGTGCGTGAAATTTTTGTTGGTACAGAGGGGTTCCGCAGTAGACTTAAAGTGAGTTTCTTGAACACAGTGAACTTCACAGTGGGCATCTTGGGCGGTTCGCCATAGAGAAGCTCTCTTGGACGGGTGGTTTAGTCCCTTCACATTAAGTGACAAAAATGTGGGCATTATGGTATTGATGTGGAGGATGTGTATATTCTGTTAGTACTTACAGTTCCTTGTGTTGTCGGTGTGGCAGCTGTGAGATCCTTGGTACTTGTTGATGTAGCTGATCAGACAGGATGGTGGGTTGAAGTTGATCGAGTTCTGGGGATCTGAAGCTCTCAGGGAAGGAGCGGGTAACAGAAAAAGGAGATAGGAGAAACAATTAGTATGGTCTCGTACGGGTGAAGGATGTAGGGTCGGCAGTAAGCTTGTGGACTGCCGGTCAAAGTGAGGGTCAAGTTCGTGAACTATCTGCAACGAGCAGGCACCGGATCGGAGTGCGAATGATGGTTTAGTAACATCACTAACCTGGTGTTCAGGTGTTGAAGTTAGCATGCGTTCCTTTATTGTGAGCCTGGGGGTTCGCTGTAAGGGACGGCTGGGTTGGCTGGTCTATCTCAGGGATGATGCCCCAGATCCGGAGTAGCTTTATGCCTTCTTCCACTGTGTGGATGCTGTGCCGTGTCCCATTTTTGGTGACTAGTAGCTTGGTTGGAAATCCCCATTGAAACGGAATTTTATGGTTGTGGAGCGGTTTTGTAATGGTCTGCAGCTGCCGACGTTGTTGGCGGGTAAATTGAGAGACATCAGGAAAGAGTTGTAGCTTGGAGTATGGGGCTGGTAGTTGTCCCAGACGTCTGGATTGCGCCATCAACATATCTTTGGCGTGGAAGAAGTGTATTCTCATCAAGGTGTCTCTGGGGACTTCTGCGGGTAAGTGTGGCGGCTTTGGCAATCGATGGATTCGATCGATTATGGTTTCCACCAGTGGGAGATCAGGCAGGAGTGTGGAAATTAGTTTTCTCGCATATGTGTTCAGGTCTGCTGGGAGGATATTTCCAGGGATGCCCCTGATCTTCACATTGTTGCATCTCGTACGGTCTTCGAGATCCGCCATTTTGGCTCTGACCCAGTGGTGTTCGTCACGGGTATGATCGTGCGCATCCACTAAATCGTTAACTGTTTCAGTCATGATAGACATCTGCTTTTCAATTTGGCCTATCTTTTTGCCTGTGTGTATCATTTCTGATTTAAAGGCAGTGAACATGGGGGATATGTCATTGTGGAGAGAGCTATGTAGTGACATCAGCATCTCCTTCAGCATTGTGTCAATTACAGGCTGATTAGATGTGGGGAAGGCCGCTATAGGGGAGGATAGTGGTGACTGGGTAAGCAGCTGGTCTAGTGCAGGCCTTACCTCCTGAGCCTGTGTAGCTGTATCCAGTCGCATCCTCGATTTGGCTGGGCTGTTTGAGGTGGAAGATGATCCTGATGGTGGATGAGAGCTTGATGAGTGTTCCTGAGGTAAGATTGAGGGGTCATCTTCGTCAGGCAGATCTGTGTAGGAATCAGCAGTATACTGTGTCTCTGAGGGCTGTGAGGCGCCATCTTGGATTCGTTCAGCCTGAGTGACAGTGTAGAAATCTGTTAATTTTCTTGGCTGTCTATATTCTTTCCGCTTTCGGGACGCTCCGGTCTGGTTCCCCATTATGTGGGGGTTAGAGGAATGCATTTTTTGTGGTCCGGTGACGTGATTTAGAGGCTGTTATCTCCGATCGGTGCAGGAGCTGTATAATTAGGCTTCCATACTGCTCGGCGGTTAGCCACGCCCCCAGGCCTGTTTGTTTTGATCCAGGGTTGGGAGTGTCAGAATAGTGGGGGGTGTGGCCACCTACACTTGGGTTCAGAGATTCCTCCTCTGCCTGATGGTGAATTGTTCCAGAAGGCGAGGATGGGCTGAGACCTGAGTGGCAGGGAGCTCATGTGAGAGTCTTGACCAATCATTAATTTGTTTGGTCGAGAGGAGGTCTCTCATATAAGGGAGGTCACATGCTTCCAGAGAAGAGGAGGGCCTGGGGGCCAGAGGAAGAGGTGGAGGGCCTGGGGGCTGGAGGAAGATGAAGAGGGCCTGGGGCCCCGGAGGAGGAAAGTCCGGAGTAATGCTTTCAATGGAGGTCCAGGGCGGGCGCCTGGAGTACAGCGGAGCCAGCATGTAGCGCTGGGGAAGGAGCCGGGCGTTCCCATGCGGGGATGTGCCAGGCGAGCAAGGAGGAAGTGGACTGGGTGATCGAATTTTTGTGAGTGAAACATGGACTGTTGATTGGGAGGAAACAGGTCAGTAAAAAAACCCAGAAAAACAAGTGCAGGAGCCATAAGAACAGTAACTTCCAAGGACTGAGGGGCGTTAGTATGGGGGTCATGGAAATAGGTGGTGAAGGCCTGTGACCTAGCATTAATACTCCAAAGGAATTCTATCAGTCAAGCAGAGGGAATTATTCAGAGTAATGATTTCTGTTCAACTTGGGAGTTCTGCATCTGGGAAAGTCCAGTAACAAAAGCTACGGCTATGGATTACACCCTCATTAAGTGGGGTCTGGCGGAGCATCTCATATGTACCTATGAACAACCCTAGACTTACTCCACGAATAAAAAGCAATAAAACTTAAACATTGACTGTTTGGTGTCATGTATGTGTGATGGGAGATCGGAAGCAGAGTGATTGGCAAAATGATGATGAACAAACCAGCAGCCCCTACAGGGGTACCGCTACATATGTAAATATTTAAAGAGTATCTACCTCCTCCCACATTTTTTATCCACCCCCACCGCTGCTCCTACTTTCAATGACCGCAAACTACAAGCCATGTTGTTTATGAGACATTATATTGCTAGCCCGTGGAAAGAAAGTTAACAGGTACCTCTACACTACAGCACATCACTCGGGTGTTTCATCTTTTGCTTCCTCTGTGTGGACAAGATGAGCTCTGTGACCTTATCCTCTGTGACTCTGAAAGGTTGCAAACCAGTAATGGTCCTTCTTCTTGATGCCATAAGTCCATTTGCAGGCTCTGGAGTATGATCAAGCCCATCTCCAGAACGTTCCTGATGGTGAAGGAACTCAATTGAACAGGGTCACTGAGGTCAACATTGTCCCCAGCTACCTCCCCAAGCCACTTACAACTCCCATGGTTTTTGTAAGATGAATCCCACTTCTAGATGCCTGCCCCATATCCTCCACCTCATCCTGAATGCTGCCACCACAACCATACTCCTCCTCCCCTTGTTCCACCTGTGCCTGCTAAGGTCCTCCTTTATCTTCCGCTGCTGTTCCTCCAATGCCGTTTTTAATGCCACACAGGGGTTGATTTACTAAAGGCAAATAGACCGTGCACTCTGCAAATGCAGTTGCGCGCTGCAAGTTTAGTTGCTCCAGAGCTTAGTAAATGAGGTAAAGGTTCTCTTTGCAAAGAATACCCAATCACATGCAAGGAAAATTAAAAAAAAAAATGCATTTTTGCTTGCACATGATTGGATGATGGAAGCCAGTAGAGCTTCTGCTCAATTACGAAACTCTGGAGCAACTGCTCTTGCAGAGTGCAACTGCACAGTCTCTTTTCCTTTAGTAAATCAACCCCACAGTGTCTGCTCCAGCTGGAATACCACAAGAATTGTGATGCTAAGGCATGTATTATTACAGCTCACCATTCTGGTTGCCTCCTCAAATAGTGACAGTATGGTGCAGGCATCCTGTATAAGGAGCCACTGGTGTCAAGAGAAGAACCCAATTCTGTCTGAGCCTGACCATAATCTCACAGGTACTTCAGTACGGAACACTGATGCATATGCAGCCACTGCATCGTGTCCATTGAATAGCCTCTTGAATCCTTGTGGGGGAGCAGCACTTCAGAGGATGACTCTCCCAGCAAGGATATTGAGAAGGAGGAGATGGATGTGCTTTCACCAGCTGTAAGGACATAGGGTGGCAAAACCAGCCCCAACAGTGTGCCTAGTCCTGCATCCCTTTTAGCTGTCATCCGACTTACACAATAGGCGACAATGATATAATGTTCCTGCTCATACTTGGTGGAACACATGTATGTGGTCAGCTAGACCCTCCTACTGACTGTATGGTACAACAATGTGGAAACGTTACCTTCCAGATGATGGTAGAGCACAGGGATGCCCTTAATGGGTAAAGATATGGCAGCTGGGAACCTGTCACTGTGGTACAGCTCAGGCCACAAATTCCTGAAACAAGGCTAGATTCACCTGTTGGAGACACGGGTCCTGTAAAGCCAGCAATTTTAGTAAGCTCTTATTGAGCCATCGGGCATGGGGTTGGCTGGGAGCAAACTTCTTACTCCATTCCAGCAGCTGGGACAGAGAGGCTTGCCTGCTCAATGCTACAGTATGGGCAGGGTGGGGTATCAGAGGAAGAATGCATCTTAGGCCTGCCCCTATTCTGAGGCTGACCCTGTTCCCTGCAGGAAGAGCCATAAGGTGTTTTGGGAGCAACTCTAGAATTCTGGATTTCCCTTCACTTTCTGTCTTGGTCACAATGACCCCAAATTTACAAATCTTCCAAATGAGGACATAGACAGAAAAAAAAATTGACCTAACCCTTCCCCACTCTATCCAAACAAAAAAAGTTATTCACGAGGGAGGCCATCTAACATAAGAAATCCCCCCCCCAGTTCACAGTCTGGACATGGGTAACAGTGGCTACCACCAATGTCAAGGACGCAAGTGCACTAGGCAAGGAACTGGTTTGGTGCAGGGGGAATGAGGGGAGGACTAACTTTAAGCAGGTAAAGCAAGCTGTGATCTAGTTGCTGCAGCCCACAATTCCTCTGACTGCCGCTAGAAGGAGACTTCACCCAAATCTAGCTGACACAGGGATGGAGATAGTTCTGAGGGACGACCCAAACGCAATCAGAGGAATCGTACATGCAAAACTCCCACTAAAACACCCACCCCAACCCCACAAACATTTGACAGCACCTCCGTTCCAACTTACTCTGGGTCTGGTATAAAAGACACTGTTCCTACTAATGTCAAAATCCCTAGCTTATTTCAGCCAAAAAACTTAGGCTCCCATTTGGCCCCTCCAATGTAGAAGATACCATATCCCAATCAATACCTCAATACAACATCATCAATCTTTCCTCCTACCCCCTTACAGCAGATGAAATCTCAGTACTTTCCAGAGGACTTACATTTTGTCCCAATGGTAGAATTGATAAATTCGAAACCATAAAAGATTTACACCTATTCACACGCAAGCTTCAGTTGCAGAGTATGTTTGACAAAGCCGACGTAGATTCCATTACTTTTCAATCTCTCAAAGAACGTCAAGCACTAGCTAATTTAATTCAATAAATTTTTATTAAATTTTCAAAAGTAAAAAAGTACAGACATAAACAGAAAGAGTTTAAGGTCATGTTAAATACAAAATCGTATAACAAAGAATTGGTGAATGATATACTATGAAGCTACATAAATCACATTACATCTGAACAGATAGTGAGGCTATCTTGTTAAATGATCAGCTGGGACATCGCCCCCCCCAACCAGACACCCCATCCGGGAGCAAGCTGTGTCTAAAGGCGGGAGGCAACACAATCAACCCCACCACATGTTCAGAGGAGTTAGGATCCGTAGTTAAGTGTGTTATAGACTTCAAAAAATTTTTTATAACCGTCTAGTAACTTGTTAGATATATCTACCACTCTTATAAACTTGTAAGTTATCTCCTTGTTAACCAACATAAGGAACAGGAAATTTTAGGGAAAGGAATGGGGCTCCGCATGTACCCAAATATCTCTGATCAAGACCTATTATATGTGTGCTCTTAAATCACCTGTATATATGGAATTTGTTTTACACCTCTCCTTGGTGAGCGCTCCATGGAGACCACCGCTTGAAAAATTTGAGTAGCATGCCATGTTTGTACGCCATAATTTGTTCAAATGAGTAAGTCTCAGAAATGAGATTTAAAACTTCACCTACATTCGGGGCCATATCCGATTTCCACTTCCGCATAAGTATTAAACGTGCGGCAAAAAGCGTATGCATGACCAAGTGTCTAAGATCTGGGGGAAATTTTTCCAATGCTTAGGATAGCCAGCTTGATGTCGGGCCTAGATATAAACCCAGTCAATTTAGTTATAAGTTTAAACACTGAGTTCCAGTAACTGCGCATATTAGGGCAGTACCACAACATGTGAGATAATGTGCCCACTAGACCACAATTCCGCCAGCATTGATTGGATTTCTCTGCCTTAAATTTAGCCAACAAGTAAGGTGTGTAGTACCACCTAAGGTGTAATTTCTGTGCCATCTCCTAATACGTGGAGCATTTCGAGGCAGACAGGTTATGCACAATCGCTTTTTGCCACTGGGTCTCCGTTATGGTGACATTAAGTTCTGCAGCCCATTTCCGCAAGGGGTTAGATACTTTAAAGTCAAGTTTGTTATGTAGGCAATTATAGAAAAAGGAAATGTCCCTTCGTTTGGGGTTCAAGGATGACCAAAATTGCCACGCTTCTTGGGAAATCTCTATTTCTGATATCGTATTAGGCAGTAGTGTGGATTTTATTTGGGCATATGTTAGGAATTCTCCTTTTGGCAAAGTAAAGCTTGAGGACAATTCTTCGTAGGGAAAAAGTTTACCTTTCCTAAGAATTGTTGGTATGTCATTTATCCCCTTCGCTTCCCATCTAGGAGTTGCTATATTGGGGTTAATGAATCTCAATGCTCCCAAATGGATTGGGACCTTTATTTGCTTATTCGAATGGTTACCGAGTTGTAAAAAACGTTTCCATGCTAGTATGGAGGCCGATATTGTTGGATGATCCATGCCGATTTTGATATTAGGGGATATTGCAATGGCGTGTAAGAGAGATTGCAGGCTCCCTAATGCTATTGCCTCCTGCTCTAGGGAACACCATGGTTTTGTGTTTGGTTGTGTAAACCAGAATCTAAGTTGGTCTAGCAAAGTAGCTGTATAGTAATCTTGAATGTCGGGCACCCCCATTCCACCCGCCCTTCTGTGCCTACGTAGTATATCATGGGCGCATCTAGATTTACCACTGGACCAGAGGAATTTAGAAATAATTTTCCTTATATTTGAAAAGAAGGTGAGTGGGATTTGAATTGGCAGTGTCCTAAAGACATACAAAATCTTGGGAAGTATAGACATTTTAAATGCTGCTAGACGACCCGCCCATGACAAATATTGTTTACCCATTTTAGAGGTGTCTTTTTGGGTTTCTGTTAGTAATGGGGCAACATTTTCCTTGTATAAGTTAGATAAGGGATAAGTCAATGTAATTCCTAAATATGATAATGAGTTGGAGGCCCAAGGGTAAGAGAACTGGGATTGTAAAGTGCTCTTTAGATATTTATCAATATTTATTCCTAGGATATTTGATTTAGATTTGTTTACTTTATAGAAGGAGATTGCATTGAATTAATTAAGGACCTGGTGAACAGCTGGTAGTGATCGTGCTGGATCATCTAATGTCAATATAATGTCATCCGCAAAAAGTGTTATTGAGTGTGGTTCCTCTCCTGCCGTTATACCTTTGATATCAATATGGGACCTAATTCTCTCCGCCAGGGGTTCCATTACCAATGCAAAAATGAGCGGAGACAGGGGGCAGCCCTGCCTCGTGCCATTTGAGATTGTGAAGTTTTTAGAAAATAGCCCCTCTGTGTATACATATGCTGAGGGGACTGTATATAGAGCTGTAATGGCTGAAAAGATCTCACCTCGGATACCGAATTTCTCCAGTACCTTGGACAGTTAACCCCAATGGACCCTATCGAAGGCCTTCTCGGCGTCCAGCGTCAATAGTAGAGAATGCCTTCGAGAGGATCCAGCTTTGTGCATGAGATCTATGACCCGTCTTGTGGCGTCCGGGGCCTGACGACCCAGCACAAATCCCACCTGATCCGGCTTTACAAGGGTGGGTACAAAGGACTGCAATCTGGTGGATATAAGTTTGGCATAAATCTTCAGGTCAACGTTCAATAACGATATAGGCCTAAAGTTTTGTACCTGTGCAGAGTCTTTGCCCGGTTTTGGTAGAGTGATTATATTTGCAGTCAACATTTCTGCCGGGAAGGAAGCCCTGGACACAGCGGCGTTGAACACCTCCTCTAAGTGTTTAGATAATATATGGTGAAACAGGTGATAGTATTCGAATGTAAATCCGTCCGGACCAGGGGCCTTGTTAAGTGGGAGTGTTTGAAAACCTTTAAGAATTTATCTTTGTGTAAAAGGCTTGTTCAAAATTGACCTATCTTCTGATGACAATGAAGGCAGGGTTACTGAGTTCAAAAACTTGTCTATTAGATTTGGCGTGGGTTGTGGTGCACCTGCTTGGTTCTTTAAGTTATACAGTGAGCTATAATATGCACTGAAGGCGTCTGCCATATCTTGTGGGTTTAATAATTTCTCACCTGTATGGGAGTGGTAGAGGTAAGGCAATTTTTGTTTAAACGTTCTATCTCTTAGTTGGTGGGCTAGCAGTTTACCCGTTTTATTGCCATGAATGTAAAAATTTGCCTTTAGTGATTTTACCTGTGAGTGGTGCTGACTCAGTAGGATGTTTCTAAGGTCCAGTCTTGCTTGATTAAGTTGCGTTAGAGTATGAGGTAATGGGTTTGGTTTATGGGATTGTTCTAAATGTTTTATAGAGGTTAGTGTATCATTCAGCCGCTGCATCCTAAGCCTCCTAGCTCTGGAGCTCTGCTGTATTAAAATACCACGTATGAATTCCTTGTGTGTATTCCACAATGTGAAGGGGTCTTCTGTGGACGAGGCATTCAGATCGAAAAATTCTCGTAGCGCTTGTTGTATCTGATGTTTGTGCTCAGGGCGAGCCATTAGCACAGCATCGTTACGCCATCTGTTTGCTCTCGTCCCCAGCCCCCCCTCCCTAACCGTGATAGACACCGGTGCGTGGTTTGACCACGTGATGTTACCTATTTCTGACCTCTGTATGTTCTGTAAAAGAAACGTATCTGTTAAAAAAAAGTCAATACAGGTATAGGTTTTGTGGGCATGAGAAAAAAAAGTAAAATCCTTTTCTGTGGCGTGTTGACATCGCCATACATCGAATAAAGAGGAGGAGTCCAAGAAATTTGACAGGGTTGCTCTATGGGACCGACTCGGCGAGGAAACAGAAGTGTCTATCTGACGATTTGCAATGGCATTGAGGTCACCGCACATCACAATGTGCCCTTGACAGATAGGTTGTGCCTTCTTCCAGATTTTTCTTAGTGAGGAAATTGGTCTGACATTTGGTAGGTAGACATTGATAATAGAGTATAGCACATTATTTTTTTGACATATTAGAATTAAGTAACGACCCTGCGGATCTGATACCTGCGAGATCAACATGAAAGTGACAGTGTCCTTAACTGCAATTAAAACTCCCCTTTTCTTGGAGGAAGCGTTAGCTTGATACACATGGGAGAACTTCTTGTGGTGGAAAACAGGAGGTTTCTGCGAAGAAAAATGTGTCTCCTGTAAACAGAGAATGTCACAGTTGAGCCTTTGCGCCTCTTTCCATACCATATGACGTTTAGCGGGACTGTTTAAGCCTTTAACGTTTAAAGAAGAAGTTTTAAACTGCATCTTGCAGGGTATCAACCTTGGGGGCACCAAAAGGTGAACCAGTAGAGATATCACTGCCAGCGGTCGTTATGCAATGTATCCTGACACTAGGCATATGGTCCAGGCTGCGGAGCGTTTTCAAGCAATGGGAGGTGAAGAAGTATGAAGATCGAGTATCTGGGTGAGGGAAAGACAGTCTGTAAGGTAAGGAACAGAATACAAAAAATTCTGTTTGGGATTAACTAACCAAAACGGGAAACAGAAAAAAAGTATGATTCCAGCCGGAATCTGAGCGGAGTGTTAACCGCAACTTTCTGGGGAGCAACTGCAACCGTAAAATATCAGTGACTATTGTATGTACAATACAAGCTCGCCGGAGCCATAGTAGCTTAGGTATGTTATGAGTCATACAGGCCTGTGTTTGGTGGAGGATATTCGCTTTTGCAATTCTTGATGAGGAGATGGCGGTCCTTCTGATGTGGAATTTTCAGCTTCTAGGATTTGCCAATCTCGTAGTAAGCGGATGACATCTGCTAAAGGATTAATCGTGTACAATCGATCATCTTTAGTAATGAGGAGTTTAGCCGGATACCTCCATTGATAGGAGATGTGGTGATTCCTTAGTGGTTTCGTTATAGTGGCCAGTTGCCTACGTTGCTGTGTGGTGTGCGCTGACAGGTCAATAAACAAGGAAAGTGAGTGTAGTTGCTCTGGAAGTTGATCCACTTGCCGGAAAGCAGCCATTCATTTTTCTTTAGTTTGGTAGAAATGTATACGAGCGATGGTGTCTCTGGGTGGGTGAGCAGGAATATGTTTTGGTTTTGGAAGTCTATGTATTCGATCAATTAATAATTCCTCTAAAGGGAGTTCTGGTAAAGCTGCTTTCATCACATCTGTGAAAAAGGGCACCAGATCAGCCTGTTTAACCGACTCCGGGACCCCTCTGATTTTTACATTATTGCGCCTGGAGCGGTCCTCCGGGTTTTTTTAATAGTGGAAGCAAAATCCCCCATTTTATCCTCAATATGCGTCACTCTATTACCGATTTCTGTTACATCTGATTTAAACTGCTGGGCTAGTGACAAAATGTCTGAATGGAGGGTGCTTCTCAGGGATACCAACATGTCTTTCAGTGTTGTGTCAAGCACTGGATGATTTGCAGTGGGGAACTCTGATATGGAGTCTTGGAGCTCCCTGGTGTCATCAAGGGAGCCTGCCATATCACTTACCTCCAGTACAGAGTCAGATGGCTCCTGTTGTTTGTACTCAGCCTTAACTGGGCTTGAGGAGCATGAGGAGGATTGTGAGGTCCATCCACTTGCCTGTGGAGAGCGGCAGAAGTCCTGTGATAGATGCTGCAAGCGTCTCTCCGTTGTGCTGCGGAAGCCGCGCTTGGTGTTATGAGGCTTGCCGGCGCCATCTTGGATAGAGGAGCCGCGAGGCTGTGAGTAGAAGTCCGTCATTCTCCTGAACATGCTGTGTTCTTTTTTCCTGCGGGCCATGTACTGTGGATGTGCCCGACCTGGATGTGACTAAAACCGCTGGGTTTCCTGGCACTGTACTAGCGCTGTGAGCTCCGGCAAGTTGGCTGTACACAGAGCAGCAGTATCAAGCGGCCATCTCCCGTGCTAGCCGGCCACGCCCCTCAAGCACTAGCTAGTTTAAATGCACACCTAGAAGAGAGTGACACTCGAGACCTCTTCGACGGCATCGATCTGGAATCTCTTCTAAATCAATCCACCAATTCTACAGTGACTGGTCAGACATCCTCGAAACTGAAGAAAAAATCTGATCTTTATCCCTCCATAAGTTCTAATCATGGTATAGCTACCTTTTTTAAAATTAATAACTCAGGACATAAAAATTATGAATACAACTTTAAGCTTACCTGACAATCTAACAACCAGGGAAAAAAAAGCCCTTAATGAGCTATCAAATAACCCGAATCTAGTTATGAAACCTTCAGATAAGTGTGGAAATATTGTATTGATGAACAATGATAAGTACATATCAATGTGCATGAAAATACTTAAGGCTGATTGGTACAGACTCATCAAATTTGAAATAATTACTCGGTTTAACGAGGAGTTCTATATCCTCGTTGACAGAGCACTTAATAACAACATAATTTCCAATCAATAATGGAAATTTATTGGTACTCCATTTCTGGTCATCCCCACATTTTACTCTCTCCCCAAGATCCATAAAAACAAAATGGACCCCCAGGCAGACCCATTGTGTCAGGTAATGGATCCATTACCGAAAACCTTTCGAAAGTAGTAGACGAACACCTTAGACCATTAGTGACTTCCCTACCTTCATATGTAAGAGACACGATTCACCTACTTCAAATCATCGATGGAGTCCAGGTGACTGATCAGACCATCCTGGTCTCCATCGATGTAGAAACACTCTACAGCTCCATACTGCACAACAAGGGTTTAACCTGTATCCAAAGAATTCTATTCCCAACCACCCCTTTAGAGAAACCGTTTAATGAATTCATACTGGTGGCATTAGACTTTATACTTCGACATAATGTTTTCAGTTTTCATGGACAATATTTCCTCCAGGTACAGGGCGTAGCCAGGGGCACCTGCTGTGCCCCTGGCTATGCCAATCTGTAATTGGGGGAATGGGAAAGAACGGTTTTTGATGACGAGGACCTCTCTATGTACCTGCGACACATTACCATGTGGCGCAGGTACATCTATGACATCTTCGTCTTATGGGAGGGACCGATCGATTCACACCATGCTTTTCTAACTATTCTGAATTGTAACGAATTTAATCAAAATTTTACAGTGGTGTATGATCATACATCTATAACATTTCTAGATAAAAGAAAAAAGTGAGTTTTGGGACTTTACATGAGGATCAGCGGCCGTACATGTCCCATTCTCCATCCCGATAAATTATAAGAAGAAGAAATAAAGGGCAGGACTTTAGGTGAAGCACACGGAAGCAACTGAAAAATTAAGTAGAAATAGGCTTTTAATTGATTCAATACATAGAACAAAGGTTAAGGATATGCATTTCATTACATATGGTGTATATCAATATTTAGTCAATCAATACACATGAATACATAATCCAACCAGGGGTTAAAACAGTATTTTACAAATACACCGGTCACATAATAACATGATTAATTGCATTGTAAGAAATACTCATAAAATTGCTAGCGGATTGAAGCGTCAATAGCAGAGAGATACAAGTAGGTTTAAGGTAAGTTGAAAAGATTATTTTTAAAACATAAATCTTTACTCTATTAAGGAATATGAGGCAGTATTATACAATTGCACAGATCACATGAATACGTGATTAACTGCACTGTAAATAATACTAAAACGGATAACTGATGCATTAAAGCGTCACTAGAAGATAAAGAAGAAAATAAAGTTGATAAAAAGGAACGGCCGTAGGGGATTCATGAATTTGTTCTTATAACAGTAGTTGTTATCTCTACGCATTTCGGGACCCTAAAGTCACTTGTCAGGAGCAGGACCGTAATAATCATCTAAAAATAGAGATAATGACATATTTGGTGATCTGAAAAAAGGTGGGCAAATGCAAAAATATGAAAACCCCCCACACATATATACATTTGACCCCCAGATTTACATAAATGTATCTGCACAAAAGAGGGGGCGCAGTCGCGAGGGTCGAACCGGCCAAGGATGCCACATCCTGGAGCTGAGGGGGCATATCCGGGCACCGCATAACCAACACAAGCAACGTCCCAAACTGGTCAAAATGTGGAAAGATGAGAGTGGTGTATGGAAGAAAAAAAGGGGGAGATGACCCCAAGAAGGGGAAACCTGCTAAAAAGGAGAAAACATGTGAGTGACATAGAATAGGGATGAATGAAGGATAGAATGTGTGAGGGAGTGATAGGGAGTGAGGAGGGGTAAGGGGCAGAGTGAAAAAGGAGACTGGAGTGGTAAGAGACCAACACAGCGAGGAAAGAAGTGGGGAAAAAGGGGGATGAAAGCAAAAAAGGAATGGTGAACGTGAAAAGAGTAAAAGGAATAGTTACCTGCTGCAAAATGAATATGGGCAAGGAAGCCAAGATTGGAGTGGCGTTAAAGTAATATGCAAAAGGACCGGAGTGTGAGTCCCAGTAATGGGGGAAGCCTATGCAGGGATCGCCACCCGAGAACAGCCACCAACGTCATGCACCAGCGGACTGGGAGACAAGGTACACACCAAGGGTCTGAACGCCAGCCCAGCCAAGCGTAACCAGCCATGGGCGTCAGGATGAGTTTCCCTTACGCTGGGGATGGTAAACCGGCCGGCCGATTTATAGGCGCCACGAGGACGCCAAACAGCCGGCACAGAAAGCATGACGCTGACGAGCAGTGGGGGAAACCCCGCTCAGCCCACATCAGAACGGGGTGGAGGGAAAACCCGCAGTGCGCGTCACAGCTCTGGGATATGACAGGGGAGGCACGGAAGAGACAAATAGCGGCTGATGCCGCCAGTGCGCAAATTAAGTGTTGACATTGACAAAGGATGAAGAAATGGAGCTGTTGGGTTGGTTATTCCAATAGTATGTACAAAAACCACCAATTGTACAGGGAGAATTGGAAATACACAAAAAAAAAGCTTATAGAAGCGGCTGAGAAGCAGCCATATAAAGTAGTAGATTTTGGTTGATAGTGCGACCGCGTGCCTCCATCCCTATACGGTAAAAGAAAAAAGTGAGTTTTGGGACTTTACATGAGGATCAGGGGCCGTACATGTCCCATCCTCCACCCCGATAAATTATAATAAGAAATAAAGGGCGGGACTTTGGGTGAAATAGAATAGGGATGAATGAAGGATAGAATGTGTGATGGAGTGATAGGGAGTGAGGAGGGGTAAGGGGCAGAGTGAAAAAGGAGACTGGAGTGGTAAGAAAGACCAACACAGAAGAAGTGGGGAAAGGGGGATGAAAGAAAAAAAGGAATGGTGAACGTGGAAAGAACTAATTCATGAATCCCCTACGGCCGTTTCTTTTTATCAACTTTATTTTCTTCTTTATCTTCTAGTGATGCTTTAATGCATCAGTTATCCGTTTTAGTATTATTTACAGTGCAATCAATCACGTATTCATGTGACCTGTGCAATTGTATAATACTGCCTCATATTCCTTAACAGAGTAAAGATTTAGGTTTTAAAAATAATCTTTTCAACTTACCTTAACCTACTTGTATCTCTCTGCTATTGACGCTTCAATGCGCTAGCAATTTTATGAGTATTTCTTACAATGCAATTAATCATGTTATTATGTGACCGGTGTATTTGTAAAATACTGTTTTAACCCCTGGTTGGATTATGTATTCATGTGTATTGATTGACTAAATATTGATATATACCATATGTAATGAAATGCAGATCCTTAACCTTTGTTCTATGTATTGAATCAATTAAAAGCCTATTTCTACTTAATTTTTCAGTTGCTTCCGTGTGCTTCACCTAAAGCCCCGCCCTTTATTTCTTCTTATTATAATTTAACATTTCTAGATGTTGAGATATTCAAAGACCCTAATAATTTATTAGCCCATAAACTTCATCGTAAACCCACATCGAGTAATACTATCTTACATTCCGATAGTTTTCACCCGAGACCATTAATTAATTCTATCCCCTTCAGTCAATTTCTTAGGATTAAACGCAATTGTTCCAACAATGATGACTTTCTTCGAGAAGCCAGGGCTCTTAAAAACCGCCTCTTAGATAGAGGCTACAGCCACAGATGTCTAAAAAGAGCATTCAACAAAGCAAACAATCGCGATAGACGAGATCTTTTACGATCACAGAATAAATCTATCCCTAACACAAAGCCCTATACTAGGATAGTTACCACCTTTTCAAATGAACATGCAGAACTAAGACAGATTCTGAGTATTGGCACATCTTAACCAACGATCCAACAGTGGGCCCCTTTGTTTCCCCAAATCCTCTAGTCACCTTTAGACGCAACACATCAGTCGGTGACCGTTTAGTCAAAAGCGAATTCAAGGGACTCACTCGTGGTGACCCCTGTAACACTCTTGGCACCTTTCCCTGCGGCGCGTGTGGCTATTGCCGGTACATCAACACAGATAAAAATCCACGTCTTCCCAACGGATGGATTTTCTCCCCCAGACACTACGCCAACTGCCAGACCACATTTGTTGTGTATTTACTACATGTAGCATTAGTCCACAGTGAATGCTTTCCAAAGGTATCAGTTCTAGTACTGCATCGTCTCCATCAAACCCCCAGAGGAGGGGATCTTATTAAACGACTCCTCCAACGAGAAATGAGGTGGATTTTGAATTTGAATGCCACCTCACCTCCAGACCTGAACGAAATATTAAGTTTCAAACCCTTTTTACAGGGTTTCACATCAGGGGGTTATGAAGGTGACTTGTAGCTATGCACACTTCCGGTGTGGGGCCTCACTAAGGGCTTCTTGTGATCCGTTTGTGTCTGCCATTCGCGCATGCGCTATACGGCCACCCTTCGGGCCAGCTTGGGTCATGCTCTTCCGTGTTGGCGGCGCTCAGACGTCATTGCGCCCTGTAACGCAAAGACCCCCGACGCCGCCGCGTCTGCGGGAAAAGCACTCAACGAACTTTATCTCCTTTGCTGACACTTCGATCAGCTGTTAGAGATGTGCCGCTGAGTACGGTCCGACCTCCAATACACCATCACCATGTTTGACATTCCCCTCCCTTTACAGGTGGGTCTTTCCCTGACAAGTTACTATTTAATTTCCAAGTGGCAACACTCTGTTGTTGCACACCTAGACTTCACATCTAAGAACAGGGAGAGCTCACTGCAGACCCAACTAGCCTGTATTGATTTTGCTGCCTGATTTTGCTATCTTGGACTTGTGATCCTTCACTCAACCTTTACCATTAATGTCATAGACTATCAAAGGGGGGTGATCTGTTAGTGCAGCTTTCAGCTGCACTATATATTACACTGCATCAGCCTCTGTTAGGTCTTGCACAGTATTTTCATTCACGTTACTTTTTATCCTACGTCCTTTGATATATTGAATCGCATTTTCTAAAACCCTCTCCAGCAATCTGGATACATAAACTTACTATATTTTTGTAATCATTTGTATTTAATGGTCTGCTCAATGAGCATATGACTATATATATATATATATACACACAAATATATGTTTAAAAAAAAACCCTCCCCTTTTTTATCATTCTATATATTGTCAGTTTTATTAGTTATACACACTGATTATATACTTATACTATATTGCATATTTACATTTAGGGAACTGCACTTCATTCCTTTTTTGCTGTTCCTTGTGGACTCTTTGGCTTGACATATCCGACGTGTCCTTGATGCGATGCTCAACTTTACTTGGACACACTGGAGGAATGTTATATCATTTCTAATCCGCGGCTCTAAATATGGGCCCATATATCGCTTTACTTTTCAAAAGACATCTTTGACTGGTATTATGGAGATTGGAAATCGGAGTGTCACTCGATAAACTATCAAACCATTATCTGTCTAGGATACGGTTACTGCCCTATGAACTAGTAAGCTTTTTTACTATCATCAATTGTTCCCTTTTTCTTTTCTCCCAAGTTTCTACCTTCACGGTCTATACCTTATTTTATATATATCTTTATTTATTTCTATAATAATGATTGGTATGTTCTATTTATGCATTTTTTAGATCCTACAATATATCCTCACAGGAAACCCCTGAAGAAGGAATTGTACCCTTAATAATCCGAAACATGTCGGGTTTCTATTATATCATACTTGTATGTGTTTCTTTATCCTAGAGCCCTTGACAACATGATATAGGAAATTATCTGTATGAGCTGTTCATTATTGTCTTTTAACATTATATTCTATGTAATTTTTTTGAATAAAGAATATTTTTACTATTTTGGTTACCCATGTTATACCAATCATAGACTTACTACTTCCTTAAAGTAACCCCCCCATACAATCCCTGGGGCAATCTCTTTCCATGTTTTCAAATCTAGCTGGCTGGCCACACTCGGCAAGATAGAAATCTTACATGATCTGGTGCTCTCTATGGGCTCTTTCATAGAGGCGGCCAGGATCAGTAAACTCCACCTCCAGCCACTTAGCCAAATTGTTACATGACAGCCGGATGGGGCCGTACACATGGTCATAGAATTTTTAACTCGGGCTGCAGAATTTGACAGGCTGCCTACCTTGAGTTCAATTGGGCCGTGCCACAACCGCTGTGCTTGCAGCTGCGGAGCAGTCCTACAATGTAAAATTGCCATTTGGCAATAACAAAAAAGTAAAAGAAAAAACAGGTGTCAAGAGGCAGCAGTAACTTTTTTCTGAACACCTGTCAGCCACTATTATTCCCCCCTCTGAAAAGTGATCCACTATGTGTTAAGCATTACAAATGTAAAAGAGACCTAAGGGATAGGGACAGGGAAACAATTAGCA
The DNA here is from genome assembly GCA_037952925.1 of Lithobates clamitans. Taxonomy (NCBI): domain Eukaryota; kingdom Metazoa; phylum Chordata; class Amphibia; order Anura; family Ranidae; genus Lithobates; species Lithobates clamitans. The sequence continues at coordinate 305,584 of JBBGZY010002253.1, read as the reverse complement.
CAAATTTTGGGATTCCTAAAGCCACGCTGCTAGCCTTGTGTTAAAAACCTCAGCCATTGCCCACACACCAGACACTCAATAGCTTGCCTCAACCTTGCAGTTGGTCCACAGATTAGTCTGCTAGGCACCTATACACTGATCTCTGTCTGTCATATCTGATAACTTACACTAAAACTTACTAAAACATAATCTGCATGAAATCTGCATCCATAAGGACACGGTGCAATTGCATACCAATTAACAAGAATGTAGGAAGGTGTTATATTTAGTATTCCCCTGTAATGCTGGCCACTCCCTTTTGGAGGGATGTCTTTATGATTGACCCAACCCACTACCTTTATGTAGGGATGGGAGGAGCCAATCTGGGTGGTTTTGGGATGTCAGCAGCATGAGGAGTCGTTCTGCTTAACAGGAGAGCTCCCCCTGGAGCTTGGGGGAGGTTATGGGGACCAGTTGAGGGCTAAGGTCTGAATAGCAATGAGCAGCATGCCAGAACTGTAAGTGGTAGCACAGCACCCCTCCTGTACAGTATGAGACATCAATTGACCAAGCATATGGAAAGAATTGTTAATGCACTTTACTTGTGGACTGGTGGATGTGATTTACACTGAAGAATTACCATTACATTTGTTTCGAAAATGTCAGTAACATTCAAAAAAAGAAAATCCTTGTGTCTTTATTGTCTCGGTCAGGGAAGAATTGTGTTTGAGGATTGAGTTTAACCAGTGGGTGGTGAAAGAGTTAAAGTGTTGAGTAACTATGCATACCTAGTCAGCAAGAAGCAGGTGATGGTTAGGGGACTGGAATCCCCATCCTGGCAGTGAAATCATGCACCAGGTGACCATGTGCCATGGGCTCTGGCTGTTCAGATTGAAGCTCTAGGAAGAGCTGTAAGTGCTGATCACGTGCAGGGGAAATGAGCAGCCTGCCTATAAAAAGCTTAGACTGAGCACACAGACATTGGCAGGGCCGCCAATAGGGGGGACCACTGGTCCTCCAGGAGGGGGCCCCGGGAACACAGGGGGGGCCTAGACAGCAGGTGGAATCAGTGTGGTGGGGCAATTACAGAAAGATGCCTTGTGTGGCTCTCTGCAACAGCTGAAAGTCAGTTTTATTCCCTCCTGCCGGCTTTCAGCTGCTGCAAGGAGAGACACAGGGCATATTTCTTTAATTGCTTCCCCTGCCCTGATAACTCTTCTTGTTGCCCGCTCAGTTCAGGGTGAGGTAGCTCCCAACACCTAGACCCCCTGAAAGTTATGTCCTTTTTTCAACAATGCAAGGGCTATTTTCCCTGCAGAAAATGCAATGTCTGCCTACATAACATTTGTGGCAGACGCATGACTGACACCTTCATCTCTATGGTCACCATGCGTAGCTACAAAATTAAGCACTTCACAACTTGCGCTACTAGATTCATAGTGTACCTCATCACGTGCCCATGCAAAAAACAGTACGTGGTTCGTACGATTAAGACTTTTGGAATAAGAGTTAATGAACATCTAGCTAAGAATAAAAAGGGGTGTATAAAACATAGTGTGCCATGTCACTACCTGGAACATCACAATAATGACACCACAGGTACCCAGTTCCAGGTCATAGACAAATTTGTACCACAATGGCGAGGTGATTCCTGTCTGCGGGGTGTCTCGCGGCTTGAGACCTACTGGATATATGAGTAAAAGTGCTACTCGCCCCACGAGATGAATTTCGATTGGGACATCAACTGTTTCATCAACCGGGCATGAGTGGCACTTATCTACCAGTGGCCTGCTGCCTGTAGCACCCCCCCCTTGGTATGAGTCCCTTTGTTCCTGACACACTGCCCCTTGGCATGAGTTTATTTACTATGTTGCAGGTATATGTTCCTTTAATATGAACAGGACAGTATATTTGTTCTGTCCCGATTATGTAATATTTTGTCTCTTACATGCTTTCCTCTAGTTACTGTTTGTATGTTTACATTATTATCACTTTTTATGCCATTAACTTGTTCTGGCCCACAAGCCCCCTGTCCGGAAATGTCCCCTATTTGCAGTTAGGAGGCCGATTGGAGACCTTCTGGGATCCCTATTAGCTGGGTCCGGAGCCCTCATTGCAGACACTTTGTGCTGTCTGAGGACGATGAGGGTACACGCCCACATATCTTAGTGTTGGTATTGGCTCTCTTCGCACTGCCAGGGATGAGGCTGGTACGACGGTTCATGTTCGGTAGGCAGGGTTTCTGTTGCGCTTCCGTGATGACGTAGTGGCGCTGCCGCACTCTCATTCATGGGAGCGCATGCAACACGCATCAGTGTGACACCTATACCCTGGCCTCCGTGATGATGTTGTGGCGCTGCTGCATTCCTGGTAGTGGGAGCCTGTGTGCGTTTTACACACATCTACGTGATAACTATGCCTTCTAAGACGTGATTGGTCAGTGTCACATGACCTGGCGCCATCAACACTCGGTATGTGTGACTTTCTCCTATTGGCCATTCCTTCCTTACCACCTAATCAAGACGAGGCTTGGTTTTAAAGGGCTAAGGCACTTGAGTGGCTTAGTGCACATCTACAGCCACTATATTTTATGCATTTATTTTGGCATTACTGTACATTTTAGAGATCATTAGTTTGTTTTACCTGTCTCAGTCATTTAGACTGATAGAGGCTTGGAGGGCAAGTGTTTGGCCTCACTTCCGGTCGTACACCGTTGGGGATGTTGCCGGCAATTTACATCATTATGAACTAGTGTATAAATATGATAGCAATGTGGGGGGGCAAGAGATATGCCCCAGTTGATGACCTAAGGTGTCGAAATGCGTTGGTCCTGCTTATCTTGTGCCTTCCACTTTGCTTTTACCTGATTTTTGTGATCACAGTTTTTTATCTTCTCAGCATCTGTCATCCGATGTATGATCTTAAATAAAAAAAAAAATTTTGACCTTGGGAGCAACCTTTTTCTTATATTTCCCTGCATACCCGTCTCTTGTTGAGAACATCCATTTCCACGGCTACCTTCTGGATTGATCCACCTGTTGGCCCATCAATGTTGTCTGGTTGTATGTTTGGAGTCCACGGATCTACCGTTTGGTTCCATCTGGTTTTTCCATCTCTACCACACCATAGCGCTAGGAATCACAGCGCTCAGAGCCTGTTAAGACCCACTGCTGTATGGTAGGTGTGTCCACCGCATCTGGTAAGGGTGTTTTATCTTTTTCACTTTGAAAATTGATCTGAAATCTACATATGTATTTCACCTATTTTGTCTGAAGTTGAGCCATCCTCCGTACTCAGAAGTGGGGCACTCTCTGGACTTTGGTGTTTACAACCTTTGGTAGCATACACCATGTGTTGTTTTGCTACCATATAGTGAACTGTTTTTCTTTAATGCATTTCAGTGCATTCATGTTTTATGTATCAATTCATTATGGCTCACTGATTTTGATTTGTTTTATGTTAGCACTTTTGCACATGCACTTTAGTGAGTGATTGACCATCACACTTTTAGTAGCTACTTCTATTATTTAGTGCTTCTTTGCACATACCGGTATTTCACTATTTAGCGCTATTTTTTTGCACACTCTTCTTGTTGTGCCCACTTCTGTCTCCCCCAAGGAGGGTTCTTGACTGCTGAAGTGGTCATGGGTCATATGAACCCAAAGGTTCAGATGACTGGGTCAGGGATGTGATTTTTTGACATCAGTGCTTCAACCTGATCACAAGTCCATGCACCACATGGCTGTCATTGGTATGCCCTATTAAAATATTTAGTTGGTCTCTCAATGATTTTGTGAAATGGACACCTACAATTTTATTAAGAACACATAGCCCATAATATGCACTATCAAAATTAAATAGTCTTAACTCTATTTGACTAATATTTTGGAGATGAAACATAGTTCCTCTGATCCAAGAGAGACAAATTATTTGCAGACAGTGGGGAGCCCAACATGCACACACCTTTCGCTTTGCTGGGTTCAAAGTGGGCAAGTCGAAAGATTTCCTTTGAGGTTCAGTGAGGAGGAAGTTCGTTCATCCTTATCTATAGCTACAAGGATGTCAAAACGTTATTGCCATCTAGGAGTTAATTTCAATATTCAGGCTCAAGAGTTGTCTGTTCAGATTTTTTTGTGGCCATTCACCTACTAGTGTCCTCTGAATTATGAGAATACTGTATCTATAATACCACTGAATAAAAATAATATATCACCCTACTTCAATCATTTCTGTTACACTTTGAGATACACTTTGGTATCTGTGCTGGCTGTGTCTGGTTCTTCTAGTTGCACCTCTGGCCTTTCTCTCTGTTCATTTGTTCTAATTCCCCATTACATTAGACTTTGTTAGGACATAATACCTGATAGCACAGCTCAAGTGGTCCTCTTCAGTCTCCCTTCTTTCACCAGACAGAAGTATGGTTTATTTCTTTCCACATCCAAGTTCAACACGGACACCACCATCTTCCGGCCATTACCGATGTCCGTTATCTTCCGTGTTCCATGTTTGGACAGATCAGTGAGCTGCTCATCATACCACTTGACCCCGGGATCCCTGAACACACCAACAGTAATACACTTCAGACGCTTCTTCCCATCAATGTCAATGACAGTAACTTCAGGATCTTCTGCATTTAATTCTAAAAATAAAAGAAACGTAATGTTACAATATATCTCCAGATTCACCTTTTGTTTACATAACACATAAATGCCCAGGTGTTTAACCACTTTAGTACCCCCCACAAAACTTTTGCTGTGAGCAGGCGGCACAGGCAGGCTCAGCAATGTATATATACAGTGGATATAAAAAGTCTACACACCCCTGTTGGTAAAATGTCAGGTTTCTGTGATGTAAAAAATTGACACAAAGATAAATCATTTCAGAACTTTTTCCACCTTTAATGTGACCTATAAACTGTACAACTCAATTGAACAACAAACTGAAATCTTTTAGGGGGTAGCAGGTTTCAAGGACAAAAAAGACATCGTTGGATTGGGAGGTTAAGATCAGGGCAGAGTTAGCTGCAGCTGAAAGGGAGTATGTGAAGGAGCCATCCTCCATTACGCGTAGTATGTGGGAGAATAAGCAACAAACATATAAAGAGGTAATGGTTAGGAAATCGGAAAACAAAAGATTGTTCCAAAAACAAATAACGTATGGGGAAGGGGAAAAAGTGGGTAAGATGTTGGCCTATATTGTTAGGGCCAGTGCCCCACCTTCCGCAATCCCCGCTATCAGAACCGTGGGCGGAGAGATATCATCGGTGTCAGATGAGATAAGCAATACGTTTAAGGAATATTATGAAGAGCTGTATATGTCCCGCGGGGGTGCGGGAGAGGAGGAAATGGACAGTTTCTTCAAGAATATTGAACTACCCTCCCTAACAGACACTGACAGAGAGGCTTTGGAGGCCCCGATAACAATAGAGGAAATTAGAGCGGCTGTAGCAGAGATGGCAAATCAGAAGTCCCCAGGCCCCGATGGCCTCCCTGCTGAAACATATAAAAAATATGGGGAAGTTTTACTCCCGGAACTCCTGAATGTATTTGTCTGGGCAAAGGAAGAAGGGAAATTACCTAAATCAATGACCGAAGCCACGATTATTATGCGGCCTAAGGAGGGGAAAGACCCCTTAGAGCCTGGGTCTTATAGACCTATTTCCTTGCTTTGCTCAGATGCTAAAATTCTCGCAAAGATTCTTGCTAGTAGACTCAAAAAAATAATTTCAAAATTAGTTCACTTAGACCAAACGGGTTTTATTCCCCAGAGGACAATTAGTAGGAACATCAGGAGGCTTTTCTTGAACCTGCAAATACCCATAGAGAACACTGGTTCAAGGGCGGTTATGATGCTGGATGTGGTAAAGGCGTTTGATAGCCTGGAATGGAGATTTATGTGGCGTGCCCTGAAGGAGTTTGGCTTCGGCCCATCTTTTAGGAAGTGGGTTGAAATTTTATATAATGACCCCAGTGCCAAAGTCAAAGTTAATAACGTCCTTTCAGATGGGTTCCGACTTGAAAGAGGCACAAGGCAGGGGTGCCCTCTGTCACCTCTGATTTTTGCCTTGGCCATGGAACCGGTGGCCGCAGCAGTGAGGCAAAGTCAGCTTATGGCGGGGTTCCGGAGAAGGGGGAGAGAGGAGAGAATTGCACTATATGCGGACGATGTCCTCATATTCCTAGGAGACACAGAGTGCTCACTTAAGCAGGTGATAGATATATTCACGTGTTTTGGAAAGATCTCTGGCCTTACCATAAATTGGGAAAAATCAAAGCTTTTACCGGTAGACCCAATTAGGAAAAACGCATATCTGGACAGTATACAAATAGAAGTAGTGGAGATAGTAAAATACTTAGGTATTTATATAACAAAGGACCCAGGTAGCTATATCAATCACAATCTGGTCCCCTTGTTGATGAAGTTTAAAAATAAAAGTATGCGGTGGGCGTGTCCAAGATGGCGACCGGAGCGGACGTGCAGTAAGCTAGCTCCGCTGCCTTCCCGGCCCAAACAACCTGCTTCCCTGCAGATTATCACCCCTGACTGCCCAAACCGAGTTCCGATCCACAGCGGAGGCCGGTGGGAGCCTGGGGAAGACGCTGGGTTACGATCCACGGACCCCACGAAGGCGCCTGAGACCCGCTGCAGCCGAGCCTGCTACTAGGCCCGAAATCCCGCTCCCGGCCTGCAGTCCTCCATCCCAGTCCTCCATCCCAGTGAACTGCGGACATAGATTGCCTAGGAGGAGGTGGTGACCCACGACGAAGGAAGGTAGGACGTGGGGGGAGACACTGCTCCACGGCCCGCGGCCCCCGCAGAGATCGCCTTGATCCTACTGCTGCTATACCTGACTCCCCTGTCTCTGGGCCTCAGACCCTGCTATACTGCAACCCGCTCCCTGTGTGCGGCCCCCACAGGCTGAAGTGGGGGTGGAGGGAGGTATGCCCAGGGGGAAAAGTGCTATATCAGCCCGCAAGCCCCAGCACAGTGTCCCAGGTACCCCCACACGGACCCCACGTCCCGCCAAAGGCTCTAAGATGGCGGCACAGCATGAGGACACAGAGCAGGCTCCTCTGGAAGGCGAACAGGAGCAATCTAACTTTGAGGCACTTATGCAGGCTATCACCAACTGCCAATCTACCCTCACAGGGAAAATTGAACAAATGCAGCTAGATATTAGCCTCATACGAAGAGACATGGACACATTTAGAAACCGCCTCTCTGAAGCTGAACGCCGGGTGGGAGATGCGGAGGATGTATTGCAAGATCATACGGTCTCACTTCGCACGCTACAGACAAAAATTAAGGCCCTTGAAACTCGAGCAGAAGATGCCGAAAATCGAAATAGGAGGAACAACCTCCGTATAGTGGGTCTCCCAGAAGGTACTGAGGGTGCAGAGCCCACATCATTCACCGAGAAACTCCTGCGTGAATTATTACCACAGGCGGTTTTTTCAGATGTATTTGTGGTGGAGAGGGCACATAGAATGCCTGCTACCCGGGGGCCCCCGGGAGCTCCTCCGCGCACGTTTATTCTGAAATTGCTGAACTTTAGAGATCGGGACCTTGTTCTCCATGAATCTAGAAAGATCGAGCAACTGCGCTATGAAGGGGCTAAACTAATGATCTTCCCAGATTTCTCCATTGAAACACAAAAGCAGAGACGTTCATTTGACCAAGTAAAAATGAACCTACGCAACAAGAAGATAAAATACAGTATGCTGTTCCCGGCGAGGCTGAGGGTCCAAGATGGAGAGAGGGTGCGCTTCTTTACCTCCCCTGAGGAGGCATCGCAGTGGCTGGAAACCATTCAGAGACACTGATAAGCTGCTTTAACTACAAGATTGCACAGATCAAAAAATAAAGCAGAAGGGGGGAGAGACAGAACATTTCTATTGTTCGTCCTTAACAAAGAGGTTCCCCCCCCTGATGTTATCACCGAGGAGGCTTGCGACTGAGAAGGGTAACAGTTCAAGATAAGTGCCCCCGGAGGACACTGTTTGTTTCTCCGGGTGAAGTTAATTCTCTTATTCTGCAGGGAACATTTATCCTTCACAAGCTGGGGGAGGTTCGGTCCCCTTTTTGTTCACAACCTCAACTGGCAGTTGCCATGAACGTTTTTGGGAATGAAGCACACCGAGGTTTGGGGGGTGGTGCGGGGTGGGGGGTGGGGGGACGGATGGGGAGCATAAGTTCTTGCTCCAAGTTGAGACTTTTAAATTTTTTTTTCTTTTCTTTTCCTTTTTTGCTGCTACATATACATAATCTGCTGTGTTACTTTGCACTGTATTGAAGAACAAGGCTATTTACATATGTGTCCACTAGATGGCATAAGAGGTCTAATGTCTGGCTCTATGTGTACAAGCTGTATGATACTTTTGATCTCATCTTTCCTCCTTAAACTTACAATGACCCTGAAAAGGGTTGATTATCTACCTGGTGTTATATTTTTTACAGTAACTCAATGCCACCACTGACAGTTCTGTCGTGGAATGTTAGAGGGCTAAATTCCAAAATCAAACGATCTCTGGTTTTTAACTTCCTGAAAAAATATAACCCGCATATATGTCTGCTACAGGAGACACACCTGGTGGGGGGCAGGACGCTGGCACTGCGGAAACCATGGGTCGGTGCGTACTACCACTCGACTTATTCCTCATACTCCCGAGGTGTCAGTGTCCTAATTCACAAGTCGGTGGGATTTACATTGTTGGATCTCCATCTAGACCCAGATGGCAGATATATAGCTATACATGCAATGTGTGATAGAGTGGAGTTACTCATAGTAGGGATATATATCCCCCCCCCTGCCACGGTGGAGATCCTTAAAAAAATTACTCCGATATTGGCTCAATACCCTTCAGCTGGGATAATTATAGCAGGAGACTTTAACATGACCCCGGACCCAGACCTGGATAGGATGGGTGTGGGGCCATCCGGGGTGACCCCTCTGACGTTGTGGGCTGACAATTACGGATTTACAGATGTCTGGAGGATGAGGCATCCGGATGTGAGGCAATACACATGCCACTCTGCGGCGCATGCCTCCTTCTCTAGGATAGATCTAATATACTCCTCTGGATCTCTCCTCCCCAGAATACTTGAGGTGGATATTCTGCCTCGGGGTATCTCAGACCACGCTCCCCTCCTATTAAAATTGCAGACAGACTCCCCTGCTGCCAATGTCCTTTGGCGACTATCGGGGCTCTGGATTGCGGATGAGAGAGTGGTCCCCCTGGTGGAGGGCGAGCTGGAAATTTACTGGACGATCAATGAGGGTACAGTCCCTCCCCCTACGCTCTGGGACGCCTTCAAGGCCTACACTAGGGGGCAATATCAAACGGCAATTGGGAGGGTCAGGAAAGATACCCGACTGGCGCTAGAAGAAGCTGAAAAAAAAGTACTCCTTTTAGAAAAAGAATATGTGCACACGAGAAACGTATTAACATATGATACTATGCAATCCTTACATAGAGAGATCTCTCTTCTGCGGATTGAGACCACAAAAAAACAGCTGTTGGCTCAGTCGCAGAGGATCTTTGAACAGGGAGAGAAAACGGGTAGGATGCTGGCCTGGTTGTCCAAAGAACGTTCACCTTCCATGCATATAGCCCATATCAAGGACGACGAGGGTGTGATCCACTCGGACTCCGGGGATATTAATAGGCAATTTACACAATACTATCAACGATTATATACCTCTAGGGTCTCCTTTGATGAGGAAGATCTCTGTACATTCTTCTTAGATCGGATAGATTTTCCCCAACTGACTACAGAAGCTAGAAACAAATTAGAGGAACCAATTACTCTTAAAGAGGTCCAGCTAGCAGTGACATCTCTCCAGTCGGCAAAAACTCCGGGCCCTGACGGCCTACCCACAGAATTTTACAAGGCAAATAAAGACCTTCTTAACCCTATCTTTCATAAATTGCTCCTTACAATGCTAAAAGAGGGCTCCCTCCCTCCCTCAATGTCGGAGGCGGTGATTGTAGTCATAGCTAAACCCAACAAAGACCCCACATTGTGCTCATCCTATCGTCCCATATCACTTTTAAATGTGGATGCCAAAATAACTACCAAGATACTAGCGAATAGACTTAACTCAGTTATTTTATCAATCGTACATGGCGACCAGACAGGCTTTATGCCAGGTAAGGGCACTGACATAAACCTACGCAGGTTATACACTAATATCTCACACGCGGAGAGGTCTCAGTCCCGAGGTGTAGTGGCCTCCTTAGATGCCGAGAAGGCCTTTGATTCAGTTGAATGGAGGTTTCTGTGGAATGTGCTGCAGCGATTCAATTTTGGCCCCCGGTTCATTTCATGGATAAAACTGCTCTACTCACACCCCACAGCTAGAGTCCGTACAAATGGGCTGCTCTCTCCCCCATTTTCTCTAGAGAGAGGGACCAGGCAGGGGTGCCCATTGTCCCCGGGCCTGTTTGCCCTAGCCATTGAGCCCTTAGCTATTTTGCTTAGAACATCCCCGGAGCTTGGGGGTATAAAGGTGGGTCCGTTGACTGAAAGGCTTTCCCTATATGCTGATGACGCGCTGCTGTACCTTCCAGATGCGTCGACATCGCTGTCATCAGCTCTTGAAATCATTAACCAATATGGATCTTTTTCGGGCATTCGGATCAACTGGTCAAAATCCATCATATTTTCATTGTCTCCGACACTGCCGGATGTTGACCCTTCCAGTCCTCTCATGTTGGTCTCTAAGTTCAGATACTTGGGGATTGAGGTTCAGAGAGACCCAAACATGTATCTAATAGACAATGTATATCCAATTCTTCACCAGCTTACCGCCCGATGTCAGGCCTGGAGGTCCCTCCCGCTATCACCAGTAGGTAGGGTTAATTTGTTAAAGATGACTTTCCTCCCCAAATTCCTATATGTATTTCGTAATACCCCGGTCCCTATCCCCAAATCTTTTTTTGATAAGCTAGAACAGGTTGTTAGCTCATTTGTATGGGGGGGATCTGCCCCTAGAGTAGCGCGAACCACCCTTCAGCTCCCCTTAACGATGGGAGGCCTCGCGCTCCCCTGTTTTCGGAAATACTACTGGGCGGCGGTCATAGTTACTGTCAGGTGGTGGTTCTCCCAGCCAAAATCTAACCCCTCACTTAATCTTGAGGCAGCAATAATGGGTTCATACTCGGCTCTGAGCAACTTGGTCTTCAGAGGGGTCAAGACACATAAAGATATGCCAACACCGATGCGTACAACAGTAACAGTATGGGAACAGATGTCCAAAAAGATTGCAGGCCCTGCTACTATCTCCCCCCACACGCCGCTATGGGGCAACCCTAAACTAAAGCATCTCCAAACAGTCCCAGAACCAGCTTTATGGGCGGGATATGGAATAAAAACAATACAGCAGGTATGGTCTGGGGATGGAGTTACCCCATACGACACTCTTAAAACTGATTTTCAACTTCCCTCCAAAATGTTTTTTCGATATTTACAATTGAGACATGCAGTGAGGGCCCAATACCCAGGCGGTATTACTTTACAGTCACATGGAGTAGAAAGGCTTCTTATTTCTAAACACTTGGACCGAACTTTGTCATCCATATACAACCAAATTCTCACTGACGAGCAGACTGGAGAGATGGGCCTGTATGATAAATGGAAGAGGGACGTTCCAGACTTGGCACCAGATGACTGGGAAGAGGGTCTACAGCAATACATTCCTCTTATGATATCGGCAAGGGATAGATTCATACAGATGAAGTTTATTCATAGAGTATATTACACGCCACAGAGGTTAGCTAGAATATACCCGACGCAAACAGATAGATGTCCGAAATGTATGGGGGAGCTGGGTACGTTTATCCACGTAGTATGGGAATGCCCGCTTATACAAAAATTCTGGACTGAGGTGGTGGAAGTGATTAACGCAGTAGGTAATCTAAACATTCAGAGAAATCCGATTATTCTACTCCTTGGGGTATGTGATAATGTTACACCTAGTGTGCACAAAAGATTATTTATATTCTACGCCTCATTTTATGCCAGGAAGGCTATCCTCCTTAGATGGAAGCAGCCTGACCCTCCTACGGTAACTCAATGGAGGGGTATGGTAGACTCTGTTCTGCCACTCTACAAAGCCACCTATATCAACCGTAAATGCCCTAAAAAATTCTCCAAGATCTGGGGAGCCTGGACTAAGCAGTAACAGGGTTTGGTAACGACCAGCTCAATTAAAATATCTGTCTATTTCTTGTTGCCCTCCCCTCTTTCCCCCTCCCCCCCCCCCCCCCTTCCTCCCTTGGACGAGCAGTGGAAAAAGATGCTGGAGGGAGGACACCAGGTCTCGGTATCACCCGCACAGAAGTTTTCACATTTAATGCTCCTACACAGGGCATATTATACACCAAAGAGACTGTTTGAATTCGGGCGGAGGGTGGATGCTAATTGCCCAAGATGCCAAAATACTGGGGACTTGATCCATATGATATGGAAATGCCCAAAATTACACCGGTACTGGACAGAAATATTAGGATTTATAAATAAGATCTTTAAATTAGGATTAAAAATGGACGCAAAGTTATGTGTACTGGGTGTTGGGGAATGCCAAGGTAGAGGCAACAATATAAACAAAGCAGTGGCGAGATGCCTTTTTCAGGCAAGGAAATTGATAGCTATGAGGTGGCAGGCGGTGGGACCCCCTTCAAAGGTTGACTGGATTAGATCAGTGACAGAAACAGTTTGGAAAGAGAAGGTAGTATATGTAAGGAGGAATAATCTGAAGGAGTTCAAAAAAATCTGGAACCCATGGTTAGAAGAAATTGGGTACCCTATGTAAAGTGTGGGTGGGAAGGGGAGGAGAAGGTTTATATGGAGTGCCAAGGACCTACCGAAGGAGTATCGGTTAAATTTCTGTGTTGGGGGGGGGGGGGGGGGTAGGTACGGTGGGGGAAAAAAAAGGGAAAAAATGAGTGTATAACACTGTAGGATATTTTGGTAATTGGAGTGTTGTGCATACGTGGTTTGTAATGTTTACCGTCGATGGTAATTATTGTATAACATTGTGTAATGAATAAAGAATATTTAAAAAAATAAAAAATAAAAAATCTTTTAGGGGGTAAAACTAAAATAATGTGGTTGAATAAGTGTGTACACCCTCTTACGATGAGGGTACACGCCCACATATCTTAGTGTTGGTATTGGCTCTCTTCACACTGCCAGGGATGACGCTGGTATGACGGTTCATGTTCGGTAGGCAGGGTTTCTGTTGCGCTTCCGTGATGACGTAGTGGCGCTGCCGCACTCTCATTCGTGGGAGCGCATGCGCGTGGGACATGCATCAGTGTGACACCTATACCCTGGCCTCCGTGATGATGTTGTGGCGCTGCTGCATTCCTGGTAGTGGGAGCCTGTGTGCGTTTTACACACATCTACGTGATAACTATGCCTTCTAAGACGTGATTGGTCAGTGTCACATGACCTGGCGCCATCAACACTCGGTATGTGTGACTTTCTCCTATTGGCCATTCCTTTTTTACCAACTAATCAAGACGAGGCTTGGTTTTAAAGGGCTAAGGCACTTGAGTGGCTTAGTGCACATCTACAGCCACTATATTTTATGCATTTATTTTGGCATTACTGTACATTTTAGAGATCATTAGTTTGTTTTACCTGTCTCAGTCATTCAGACTGATATAGAGGCTTGGAGGGCAAGTGTTTGGCCTCACTTCCGGTCGTGCACCGTTGGGGGTGTTTCCGGCAATTTACATCATTATGAACTAGTGTATAAATATGATAGCAATGTGGGGAGGCAAGAGATATGCCCCAGTTGATGACCTAAGGTGTCGAAATGCGTCGGTCCTGCTTATCTTGTGCCTTTCACATTGCTTTTACCCGATTTTTGTGATCACAGTTTTTTATCTTCTCAGCATCTGTCATCCGATGTATGATCTTAAATTAAAAAAAAAAAATTTTGACCTTGGGAGCAACCTTTTTCTTATATTTCCCTGCATACCTGTCTCTTGTTGAGAACATCCATTTCCACAGCTACCTTCTGGATTGATCCACCTGTTGGCCCATCAATGTTGTCTGGTTGTATGTTTGGAGTCCACGGATCTACCGTTTGGTTCCATCTGGTTTTTCCATCTCTACCACACCATAGCGCTAGGAATCACAGCGCTCAGAGCCTGTTAAGACCCACTGCTGTATGGTAGGTGTGTCCACCGCATCTGGTAAGGGCGTTTTATCTTTTTCACTTTGAAAATTGATCTGAAATCTACATATGTATTTCACCTATTTTGTCTGAAGTTGAGCCATCCTCCGTACTCAGAAGTGGGGCACTCTCTGGACTTTGGTGTTTACAACCTTTGGTAGCATACACCATGTGTTGTTTTGCTACCATATAGTGAACTGTTTTTTTGTTCTTTGATGCATTTCAGTGCATTCATGTTTTATGTATCAATTCATTATGGCTCACTGATTTTGATTTGTTTTATGTTAGCACTTTTGCACATGCACTTTAGTGAGTGATTGACCATCACACTTTTAGTAGCTACTTCTATTATTTAGTGCTTCTTTGCACATACAGGTATTTCACTATTTAGCGCTTCACTATTTTTTGCACACTCTTCTTGTTGTGCCCACTTCTGTCTCCCCCAAGGAGGGTTCTTGACTGCTGAAGTGGTCATGGGTCATATGAACCCAAAGGTTCAGATGACTGGGTCAGGGATGTGATTTTTTGACATCAGTGCTTCAACCTGATCACAAGTCCATGCACCACGTGGCTGTCATTGGTATGCCCTATTAAAATATTTAGTTGGTCTCTCAATGATTTTGTGAAATGGACACCTACAATTTTATTAAGAACACATAGCCCATAATATTCACTATCAAAATTAAATAGTCTTAACTCTATTTGACTAATATTTTGGAGATGAAACATAGTTCCTCTGATCCAAGAGAGACAAATTATTTGCAGACAGTGGGGAGCCCAACATGCACACACCTTTCGCTTTGCTGGGTTCAAAGTGGGCAAGTCGAAAGATTTCCTTTGAGGTTCAGTGAGGAGGAAGTTCGTTCATCCTTATCTACAGCTACAAGGATGTCAAAACGTTATTGCCATCTAGGAGTTAATTTCAATATTCAGGCTCAAGAGTTGTCTGTTCAGATTTTTTTGTGGCCATTCACCTACTAGTGTCCTCTGAATTATGAGAATACTGTATCTGTAATACCACTGAATAAAAATAATATATCACCCTACTTCAATCATTTCTGTTACACTTTGAGATACACTTTGGTATCTGTGCTGGCTGTGTCTGGTTCTTCTAGTTGCACCTCTGGCCTTTCTCTCTGTTCATTTGTTCTAATTCCCCATTACATTAGACTTTGTTAGGACAGAATACCTGATAGCACAGCTCGGGCGGTCCTCTTCAGTCTCCCTTCTTTCACCAGACAGAAGTATGGTTTATTTCTTTCCACATCCAAGTTCAGCACGGATTCCACCATCTTCCGGCCATTACCGGTGTCCGTTATCTTCCGTGTTCCATGTTTGGACAGATCAGTGAGCTGCTGATCATACCACTTGACCCCGGGATCCCTGAACACACCAACAGTAATACACTTCAGATGCTTCTTCCCATCAATGTCAATCACAGTAACTTCAGGATCTTCTGCATTTAATTCTAAAAATAAAAGAAAGGTAATGTTACAATATATCTCCATATTCACCTTTTGTTTACATAATACATAAATGCCCAGGTGTTTAACCACTTTAGTACCCCCCACAATACTTTTACTGTGAGCAGGCGGCACAGGCAGGCTCAGCAATGTATATATACAGTGGATATAAAAAGTCTACACACCCCTGTTGGTAAAATGTCAGGTTTCTGTGATGTAAAAAATTGACACAAAGATAAATCATTTCAGAACTTTTTCCACCGATCCAGTTCAATGCAGAGGGTTTCTCAACTAGGTTGGGATATACTGTGAGATGCCGCCCCAGGCATGCCCCACGGACAGAAGCAAAGTAGGCTTCATTATTTCTTTGCTATCTGATAGAGCCTTGGCCTGGGCAAACCCTCTATGGGAAATGCAAAAACCCATTGTCCTGAGTTACCCAGAGTTTGTGGCTTCCTTTAAAAGGGTATTTGACATTCCCGCTCACTCTACTTCTGCTGCCAAGAGCCTCATGTCCATCAGAGTACGAGAACTGTTGCTGATTAAGTCATTGAATTCCGTACTCTGGCCCTGGGGACAGGGTTGATGACCACTGCTGTAGTGGACAGACCTTAGGTGGCATTGTTGCATCCCCACATATCCTGAAGGATAAACGCCTAGTTGCGGTTACCCTTTCGATACACAGGCTCTAATCGACTCTGGGGTTGCAGGCCTGTTCAATGATAGTGCCTTTGTGTCTAAGCACTCGATTCCGTTGCAGCTTCGTGCTACTCCACTTGCCATTGAGACTATTGAAGGGAGACCTTTACAGCCTTCCCATGTGACTCATGAGACTGCTTCGTTGACCATGGCCGTAGGGGCTTTTCACCATGAGATAATCTAATTTCAAGTAATTTCCTCACCTCATTCCCAGGTGGTCATTGGTTATCCCTGGTTACAGAGGCACAATCACTCTTTTAATTGGCATTGTGCTGAGGTTCTTTCCTGGTTGCCACAATACAGCAAAACATATTTTCAGAAAGTGGTTAAGGTCCCGTGCATGTCTTCCTTTTCCTCTTTGCCAGAGGAGTACCACAAATTTAAGACAAAGGTCAAGCCGGTATTTTGCCTCCACACTGGCTGTATGATTGCGCAATTGACCTTCAACCTAGAGCCATGCCCCCTCGTGGCCAGGTCTACCCTTTGTCTGTCTCAGAGGATAAAGCCATGGAGGACTATGTTGCCAATTCACTTTCTCAAGGGTTCATCCGCAAATCCACGTCTCCTGCTGTTGCTGGCTTCTTCTTTGTGAAAAAATGCAGTGATAAACTGAGACCTTGTATTGACAATAGGGGTCTCCATCGCATTACGATTAAGAATGCATATCCGATTCCATTGATTATGGAATTATTTGACCGCCCAAGGGAGCAATGGTTTTCACCAAGCTCAATGTGAGAGGGGCATACAATTTGGTAAGGATTAAGGAGGACGACGTACGGAAAACTGCGTTTAATACTAGGACCGGACATTACGAATACCTCATAATGCCGTTTGGTCTCTGCAACACTCCTGCAGTTTTTCAGGAATTCATCAACGATGTCCTCGGATATACATTGCAGCAATGTGTGGTGGTTTATCTCGATGATATTCTCATGTATTCAAAATCCCTAGAGAGCCACACAGACGTCTCCTGTGTGCTACAGAGGTTGAGAGATAACCTGTAATGTAAGTTGGAAAACTGCGTGTTTCATCGTGAACAGTTTACATTTCTATGGTTATGTCATTTCTACTGCCGGTTTTTAAATGGACCAAGAGAAACTATCTGCAGTAATACAGTGACCTCGACCTGTAGGTGTATGTCTTCTACAACTTTTTCTTGTCTTTGCCAATTATTATCGGAACTTTATTTGCTAATTTCCCTTCTCTGGTCAAACCCCTGACTGATATGACCAGGAAGGCGGGGAACCCACAGAATTGGTCTCCGGAATCCCTTAAAACCTTTGAGTCTCTCAAGACTGCCTTGGTTTCAGCTCCTGTGCTGCCACATACTGATCCTACGTTACCCTTCATTCTTGAGGTTGATGTGTCTGAGACTGGAGTAGGTGCCGTTCTGTCTCAATGTCCTACCTCTGAGAGCGCTATGCATCCTTGTGGCTACTTTTCTAAGAGAAGTAATGGAGGCATTTCCTCAAGGGTACCACTGTGTCGGTCCTTATTTTGAGGACCATAAGAATCTCACATTCTTCTCTGAGGCTAAATGCTCATCTCCTAGAAGGGCGTGATGGGCTCTTTTTCTGTCAAGCTTCATTTACATTGTCTCATTCTTACCTTGTACTAAGAATGTAAGGGCTGATGCAGTGTCACAACAGTTTTCCTCCTCCAAGTTGGAGTCTGTGCCTACTCCAGTGATACCTCCCGATCATATTCTAGCCACTATTCGCACTAGTCTCATTTCACCTTTGGGCGACAGAATTATTGCTGCTCAGATCCATTCTCCTCCTGAGAAACCTTGTGACCGCTGTTTTGTCCCTGAGAATCTGCTTTGCTTCAGACTTACTATTCTCCCAAGGCAGCTAGTCACCCAGGGAAGAATCAACTCATCTGGTTTATTTCTCAACAATTCTGGTGGCCTAGTTTCTGTGCTCATGTAACCGCCTTCATAGCCACTTGTTCCGTGTGTGCTCAGAGTAAAACACCACAACACCTTCCAGTGGGCCTCCTACAACCCATACCAAATAAAGAGAGGCCTTGAACCCACTTGTCTGAATTTTATTTTGGAGTTACCGAAACTCCCAGGACAACAGTTATTCTTACGACGGTTGACCAGTTCTCGAAGATGTCACATTGTATTCCACTTAAGTTGCCTACATCCAAAGAACTGACATCCATTTTCTCTAAGGAGATCTTTCGGTTACATGAGCTACTCAAGGTTACCTCGGACAGGGGTAGCCAGTTTGCGTCCAGGTTTTGGCGAGCCTTTTGTGCACAGTTGGGAATTCAGCTTTCCTTCTCCTCGGCGTATCACCCGCAGTCCAATGGGGCCACAGAATGGGCTAACCAAGCCTTGGAGCTGTTTCTATGTTTCTAAAGCTTTGCCCGATCAGGGAGCAGAGTGCACTGTGCAGTGCTTAGTGCATTGCAGGGTGTTCGTAAAACGACCAAACAGGCAAACGTTCATTGGGAATGATTCCTACTTCTCGGTAAAAAAGTGGGTGGTGGCAGCGTTAATTGCTTAGTTAACTAAACACAGTGACAACCGCTCTCAGTCTGCTGGCACTGAAATTGGGGTCCTGCAGGCTGGAAAATCTTTGTCCCGGGTGAGGCTGAGAGTTTCATTGTTGAGAATCAGTGACAGCGCTGTGTGTCACAAGTTGGTGAAAAGGGCAGGGGTCTGTCCAGCGTTTGTCACAACCCACACCTGGCTCCCAACGAGGAGGGCAACATGGAGGACGTGATGACCGCCCTATCGCCCTACCCTTACAAATTGATGTGGAATATTTGACTTGATGAACTCGTATTTGCCATCTGTACAATACATGAGAACACAACATTACTGAAGCTTTAATTGCTCAAAGTGGAAACAATAGTTCAAGCCTGGTCAGTATGGCTTCATGACACAATACAAGCAAAATTATGTAATAAATGGTTTTAAATCAAATAAAAACAGATTAACAGTCTCTTACCTCTCCTCCATTCCAGCACTACAGCCAGGGGTGGTCTGTCCATTAAGGGCGCACGGGCGCCCCCCCCCCCATCCATGCATCCGGCCCAGTCGTGGATAAACCACCATACTCTTTTGCGCTATTACGCACCCTTCCAGCTTTTCAGTATAATGCATCTTTAAACAACCCGTGTCTCCCGCATTTCCCCAATAAACAGACATAGTCAACTTTCTGATGTTGTTAACTCCATCGCTCAAACCAACTGCCCTCCCCTGAGCAAATTTTATTAATATAACAAATAGAGCCTTATGGTTTCACAATTGACCAATCAAGCACAGGCATTCCCTCAAACAGGAGCCACTGCCCGCCACCTAGATGGGGTAAGTGCTAGACCGACCGGCAGACAGCGAGCAAGCAAATGGGGTGGGGAGGTGGCGCTGGCCACCTGGGGGGGGGGTGGTTGTTTACCCCCCAAAAAAACACCAACTGCCACTGTCTGCAGCCATGCAGTGGTTACATTCTCCGACACCTATGAGCATGGGCTCAGGTATCTGACATTCTCGGAAGTGTGGAATGTCAAGGATACTTACAGAGGCTGCTGTAATGAGAAGGAGCAAAGGAAGGAGATACGGGCTGCCTGAGAGGCGAGTATAGTACTTCTTCCTTTGCGAGGAACTGGCAGACCTGGCAGGGTCTCCTTAATAAAGAAGTTTAGCACTGCAAAGGCATAGTCTTAAGGTTACATATCCACTCGTCTGGAATCTGTCCATCTTTGGATGATCCTTGAAAATCCTTCTCTTTAAAGACGTCTATCCTGCTTCTAACTAATACACTGTGTTTTTACTTTCTCCATCAGCTCACCCCCACAGCTATTACCTTTTGTATCACTAGACCCTCCCCTCCTAGATTGTAAGCTCTAATGAGCAGGGCCCACTAATTCCTCTTGTACCAAATTGTATTGTAACTGAAATGTCTGCCTTCATGTTGTAAAGTGCTGCACAATATATAAATCCTGTATAATAATATTGCTCAGCACCCTATCAAAGGTAAATAAAATAGGTCTTAAAATACAGTGAACACATTATGAGTTATACAGCATATGTCACAGAAAGCACCATTATGTGGGCAAGTTGTGTGGTGGGTCCACTATCACCAGCCATACATAACATTATAAAGAACTTCATATTTTAGGCAACAGACTGAGTGGAACAAAACTTACTGTTTATGGTTAATTTAACGTTCTTCTGTCCATAGTCTTTTCTATTGGTTGCTCGGCAGTAATACGTCCCTTCATCACTGAAGGTGACCTCTCGCAGGGTCAGGTCCACCTTTCCTTGGGAGAAATCTCCAGACAGTTCTGTGCGTCCCATGTAGCATATATCCTGATCGTTGAGTTTATCCTGACCATCTATAAACTTGTGTGCGATCAATCCTCTTCCATCCTGATCAATCTTCTCCCAAACCACTGTCAGACCTTTCGGCTTATGTATAAAGGGAAACGTGCACCGGAGGGTGACAGTGCCATAGAGGGAAGTAACCACTTCAGGCTCATCTGTGGAGGAAAGCAAAAATATTTGCTAAAAATGAATCCTTCATACAGTCAGCCTCATTCTGAATTCCTTTCACATCATCTCCATTTGTTACAAAGTATAATTATGAGTATTTTCATTTATAATACTAAGAAATCTATAAATGTGTGATTCTGGATGGTTGCAGAAGTGGAACATCTTTCTGAAATCTGGGAAGGAAGGAGCCAGCCGATGACTGACTTATGTATGAGCACTTTCAGTTTTCCCTAATTCGATCGAACCTTACTACCTGAGCCAACAAATCACTTATAAAACGCAAATAGACAAAAGAGGGAAGGATATATATTCAGACTGGCCTCTTCCTCATCTCCTGTTTATCACCTTTAGGGGTGCTCTGCACTCTCAGTATCTCAGGCCTCCAACCAGGTACGTGACACCAGTGGAGAAAGTAGACTGCACCTGCCTACATGCTTAGCCATGTTTCCATTTGCTATACATGTAAATATAGGAACTGGGGTGCAGCAAAATGGCAGCGGCGCTCGGAACTGAGGAGTCAAAATTTGAATTATTTGGCTGTAGCAAATGGCAGTTTGTTCACAAACGGCTGGAGAGCGGTACAATAATGAGTGTCTGCAGGAAAGAGTGAAGCATGGTGGAGGTTCCTTGCAAGTTTGGGGCTGCATTTTGGTAAATGCAGTTGGAGATTAGGTCGGGATCATTCAGAGGTCAGAGGGAAGCCTCACATACTGACAGCCTGTCTGTACCCCTGGAGGTCCGGAATTCCACCTCCCAGTCCAGCAGTCCTAAATATCACACTGCTGTTTAGTTTATCCCCCACTCACCTTGCTATTCTGAGTCCTTGCGAGTCCAACCTAGTGGGGCAGAGGGCTTTGTGCACATGCTAACAGCTTCTTGATTCACAGTAGTGTGACATACCGCCATCCAGCTCAGTGGGGTCCCTGGTTCATGTCGGCTGTTTACAGCTTCACAATTTCACCTCTCAAGTGCTTCCCAGAGACTGTAATGCAAGTCTTCCAGTGGAATCTTTAAAGTGATACTAAAGTCTCATGTTTTTTTAGTTAAAAATAACAAACATGTTATACTAACAAAGTGAAGTAACACATGCAAGAGTTGACACAGCTGCACACCCCAAAAAGCATTGCAAAATTAGTGGAAAAGTTTCCCCAGGTGGCTTTTAAGCAGCAAAATATTTCTGAAACAATGTTTAGTAACCATGTTTAGTAAAAATATTATTTAATTCAGACATAGCATGCATTACATAGATACAATCAATATCACATAAAATTTCCAGTAGTCGACACAAGCAACAACAAAGGACCATCTCCCATGGCAATCAATTCATTAAAAAAGTTCTAATTGAACAGTTACACTGTATCAATACTATCCATATGAATCCCCATGAATACCCCAATGCATTTCGACCCTTTTTCCTTTTCTGGTCTTCTTCAGGGGAGTTTTCAATTCTAAAGAGATACATCAAAAAATTCCATTAGGATTTTCTACAATATACAAAACATGATAGATCATTTTGTGATATTTTGAAAGTTTTGAAAGTACATCTCCATACATATGGTGAAGTACTTACCATTTGGGAATAGGAAAGTGGGCTTGTGTCGCATAGTTTGAATTAATAAAAAACGTTGCGTGCGGTGGTCCCTCAATGTTTGCTCGTTCCCTCTGTCCCCTCTGGGCGCGTCTATAGTCCACGGGGCTTGAAGGAGTGACACATTTGGACCCAGTGGGGAAGGTGTAGGGCAAGGCACCTGTAATTTGATATTTTGTAAAAATGAGTATGTGGTCAACGGATGTCGGGTGAGTGTTCTGTATTGTCCTATATAGCCAGACTGCTTAATATTCAAAACAAATAATAGGACAATACGGAACACTCACCCGACATCCGCTGACTATATACTAATTTTTACAAAATATCAAATTACAGGTGCCTTGCCCTACACCTTCCCCACTGGGTCCAAATGCGTGGCTCCTTGCAAGCCCCGTGGACTATAGACGCGCCCAGAGGCGACAGAGGGAAGAAGCTAACATTGAGGGACCACCGCACGCAACGTTTTTTATTAATTTAAACTATGCGACACAAGCCCACTCTCCTATTCCCAAATGGTAAGTACTTCACCATATGTATGGAGATGTACTTTCAAAATATCACGAAATGATCTATCATGTTTTATATATTGTAGAAAATCCTAATGGAATTTTGTGATGTATCTCTTTAGAATTTAAAACCCCCCTGAAGAAGACCAGAAAAGGAAAAAGGGTCGAAATGCATTGGGGTATTCATGGGGATTCATATGGATAGTATTGATACAATGTAACTGTTCAATTAGAACTTTTTTTAATGAATTGATTGCCATGGGAGATGGTCCTTTGTTGTTGCTTCAGTCGACAACTGGAAATTTTATGTGATATTGATTGTATCTATGTAACGCATTCTATGTCTGAATTAAATAATATTTTTACTAAACATGGTTACTAAACATTGTTACTAAACATTGTTTCAGAAATATTTTGCTGCTTAAAAGCCCCCTGGGGAAACTTTTCCACTAGTTTTGCAATAACAAACATGTTATACTTACCTGCTCTGTGTAATGGTTTTGTACAGAGTAGCCCGGATCATCCTCTTCTCGGCTCCCTCTTCAGTGCTCCTGGCCACTCCCTCCTGTTGAGTGCCCCCACAGAAAGCAGCTTGCTATGGGAGCACCCGAGCTGAGCCACCGCTCCCCGTGTCCATTCAGACAGGGAGCTGCGGCCCAGTCCTGCCCCCTTTTTCTCCTCATTGGCTCACTAGCTTTGACAGCAGCGGGAGCCAATAGCGCCGCTGTCTCAGCCAATGAGGAGGGGAGTCCCAGGCAGCCAAGACACTCGTGCAACATCGCTGGATCTAGATGGGGATCAGGTAAGTATTAGGGGGGCTAAGTGGGCCTACTGTACACAGATTTTTTATCTTAATGCATAATATACCAGCCAGTACACTAGTGTACCAGCCACTGTACCCACCACTGTTCCAGCCAGTGTACCCACCACTGTTACAGCCCTTTTTCCCGCCAGTGTACCCGCCACTGTACCAGCCAGTGTACTCGCCACTGTCCAAGCCAGTTTAACCATTGTACCTGCCACTGTCCACCCACCACTGCCCAAGCCAGTGTACCAGCCACTGTACCCGCCACTGTTCCAGCCAGTGTACCAGCTAGTGTACCCACCAGTGTACCAGCCAGTTTATCCACCACTGTACCAGCCTGTGTACCCACCAGTGATATGCGGCAGGAGTACCCACCAGCCTTGGAGGAAAGCCAGCAGCAGCCACCAGCCACACTTGCCTGGGGCATAGCAGCATCTGCCAGCCATACCCGCCCTGGGGGACAGCAGCAGCCAGCGATACCTGCAGGAATCCTGAGGAAGAAGTGAAGATTGAGGTCAGTTGAGGTGCAGGTAAACCGCAGTGAATCAGTGTGAAAGCTGCCTTAGGCCCCTTTCACATGATCGGGCCGTTAGGATCCACCTGTCTGTTTTTCAGGTGGACCCAATCTGACCCTTCATTCAGCTCTATAGAGCGGCAGATGTAAATGGACTTGTGTCCGTTTACACCCGCCTATCTCCAATCCGATCCACTTAAAAAACAGAAGGGGTTCCAACCCCTTCTGTCTGGGCGGATCGGAGGCCCCATAGAGGAGAGTGGGCTGTGTCCGTGTCTGCTCTGCATATGCCGAGTGGACACGGATCTGTCATCCGCCCGCTCCGCTCATTGTGGCCCATGACCAGTCACCAAGTCACTAAAGTGTCCCTTGTTCCTCAAAAGGTAGGGCACCACAGGTGTACAGTCAAGAGGCAAGCAGTCATCCGTACCTAGGACTGCCAGCTCCACCCTCCGACTACGGCTCCTGCTTCTTGCCTGAAGGCTGTTCCTGCCACCGGAATGGTAGGAGAAATGCTCCCTGCCCCAAGGCCGATCCCGGTAAGCCACAAACTCTGTCACAGCAGAGTGTAAAAGAATACACTGCCCAGCGAGTATAGTGTTCCAGGTGTCCTATTGACTGTCACTCTGCTCCCTCCCATACTGCCCCCCTCCGGTCAGAAAAACAAGAAGGGGCGCCACTGAGTATGTATCAAAATACATTTATTATTAAAAACAATATCCACTCACATGTAGGACTGAAGTGTAGATTTCAGATACATCTCACACAGGAGAAGGAGCGGAGGACTACAGGTGGCAGCAAGTCCGGATACACTAAAATCACATCAAATGGGCTGAAGATGAGCTGCAGTAAACCAATATGGTAGTCCAATCGCACACCAAGTGAAAGAAAGCAGGGGAGCCGTCAGAGGTGGTGTGGGTTCCGAAGGGAGGAAGATGGGGGCGTCCGTGGGTTCCCTTTGGAACCCACACCACCTCTGACGGCTCCCCTGCTTTCTTTCACTTGGTGTGCCATTGGACTACCATATTGGCTTACTGCAGTTCATCTACAGCCCATTTGATGTGATGTTAGTGTATCCGGACTTGCTGCCACCTGTAGTCCTCCGCTCCTTCTCCTGTGTGAGATGTATCTGAAATCTACACTTCAGTCCTACATGTGAGTGGATATTGTTTTTAATAATAAATTTATTTTGATACATACTCAGTGGCGCCCCTTCTCCTTGTTTTTCTTCTAGCACATTGGACTTTTGGTTCTTTTTGGCGGCTGCCTTGAATGACTCTTTTTTCCACCCATATATATGGTATATATATATGTTTGTATGGATCCTGCCCCTGCGTACATAGGCAATGTTATATGAGGTATTTTGGATTGCGCCTTTTTTACTTGTATTATTGCTCCCCTTCGGTCATGCTGTCCCCCCATACTGCCCTCCAAAAAAACAAACAAAAAAACTATAAAAAATAAAATTGTAAAATAAAATAAAATGGTAAAAAATAATAAAAAAATAAAATAACACATGACCCCGTCTACTGACCCCGTCCACTGCCCCACTGACCCTGTCCGCTGCCCCACTGACCACGTCCGCTGCCCCACTGACCACGTCCGCTGCCCCACTGACCACGTCCGCTGCCCCACTGACCACGTCCGCTGCCCCACTGACCACGTCCGCTGCCCCACTGACCACGTCCACTGCCCTACTGACCACGTCTACTGCTCTACTGACCAGACCACTGGGAGTCAATTTGGGTGGGGGGTTGTGGAACCCAGCTTACCTTGGAGAGCACTGGAATCTCCTTGTTCAGCTCCCAGGTCCCTCCTATGTGTAAGTTACGCTGTGTCTATTAGGGGCACAGGGTGACCAAGAACCCCAGTCTGATCTGCAGTAATCAGACTCACTATACATCCACACTGGAATATTGTGTATATAATATATATATATACCGTATTTATCGGCGTATAACACGCACTGGCTTATAACACGCACCCCAAGGGAATCTTAAGGAAAAAAAAAAACTTTTAGGAGGGAAGTTGAAGGGAAAAAAACTTACATTTAAATGCCCATCATTGCAGCCTTCTCAGTGCAGCCTTGCCCCAGTGCAGGGATGTCAGTGCAGCCTTCCCCAGTGTCCATTGCAGCCTTATCCCAGTGCAGCCTTGCCCTAGTGCAGCCTTGCAGCTCGCAGTTTGAAAATGGCCTGCGATCCTGTGATCCCCTGCGATCCTGAGCTTCAAAATCGCCGACCGCGATTTGAAAATGGCGCCGCCGAAATACACAGAGCCAGTCCTCGGCTCTTCTCGGCGGCTCTCGTTTAATTTCGGCTCCACTTGTAGTCCCGCCCGGGATGGGCGTGACTGTGAGCGGAGCTATCCGAACCTAGCCGAGTACACTCGGCTAGGTTCGGGCGGCGCTCGAGTGAAGCCGAAAGTGGCCGAGAAGTGCCGAGGAACGGCTCTGTGTATTTCGGCGCCGGCGGCGCCATTTTCAAATCGCGGTCGGCGATTTTTTAGATCTGTCAGCTCAGGATCGCAGGGGATCGGCGTATAACACGCACCTGCGATTTTCCCCTGATTTTAGGGGGAAAAAAGTGTGTGTTATATGCCGATAAATACGGTATGTACACACATACACACATATATACAGTATATATACACACACAGTATCGCACAAAAGTGAGTACAACCCTCACATTTTTGTAAATATTTTATTCTCTCTTTTCATGTGACAACACTGAAGAAATGACACTTTGCTACAATGTAAAGTAGTGAGTGTACAGCTTGTATAACAGTGTAAATTTGCTGACCCCCCAAAATAACTCAACACACAGCCATTAATGTCTAAACCGCTGGCAACAAAAGTGAGTACACCCCTAAGTGAAAATGTCCAAATTGGGCCCAAAGTGTCAATATTTTGTGTGACCACCATTGTTTCCCAGCACTGCCTTAACCCTCTTGGGCATGGAGTTCACCAGATCTTCACAGGTTGCCACTGGAGTCCTCTTCCACTCCTCCATGATGACATCACGGAGCTGGTGGATGTTAGAGACCTTACGCTCCTCCACCTTCTGTTTGAGGATGTCCCACAGATGCTCAATAGGGTTTAGGTCTGCAGACATGCTTGGCCAGTCCATCACCTTTACCCGCAGCTTCTTTAGCAAGGCAGTGGTCGCCTTGAAGGTGTGTTTGGGGTGGTTATCATGTTGGAAAACTGCCCTGCGGTCCAGTCTCTGAAGCGAGGGGATCATACTCTGCTTCAGTATGTCACAATACATGTTGGCATTCATGGTTCCCTAAAGGAACTGTAGCTCCCCGGTGCCGGCAGCACTCATGCAGCCCCAGACCATGACACTCCCACCACCATGCTTGACTGTAAACAAGACACACTTGTCTTTGTCCTCCTCACCTGGTTGCCATCACACACGCTTGACACCATCTGAACCAAATAAGTTTACCTTGGTCTTATCAGACCACAGGATATGGTTCCAGTAATCCATGTCCTTAGTCTGCTTGTCTTCAGCAAACTGTGGGCTTTCTTTAGAAGAGGCTTCCTTTTGGGACGACAGCCATGGACACCAATTTGATGCAGTGTATGGTCTGAGCACTGACAGGCTGACCCCCCCCCCACCCCTTCAACCTCTGCAGCAATGCTGGAAGCACTCATACGTCTATTTCCCAAAGACAACCTCTGGATATGATGCTGAGCACGTGACCTCAACTTATTTGGTCGACCATGGCGAGGCCTGTTCTGAGTGGAACCTGTCCTGTTAAACCACTGTATGGTCTTGGCCACTGTGCTGCAGCTCAGTTTCAGGGTCTTGGCAATCTTCTTATAGCCTAGGCCATCTTTATGTAGTGCAACAATTCTTTTTTTCAGATCCTCAGAGAGTTCTTTGCCATGAGGTGCCATGGTAAACTTCCAGTGACCAGTATGAGAGAGTGAGAGCGATAACACCAAATTTAACACACCTGCTCCCCATTCACACCTGAGACCTTGTAAACACTAACGAGTTACATGACACTGGGAGGGAAAATGGCTAATTGGGCCCAATTTGGAAATTTTCACGTAGGGGGTGTACTCACTTTTGTTGCCAGCGGTTTAGACATTAATGGTTGTGTGTTGAGTTATTTTGAGGGGACAGCAAATTTACACTGTTATACAAGCTGTACACTCACTACTTTACATTGTAGCAAATTGTCATTTCTTCAGTGTTGTCACATGAAAAGATATAATAAAATTATAACAAAAAATGGGAGGAGTGTACTCACTTTTGTGAGGTGTGGCTGTATCCCATTGTTCTATTGTTTGTCTCCCTTGGGAGCAACCTATTAAGGTTAAGAGACATATGTATATGTCTCTGTGGATTAGCTGTGAGAGGGAAGGGCAGGATTTCTCCAGCAGCCGCTCCAAAAGACAGTCTACTGATGAGAAGTTTGAATACACCTGTGTCATGCTATTGTGGAGGTAAAGTCTACCCCGTCCTGTTTCATTGTGCAAAGAAGGGGGGATTGTCCCCCGAGTGTATATGTGTGCTTTTGTTCAAATAAACAGTTCATGTTCAGCAGCCAAAACAAGTACTGCCTAATTCTTTGGTTGCAAGCGGTTAGAATATCTGATATCTATATGCAGACTGGGAGGAAGCAATATATGATGAAAGCACTCAAGCGGAGTGTGGGAAACGGTGTCGTTACATTGGTGGCAAGCAGTTGGATGCTTCCTGCAGTCTGGGACATCCAAACCTCCACCTGGATCCAAGATAGCAGGAGAGGAGAGGTACAGATACCAGCCACCATGGAAGAGGAATTCAGAAGGAGGTTGCGAGAGATGCGGATACAGCACAGGAGACCAGTGTCAGAGCAGGTCCTGTTGGGATGGTATAATTCTGTCTGCTGAGAACTCTGGAAGGAAGCGCTAGCTTGTGAGCAGCAAAACCAGGGAAAAATTCTCTCCTCCTTCCAGGAAAGGTACTGGTCGCAGTACGAAGTTCGAATGGTGTTTTTGGGGAGGCAACCACACAAGGAATAGAAAGCTATAGAGTTCACCAGGCTGGTCCAGGCAGAGATGCGGTTGGACGAGAGCTACAGAGCCCTCCGCTGGTATGTAGACCAATTGTGCTCGTGGACAGCAGACACCCCAATAGAAAGCTTTAGCCACAGTGGCCTGGGGCTGTTATTATAGAGGCTGTCCGAGGACCCGACTTTGGGAGCGATTTAGAGAGGCGTTTGGAAGAAATCTTGGAATACAGAGAACAAATGCTAAATGTCTCAGAGGTTTCCTGGGCACTGGAAGATTTGGAGTTTCTAGCCGAACAGGAATGGGAGCTGGAGATCACCTACAGACGGCTGCTAGATTCTGCTCAGAAGCAGGTTTGGGCTCCCTTTGCCTGGGACTAGAAGTATCAGTCCTGAAATCCTGGCTGAAGAGTCTTCAACGTGGCAGAGTCACAGTGTGCTTTGCCTATCTCCGCCCGCAGTTATGGACGCGGAGATCTTATGGCGGATGCAGCAAGTGCTGACTGACCTTGACGATCCTGTTTCTGCGCGCGACGATCTTGGATGTATGAATGCATCTGTCCAACAGCCAGATAAGGGTACCGCAGCTGGCTCATCTTCCCATTTGCAGTTCAAGGGCTCAGGAGAAGAGAAAGCCATCCTCATTCCCCAGCCACAGATCACAGAAAGTATGGATTTAATCAACGTTTCATTAAAGGATGTAAACTTTACTGAAATTCAAATTGAAGTGTTAAGAACAGGGCAGAGCTCTGCTAGCCGCTGCCCAGCACCAGTAACATAATCTTCATTCTACGGACAGGAGATGATGAACCTCTATCCCCAGACACCAGTTCCAGAGACTGGGGATTTCATAGACTTTTCTGCTGAGGAAGAACAACCTGGTGAGCATCCAGCAGAAGGGCTGGCATCAGGGCCAAACATCACTGAGCTCTGCCCAGCACCAACAGCGGCTTCAGCCTTCCAGAGAGAAGAGGCAGCCGGCTTTTCTCCCACAACCATAGCTCCCCACTGTCCCTGATTTTGAGGGACTGCCCCTGATTTGGAGCAATGTCCCTCTGTGCCTCATTCCTCCTCATTTTGGTCTGATCTATATAGTTGTATATAAAATGCACTTTTTATCTATCAAAAAGTGTTTTCCAGCGCTAAACCTTTCATCTGATTTCTAAATTGCTGCATTTGTAAATTCCAAAAGCCAATGTAAAGGAATAGTAGTGTATCAATCTTATTTTTTTTGTACAATTCTCCTTTAAGGGGGCGTAGCAAGGGGTATGTCCTATGCCTGCATACTTTTGCTGATAGGTGTCCCTAATTCCCATCTCAAAAAGTTGGGAGGTGTGCCAAAACACTGACAGGGACATGGGATTTTCTACCAGCAGCATCTGTGGAGTTACAACAAACTTCTCCAGCTGAAGCGCTGACAACCGGATAGAGGGTCCAAGACCTCTGCCCCACACTTGCAGCAGCTCCAGAGGCCCATGGTGAGAAGGTGACGGTCACTCCCCAACAGTTAGCTGGAGTGGATGATGTGGGGTCCTCAGCTGAAGCACTAACAGGGCAAAATGCTACTGGCCTTTGCACACGACAATCAACTCCACCGGAGCACCAGGGAGAGAATGCAATCGGCACCTCACAACTGCAGCTTGAACTGATATCGAGGGAGGGGACTGTGGTCTCCACTGACCGCCACCCAGCAGAAGGGCTGGCAACAGGGCAGAGTGCTGCTGGCCTCTGCTCTCAGCTAACAGAAGAGGGAGTTCCTGTGAAAGTGGATGGGACTTCGATCTTCACTGACACAACCTCAGAAAATGGTCCAGCACTGAGACAGGAGGATGTCAGCCATGCTTTGCAAGCACTGGGGGATTTTAACCACTTGACGACCGCCCCACGCCGATGTACATCAGCAAGGTGGCACGGACAGGCAAAATCACGTACATGCACGTGATTTGCCTTCCGCAGGTTGGGGTCCAATCGGACCCCCCCCGGTGCCCGAGGCGGTCGCTATTTCTTCCCAGGCGATGAGAGGTCAGGGGAAGGCCATCCATTGTTGGCCACCCCCTCCCGATCGCTCCCGGCGAATGAAAATGCTTCCTTTCCCTCTGTAATGTAAACAGAGGGAAAGGAAGTGATGTCATCCCTCCTCGAGCCGGTCTTTTCAATCCGGCGCCGAGGAGAGAAGACATCAAGTAAGTCTGCACAACACTACACATCCAGTAGAACACGCCAAGCACACTTGTCACCCCCCATCACCCCCCGATCACCCCCCTGTACCCCCTGTCACTCTGACACCAATAGCATTTTTTTTTTGCATTGGTGTCAGTTTGTGACAGTTATAAGTGTTAGGGCAGTTAGGTTAGCCCCCTTTAGGTCTAGGGTACCCCCCCTTAGGTCCAGGGTACCCCCCTAACCCCCCCTAATAAAGGTTAACCCCGTGATCACCCCCCGTCACCAGTGTCGCTAAGCGATCGTTTTTCTGATCGCTGTATTAGTGACACAGGTGACGCTAGTTAGGGAGGTAAGTATATAGGTTCGCTGTCAGTGTTTTATAGCGACAGGGACCCCCATATACTACCTGCTAAAGGTTTTAACCCCCTGATTGCCCCCTAGTTAACCCTTTCACCAGCGATCACCGTATAAGTGTTACGGCTGACGCTGGTTAGCTAGTTTGTTTTTTGTAGTTTATTATAGTTTATTATAGTTTTAGGGATCCGATCAGATCTATACTCCCCAGCAGTTTAGGGTTCCCATAAACACAGTGTTAGCGGGATCAGCCCAGATACCTGCTAGCACCTGCGTTTTGCCCCTCGGCCCAGCCCTGCCCAGCCCACCCAAGTGCAGTATCGATCGATAACTGACACTTACAAAACACTAAGCACACATAACTGCAGCGTTCGCAGAGTCAGGCGTACCAGACCCCGATCTTCTTCTGTCCTTGAAGTGCAAGAACCGCAGGGCTCTCGTATGGAGCAGAGAAGTACTAGCGCCGCTATTCCTTCTGGTGAACTGGCAAGCACCAGCGGCCTAGTACACCCTGGTCGTACATCCAGCACTGAAGTATCACGTGGTGACGTGGCGAGTCCCATAAGTGCAGTTCAAGCTGGCGAGGTGGCAAGCACTAGTAGTGTCCCGCTGCCACCAAGAAGACAAAGACAGGCCCGTCGTGCCCATAGTACCCTTCCTGCTGCATTCGCCAATCCGAATTGGGAACCCACCACTTCTGCAGCACCCGTACTTCCCCCTTTCACTGGCCAACCCGGAATTCAGGTGGAAACAGTTGATTTTACGCCACTGGATTTTTATTGGCTGTTTTTCACCGAAGATCTCTATAGATCTATTGTGGACCAAAGCAATTTATACGCTGGTCAACACATTGCCGCTAATCCCCAGTCCTCCCTTGCCAGAGATTGGAGACCAATTACGGTCTCCAAATTTAAGACCTTTCTTGACCTTTCCCTCCTCATGGGCTTGAATAAAAAGAGTAAGTTGCGGTCATATTGGTCCACTGACCCAATTTACCATGCGCCCGTGTTCTCTGCTTCCATGGCCAGAGCACGATACGAGCAGATTTTGCGGTTCATGCACTTCAACGACAATGAACTCTGTCGTCCTCGTGGAGACCCTGGATACGATCGGCTCTACAAAATTCGGCCCCTCGTAAACCACTTCAACCAGCGTTTTGCAGCCTTGTTTACTCCCCATCAAGTTGTCTGCGTTGATGAGTCCCTGATTAAATTTTCTGGTCGCTTGTCATTCAAACAGTACCTTCCCAGCAAGCGTGCCAGATACGGGGTCAAGATGTATAAGCTCTGTGACAGGGCCACAGGCTATACATGTAGTTTTATGGTTTACGAGAGCAAAGATAGTCACGTAGAGCCGACAAACTGCCCTGACTAAATAGGAAGCGCTGGCAAGATAGTGTAGGACTTGGTGTCACCCTTATTTGGAAAGGGGTACCACTTGTACGTGGACAATTATTACACGAGCGTGCCACTTTTTAGTCACCTTTTTGATCATCAGATTGGAGCATGTGGCACCGTGCGACCTAATCGCCGGGGCTTTCCCCAGCGGCTTGTAGATTCCCGTCTTAGGCTGGGGGAGAGAGCCTGCTTGAAGTATAATAATTTGCTCGCTATGAAGTGGAGGGATAAGAAGAATGTTATCGTTCTCACTTCCCTTCATGCAGACACGACGACCCAAATTACGGCGACTGGTGTTGTGGAGAAACCCCTCTGTGTCCACGAATATAAC
The DNA here is from genome assembly GCA_037952925.1 of Lithobates clamitans. Taxonomy (NCBI): domain Eukaryota; kingdom Metazoa; phylum Chordata; class Amphibia; order Anura; family Ranidae; genus Lithobates; species Lithobates clamitans. The sequence goes on along the minus strand of JBBGZY010002253.1, from coordinate 272,083 downwards.
CTTAATATGGGGGGGGGGTGGACCTCAACGACCAGTTGTTGGCGCCGTACCTAGTTGCCCGTAAGGCCAGACGCTGGTACAAAAAAGTGTCTGTTTATTTATTTCAATTGGCTTTGCTGAATGCTCATGTGCTATACAGAGCTTCAGGACGGACTGGATCCTTCCTTAAATTCCAGGAAGAGATCGTCAGAGCCCTTCTGTTTCCAGACGGTGCTCTACCTCACCTTCCCCAACCAAATGCAGTAAGCCGGCTGCATGAGAGGCATTTTCTTTATGTCCTCCTGAGTACCCCTACCCAAGGAGCCCCCCAAAAAAGATGTCGTGTCTGCAGCAAGCGCGGATTTAGGCGTGACACCCGGTATTGTTGTCCCCTCTGTCCTGGCAATCCTGGTCTTTGCATTGGTGAATGTTTTGAACGCTACCATACAGTAGTTGAGTATTAGCGTAGGGTTCAGCACTGCACAGACTAGGACACACTTTCACAGGGTCTCCCAAGATGCCATCGCATTTTGAGAGACCCAAACTTGGAACTAGTTACAAAAGTTAAAAGTTACTAAAAAAAGTGTAAAAAAAAAAAAAAAAATAAAAACACAAAAAATATATAAAATAAAAAAACCAAAAATAGTTGTTGTTTTATTGTTCTCTCTCTCTATTCTCTCTCTATTGTTCTGCTCTTTTTTACTCTATTCTATTCTGCAATGTTTTATTGTTATTATGTTTTACCATGTTTGCTTTTCAGATATGCAATTTTTTCTATAATTTACTGTTTACTGTGTTTTGTTGGTAACCATTTTATTGTTTTCAGGTACGCCATTCAGTTGCAGCGCGGATTTATTTATCTTGACAGCAACAGCGTTTGGGGCAGCAGTGGGTGGAGGAGCAATTTGCTCCTGCCTTTTGCGGGAGGATGCCCCCATGCTTCGGCATATATATATTTTAGGCACACAAATGTTTTATTTTTTACTATGTTTTTTTTTGTATTTGCTTTGCAGGTATGGTAAGTCTTACTGTTATACTGTAATGTTACTTTGTTTTATTGTTAACCATCATTTGCTTAGCAGGTACGCCATTCAGTTGCAGCGCGGATTTATTTATCTTGACAGCAACAGCGTTTGCTCCCACGATATATAAAGCCGTGACTCCAGCGCTGTCGGAGGTGATTTCACCACCACAGTTACATACTTCAGCATATATGCCGAAGCGTGGGGGCAGCAGTGGGTGGAGGAGTGATTTGCTCCTGCCTTTTGCGGGAGGATGCCCCGATGCTTCGGCATATATAAACGGTGCATGTATGCCCATCATTAGAAGTGGGTGGATGAAGGGAGGTATTCTAATGGTGGGCATACCCACCGATCAATCTCTTTTTTTGCTGGACTTTGAGTGGTTATACCAGAATGATGCCTGCAGGTTTAGGTATCATCTTGGTATTATTCTTTTCAGCCAGCAGTCGGCTTTCATGTAAAAGCAATCCTAGCGGCTAATTAGCCTCTAGACTGCTTTTGCAAGCAGTGGGTGGGAGGGAATGCCCCCCCCACCGTCTTCCATGTTTTTCTCTGGCTCTCCTGTCCCAACAGGGAACCTGAAAATGCAGCCGGTGATTCAGCCAGCTGACCATAGAGCTGATCAGAGACCACAATGGCTCCAAACATCTCTATGGCCTAAGAAACCGGAAGCTAGGAGCATTTCATGACTTAGATTTCGCCGGATGTAAATAGCGCCATTGGGAAATTGGGGAAGCATTTTATCACAACGATCTTGGTGTGGTCAGATGCTTTGAGGGCAGAGGAGAGATCTAGGGTCTAATAAAGCCCAATTTTTTAAAAAAAGAGTACCTGTCACTACCTATTGCTATCATAGGGGATATTTACATTCCCTGAGATAACAATAAAATTAATAAAAAAAAATAAAAATGAAAGGAACAGTTTAAAAATAAGATAAAAAAGCAAAAAAATAATAAAGAAAAAAAAAAAAAAAAAAGCACCCCTGTCCCCCCTGCTCTCGCGCAAAGGCGAACGCAAGCGTCAGTCTGGTGTCAAATGTAAACAGCAATTGCACCATGCATGTGTGGTATCACCGCGAAGGTCAGATCGAGGGCAGTAATTTTGGCAGTAGACCTCCTCTGTAAATCTAAAGTGGTAACCTGTAAAGGCTTTTAAAGGCTTTTAAAAATGTATTTATTTTGTCGCCGCTGCACGTTTGTGCGCAATTTTAAAGCATGTCATGTTTGGTATCCATGTACTCGGCCTAAGATCATCTTTTTTATTTCATCAAACATTTGGGCAATATAGTGTGTTTTAGTGCATTAAAATTTTAAAAAGTGTGTTTTTTCCCCAAAAACTGCGTTTGAAAAATCGCTGTGCAAATACTGTGTGAAAAAAAAAATGAAACACCCACCATTTTATTCTGTAGGGCATTTGCTTTAAAAAAATATATAATGTTTGGGGGTTCAAAGTAATTTTCTTGCAAAAAAAAAAATTTTTTTTCATGTTATCAAAAAGTGTCAGAAAGGGCTTTGTCTTCACGTGGTTAGAAGAGTGGGTGATGTGTGACATAAGCTTCTAAATGTTGTGCATAAAATGCCAGGACACTTCAAACCCCCCCCCAAATGACCCCATTTTGGAAAGTAGACACCAAAAGCTATTTGCTGAGAGGCATGTCGAGTCCATGGAATATTTTATATTGTGACACAAGTTGCGGGAAAGAGACAAATTTTTTTTTTTTTTTTTTGCACAAAGTTGTCACTAAATGATATATTGCTCAAACATGCCATGGGCATATGTGAAATTACACCCCAAAATACATTCTGCTGCTTCTCCTGAGTACGGGGGTACCACATGTGTGGGACTTTTTGGGAGCCTAGCCGCGCACGGGACCCCGAAAACTAAGCACCGCCTTCAGGCTTTCTAAGGGCGTAAATTTTTGATTTCACTCTTCACTGCCTATCACAGCTTCGGAGGCCATGGAATGCCCAGGTGGCACAAACCCCCCCCCCAAATGACCCCATTTTGGAAAATAGACACCCCAAGCTATTTGCTGAGAGGTATAGTGAGTATTTTGCAGACCTCACTTTTTGTCACAAACTTTTGAAAATTGAAAAAAGAAAAAAAAAATACATTTTTCTTGTCTTTCTTCATTTTCAAAAACAAATGAGAGCTGAAAAATACTCACCATGCCTCTCAGCAAATAGCTTGGGGTGTCTACTTTCCAAAATGGGGTCATTTGGGGGGGTTTCGTGCCATCTTGGCATTTTATGGCCTTCTAAACTGTGATAGGTAGTGAGGAGTGAAATCACAACTTTATGCCCTTAGAAAGCCTGAAGGCGGTGCTTGGTTTTCGGGGCCCCGTATGCGGCTAGGCTCCCAAAAAGTCCCACACATGTGGTATCCCCATACTCAGGAGAAGCAGCTAAATGTATTTTGGGGTGTAATTTCACATATGCCCATGGCATGTTTGAGCAATATATCATTTAGTGACAACTTTGTGCAAAAAAAAAAAATAAAAAATTTGTCTCTTTCCCGCAACTTGTGTCACAATATAAAATATTCCATGGACTCGACATGCCTCTCAGCAAATAGCTTTTGGGGTACACTGTGGGTATGGGCATTGGAGGACTGGAACTACAGACTAACTTTGTAGTCAACCTGTTTGGGGTCTCCTTCTGTGCTAGTCTTCTGCCGAAAGGGTAGATGTGTGAGGGGAGTCACTTTGGGCGGGGGGCTTGTGGAACCCAGCTTACCTTGGAGAGCACTGAAATACTGTTTTAGACTCTTTAGACTCTACTAGATTGTTTGAGGTGTGGCTGTATCCCATTGTTCTATTGTGGATTGTCCCCTGAGTGTATATCTGTGTGCTTTTGTTCAAATAAACAGTTCATGTTCAGCAGCCAAGATTCCCGGTTGCGGTTCCAACAGGATATCAACAGTGACCTGCTGAGCCTGTTTTGACCCCCCTGAATAAGGGCGGTCGCAGGCTTTCTGGTAAGCCTCCATTTTCTCCGGTGGTGGGCGGCACTATCAATTGGATCATTGTAGTGTGATTCTGCAATTTTATATTTTTTTGTACTATTTTTTATTCACCATTTATTTGTTATTATTGCTTGGATTATATTTTAAGCTTTTTGAGCACGTTTTTTACTGATGAAAGTTTACACACTGGTGGTTCATTATTATTATGGATTGCTTATAGTATCTCTGGTGTGAGTAGCCTATTGCATTAGGTTGTGCACCTCAATGCTCAAACACACACGCCTTTCTCTGCAGCCTCAGCTGCACTGGTCAGTGAATGAATGGGAAGTGCTCTGTGCTGAGAGGCTTCCTGTTTATTCACATACTGAAGCATAGTAAACACAATTTACTATGCTTTAGTTATGAATGAACACAGTGAGTGTGTTCACTAGCCGCTTCCCTTACTCTCCATTCTGAAACATCCTCCACCGCAGCTGGGGGGAGGAGAAAAGGAAAGCCAGCAGCACTGCGGAGTGGGAGGACTAACACAGGGAAGCTCAGCCAATAGGAGGAATCGGCATTGCACGTAGTGATTAGGGTGTGCACCAGGCACACCTGGCACAACCCCCACGCACGCCTATGCGGGCAGGCAGTTATCTGAGAACAGGAAGATCAATAGACATGGGAGCACTCAACAGCACCCTCACAGTTTATAGAGAACTACAAGCTGTCAGCTACAATGTCTGGCAGTACTTGTAGGCATTCATTCACAAGAAATTTCCGTTTTAAAATTCTGACAGCAGGTGTGGGGAGAAGATCCCCGGCCCGCTGTCCCAGGGAGGGAGGATGCAGGGGGGGAGGCTGCAGATGCTGCAACATGTTACATGTTCCACCCTAAAAATGGGAGAAACATGTAACATATTCCAAAAGGTGAACTTATCCTTTAAATATCATTCATACAAAATTGACACCTCCCGCTGGACATGCTCAACACAGCAAGTAATTGAGATAGTACTGTCCATGCTTAGAAAATACTAGCAAGTACATACAGACAAGGTGCCCAATGCTGTCTACTTCCTACACAACCAAACCAAAAAGGGAATTTAGAAAATGATTACATCCTAAACATGTTTACGTTTATTCTTGTAAACTCCTAGGTTATGGATAAGCCTTCATATTCTAGCTGGGAGTCAGCCGTATTTAGTTAGTCAAGATAGATTCCAATAAATGCACCGAGCCAGCAGAGAGATTATATATACCTGTCCCATTTCCCATGTATCTTGGGGAAGGCACGCAGGGGACTGGCCACCCATGGGTGAGGTAGTCATAAGACTGTGTTGATGGTCCTGTTTTTCTCAAGCAATTTACAATCTTTATCTTGGGGCTACCCCCTTCATATATATTGGTGTCACTAAGCACTGTGGTCACCTTGATATTGCCATGTGACTGTTTGGCATAGTTTATCCTAACACATACATTTTTTGCTCAGTGTGAAATGGAAATTTTGGCCTACGATGATTTTTACCTTCATGGACATCATTAATGATAGAATTTATTAATAGTGAACTTTTGACATACAGTATGGCTCTATAGTTTAAGAACTATAAGGCTCCATGTATGATTGCAGCTCCTAAACTTGCGTTTAGGATCACTTGGCGTTTTTTTTTGCCAAAGCTTCTAAACTCAACTCCATAAAAGCCTGTGTGTCCATGTACACATAGGCTTTTAGGATCATTTAGGAGCTGCTGCAGGTCCTGAAAGCGGAAGAACTGCATTCAGGAAAGGAACGCTTTGACCACCGGCCGCCAAACACCCAAAATTGCGGTGCAATTTTGCTGCGTCTTGCATTTTACCGCCGCCAGCTGTCAAAGTAGTTGAAGTGCACATGAAGCCTAACTGGAGTTCTCAGGATTGGGGTAATAAAAAGACATCATAAACCAGCTCTGGAATTCTATCTGGAGGAACTATCTGAAAAAGGGCTTTTCTCTAACCACCTGATATTGTAATCTATGGACTAAGTGTCATGATAAGTAACCCTAAAGCCTAGTACACACAATGAGATTACAGACGAATGATCTTTTTTTTTGCATGCTAGTCTCCGTATCAAAAACAAAGAAGTTAATAAAACACGAAAATTCTCGTACGACAGAAAAAAAAGTTTGGAAGTAATGTAATGTATTTTATTGTATTTGTATTGTACCTTTGGAGGAATACTGTACTGATTAAATGAAAATCGTACGATCTGATATCATACGAGAAATATTTTCTTGTTTGTCCCTTCAGATAATTTCGGACGAAAGCCGTGTACTGTGTAGATTATCATATGTAGCAGGTTTGTTGTAATGCAATTTCTCCTTTTGGCCACAAGATGGAAACAGAGAGATGCTGACTTGTCCTTTCAGAAAACTCAGAGACACAAAGCACACTGGAAAAAAGGGGAGTTTCAGGTAGGGCTGAGGTAATTGAGGAGAGGGAAGTGCTGAAGTGAGAGAAAAGAGAGAGAGAGACAGGTTTTACACACAGCACTACAGAGAGAGTGCTGACAGGAGACTGAAGAGAGGGAAGTGCTGAGATAATTGAAAGAGAGAGAGAGAGAGAGAGAGAGAGAGAGAGAGAGACAGACAGGTTTTCCACACAGCACTACAGAGAGAGTGTTGACAGAAGATCTGAGGAGGGCTGTATGAGGAGAGTGAGCAGAGAGGTCTGAGGTACCAGCATCTGATTGAGGGGAGAGACACACGCTGACACCAGGGACTGTGTGGCCTAACAGAGGGAGAGAAAGCCACATTTATCTTGAGACTACGGGTAGAGTTACCATGAGGAGAGGGGATAGAGGACAGGAGTGGTGAGGTGACAGGACTGTATGGTGGATCTCCACCTAAGAGAGAGAGAGCCACACTGTCTACCAGCATCTGAGAGAGAGCCACGCTTTTCCCGAGATTGCTGCCAAGAGACTGAGGATAAAGGAGCCAGGAACAGTGTCACCCACACGGTCCTCCACCGTTCAGCCCAGTGAACCTGCTTAGGAACTCAACGCCATCTAGCCCAGTGCAGACAACCCACACACTGCTTCGGGGATCACAAGACCCACATCCAGGTGTCCTGTTGGCCGCTGTCCCATCACCTTGCCAGTTCAGCTACCAGCCATTCTGATCGGCTGACAGGAGGTGATCCAGTGCCTTACAACATTGCCAGAAACCTGAACCACCATTTTGGGACTTCCGTTGTGTTATCACCCAGAAGACTGGTGTGTGGGTGTAAACCCAACATCTTTATTAGCACAGTACAGACATTGCATGCAGACTATTCCCCTTTATACTGTCAGAGGATGCTTGGTTGAAGCTGCCACTTTTAGCCATTCTGATCTTACAAACCACTACCCAACAGGATTTCCAAGAGGATTACTGTCTCACTTTTGATTCATTGATTAAACCTACTCTCTTTATCAAAGGGCCCCAACGTTTGCTAGCAGAAGACACTAGTACCCTTCAACTCAGGACCTGTAATGTTACAGAACTGTGCTTACTGTACCTGTTAACCCATTACTTCTTTTTGTATTGTTACTTTCAATGGTGTTTGTGGCCCAGAAGGAGCTGAGAAGTTGATAGATCTTCTCTCCTCTCTCTCAGCGTCTGTGTTATGGGCATATAGATTACTGTCTTTTCTAAATTTACAGTTGTATTGAAGGTTGTCTTTTCTAATGTATTCTTTGCAGAAAGGTTTAACAGTGTTGTAACATTCTATATGCCTTAACCCGTGATAATATATTCAAATTGTTTATCACTACCAGATGTTTGTGTCTGTTTGTGGTGATAATCCACAGCCAGGATAACAGTATTTTCCACATGTCTTTAAATGTGTTTGCAGTAAGTTAATTTACCCAGGTGTGCCAGAGGGACTGAGGTCATTCTTGGGGTTGAGGCGGAAATCAGAGAACCCCAATTTACCAAGTGGCTCCTTCGGGAGGGGTGGCACTACACGTGGGGGCTCGTTCGGGATTTCCTGTTCTGCTAGCAAACCACCAAGACAACACTCTTGAAAGCATCAAGATGGATCCTGTCGATGTGAGCCCAGAAAGTTAAGGCCAAGTAGCCTCTTGGGAAGAAGCTACCTTACCGACACCTGTAGCCATGATAGGTTTGGAATTCATTGCCGCCTTGGAAGAGTTTGTGGCAAAGTGTCAGAAGAGTCGTCCACTATACACTGGGTCCGAATACCAAAAGCTGGGAACCTTTTCTGGAAAACAGCCAGTTCCTGTCAGTGAAGAAAGTTTCAAGGATTTGCTACAGCCAGCCATGCAAGCCTTAGATGAGTGGGACATCCCCGAGGCTCATAAAAAGCAGAGAATCCCTGAGAGTTTGAGAGGGCCAGCCTCAGAAGCTATCCGCAGCCTGAAACTTAGCAAACAGGACTGTACTGCTCACGACTACTTCGATATCTTGCAAGACGTGTTTGGGAGAACAGAAAAGGCCTCTGACCTTGTGTACCAGTTTGAGCATACCTACCAAGATGAGGGGGAGAAACTGCCTGAATACATGAGGCGTCTTGACAAGATAATGCACCAGATACTGCTAAAGAAAGGTATAGATCCCAGGTCAGTTGACAGGGTCCGGGCACAACAGGTTTTAAGGGGGACTCAGCCCTTAGATCCTATTATGATTCAGTTGAAAACTCGAAGAGATGGTGGAATTTTGAAGTACCCTGAATTAATCCGGACGGTGCGAGGAGAAGAAGCTCTGTTGGAGAAGAAAAAGAAACCTGAAGCCAGAATCTGTCAGTGAGGTCAGAGTGATTAGTGCAACTAGTGATGACACAGATATAGAGCTCTTGAAATCCCAGGTGTTGCAAATGATGGAGATGATGATGCTGCTAGCAGCCAGGATCATCCCACCAGCTAACGAGAATGTCTCAGAGCCCAAGCAGACTTCGAACCCTACAGTTGTTTCTGCAGAGAAGCCTATGAATCAAGTAGTCTGTCTTAATTGCAGAGGAGTGGGTCATTACTGACACAACTGCACAAGTCCGCTAAAACATGTCAGCTGGTTCCGAGAAGCCAACAGGAAACTTCAGAGGGCCCTGGTGAAGAAGCCAAACGAGTGCCCACCTACAGCAATTAGCTCAAAAGACAAAGACCCAGGGAAGTCACAGCGGAAGCCTAAGCTGTCGCAGAGGGCCCTCACTGCTGTTTCTGAAAGACCAGATAATCCGCTCCCATCAACCTCAAGTGCCCGGTCATGGAGAGTCAGTGCATACCAGCCCTCTGGAGCCCAACAGAGATGCCAGCAAAACCCGAAGCCCATCAAGAAGGGAGCGCAAATACAGAGGACAGGACAAACTACTCTACTTCGGGTAGATTTCCTGACAAACTAGTGGGACCTTCTCCCATCGTGTCAATTCAAGTACAAGGCATCTATACAAAAGCCCTTCAGGACAAGGGGGCGCAAGTTACCCTACTATATAGAGACTTTTACAACTGGCACCTCAAACACTTACCCCTGCAGAAATTGAAAGAACTGGAGATATGGGGTATTGGAACCCAAAATTTCCCATATGATGGATACTTACCGGTCATGTTGACTTTTGACCCCTCTGTGACCGAACCCACAGAAACGTTTGATACCTTAGCCATTGTTTGCCCTTGCCCATCAGGAGCCAACAAGAGTTCTCTGATAGTAGGAATGAACACTGACCTTGTCAGAAGGCTGCTCACTCCTCTTGTTATGAAGTCTGACACCCCAACCAAAGGCATACACCCTATGCTGAGACAAGTGTATCAGCACCTAGTCGAAGAACAGAGAGCCCCAGCTGAAGGGGTGGGGAAGATTTGGCGATTGGACAGAAGTGAGAAGATACTGCAACTTGGAGAGGTGGTGTGTGTACAAGCTTCAGTCAAGCTCAATTGGGAATAACCGGGCCCTTTTGTTGTCCTTGAAGCTGACTGCCAGGGAGAGGACACGGGAGTGGAGGTAATCCCAGAAGTCATATCAATTAGGGCTCTGCAACGGAGTCGTGGGAATATTCCTGTCAGCATCCGAAATGCTACGACCTCGCCGTTGAAACTGCGATCCTGAATGCTGTTAGGACAAGTAACTCCAGCCACCCTAGTCTCACCATCTAAATTGGGGAAGGGAGAGGACGGAATCTCCATAGAACAGTTTTACCCACAAAACACCACCTGAGTGGAAAAAAAAGGTCAAAGCCCAGCTCCAGTGATGGCAGAATATGTTCTCGAAAGAGGAGTTTGATGTGGGGTGTGCAAAAAGTGCCCAGCACTGGATTCGCCTTCAGGAAGACAAGCCATTCAGGGAAAGAGTCAGACGGATCCCTTTGGGGGACCTAGAAGTTTTACGTGAGCAGCTGGCAGAATTGAAGAGATTAGGCATCATCAGGGAGTCTAGGAGCCCTTATGCCTCCCCCATAGTGGTGGTGCGGAAGAAAAATGGGTCCCAAATGCCGCATACACACAACTGGTTGTCAGGGAAATAGCCGTAGGACTGGCGATCCTGCCAGAAACCGTCTTGGCCGCGCCGGGCGAATCCCCAGGCGCATGCGCGCATACAGGTGCGCGTCAACGGGTGCATGCAGGTGCAATACGGCGGGCGCACGCAGATGCACTACGGCAGGTGCGAACAGACGCATGCCAGCACGGTGACAGTGGATGGTGCCCTCTGGCATATTTAAGTTTGCTGCACAAGTAGGCAGGTTGCTGGATTATCGTCAGCTCCCCGTGTCCCCTGTACCTGCTGCCTGTGTCTGATTATCTTATTGTTGACTACTCGGCTTGCCTGACTCTTCCTGCTCTCCACCTGTACCAATCTCTGGCTTGGACCCGACTATGCTCCCGTCTGCACTCCTGTACCTCCGCTTGTCCGCACGGTGTTGACCCCTGGCCTGGCTACCGACTCTGTTCCTGATTTATCCTGTTGTACCTCCTCTCAGACTGATCCTGTTATGTATGACCCCTGGCCTGGCTTGATCCTGCTCCTGGTTGCTCCACTGGGATCCTTCCACGCACGGTTGCCCAATTTGCTATACCAACGCACCCCAGCTGCTCTCAGCAACTAGTCTATCCAGCAAACCGCATTCGGCAACCCGTGCACCTTTGGGCACTGTGCTCCCTGTCTCACTCCCAGGGGTAGGCTGCACTCAGGAGCAAGGTGCATCCTCTCAGCAACCCGGCCTCACATCAGAGACTTGACACCGGTTTTTCCGTCGGAATAAACTCTGAAGGTTTTTCCGACGGAGTTCCGCTGAAACTGTCTTGCGTACACATGATCACACCAAAGTCTGACCGTCTAGAATGTGGTGACGTACAACACGTACGACGGGACTAGAAAAAGGAAGTTCAATAGCGAGCCGAGTAGCCAATAGCTTTTGTCTCTTACTTGCTTCAGAGCATGCGTCATTTTTGGTCCGTTGGAAAAAAGCATATAGACGAGCGGTTTTCCCGATAGGAACTGATTCTGTCGGAACGATTTAAAACATGTTCTATTTCTAGGTCCGTCAAAATTTTCGAAAAAAAAGTCAGATGAGGCCCACACACAATCAGAATGTCCGATGAAAAGATTCCGTCAGACTTTTCCTGACGAAAAGTCAGACCGTGTGTACGCGGCATGCGGCTGTACATCGATTATCAGACGCTCAACAGGAGGACCATCCCTGATTAGTACACCACTCCAAGGATAGAAGAAGCCCTGCAGAGTCTATCGGGTGTGAAGTGGTTCAGCGTGCTGGACCTGAAGAGTGGGTACTATCAAATAACCATGCACCCTGAGGACAGCTTTTATCACCCCAGTAGGGTTCTTCGAGTTTGATAGGATGCCTCAAGGTCTGTCTGGTGCTCCAGCAACATTCCAGAGACTGATGGAGAAGACAGTAGGGGACATGAACCTAATCAAAGTGTTGGTGTATCATCGGCAAAACTCGAAGAACATGAAGAACGTCTGGAGAAGGTTCTGAGATGACTCCATGATGAGGGATTTAAGCTGTCCCTGGAAAAATGTCAGTTTTACCAGCCTTCAGTTAATTATCTTCGCCATGTTGTCTCTGCTGAAGGAAAAGCTACTGACCCCCAGAAGCTGGAAGCTGTCACCTCTTGGCCAACGCCTACCAATGTAACTGAGCTTAGGTCATTCCTGGGATTTTGCTCATACTACAAGAGATTCGTTGAGGGATTTGATAGAATAGCCCGCCCCCTTAATGAGTTACTGAAGCACGAGGATGAGAATGACGACCCAGACCCAACGAAGCCGGTCAAACAACACGGAGGGCCCAGGAAGCCTCGGGAGTCAATCCAAGAACAGTGGACTGACTGTGTGAGCAAGCCTTTCGGCAGCTGAAGTGGAGTCTAACAACTTCTCCTGTTCTGGCCTATGCCAATCCAGCCAAGTCATATGATCTGCATGTTTATGCCAGTCGAGATGGGCTGGGCGTGGTACTGTGTCAGGAGCATGAGGAAACCTGCGGCCTGTTGCTTATGTGAGCCGAAGTCTTGCACCTGCTGAGAAAAACTACCCTACTCACAAGTTGGAATTCTTGGCTCTGAAGTGGGCAGTGGTGGACAAGTTGAAAGACTACTTGCATGGTGCAGACTTCATGGTCAAAACAGACAACAACTCACTCACATACATACTCACCCCAGCACATGTGGTTGGCCGCCCTATCAGGGTTCCGCTTCAGCCTAAAATACCACCCGGGAATTAGGAACAGAGATGCTGATGCACTGTCGAGGAGACCTTATGACTTTGGGATTTCCCCTGAAGAGTGGACTTAACTGACTCCAGAAGGGATACAAGCCTTGTGTCAGGGAGCGGAACATCAGGCCAAAGGCACAACTGGGGCAGAAGCCATCGGAGTCTCAGTGGCAGGTATCCCAAAATACTACTGTGATTTGTCCCAGGCTAGAGATAACGGCCTACCTAAGCTTTCAGATAGGGACTTTAGAAAGGACCAGATTGCAGATCCTCTCTGTAGTTTAACACTGAAGGCCCTGGAGGGCCAACGCCCAAATCTACTGCTAACAGACTTGCCAACAAGAGCATGACTTGTACACAAGGAATAAGATCGACTGCAGTTATGCAATAGGGTGGTCTATGGAAGGGGACACTCAGATGATCCTGAAGGGGAGAGACACACGCTGACATCAGGGACAGCATCAGAGAGAGAGAGAGACACGCTTTTCCCGAGACTGCTGCCAAGAGACTGAGGAAAAAGGAGCCAGGAACAGTGTCACCCACACGGTCCTCTCCTTTTTAGCCCAGGGACCCTGCTCAGCAACTCAGCACCATCTAACCCTGCGGAGACAAACAACACACTGCTTCGGGGATCACAAGACTCATCCAGGTGTCCTGTTGGCCGTTGACCCATCGCCCTGCCAGTTCAGCTATCAGCCACCCTGATCGGCCGACATGAGGTGATACAGTGCCTTACAACATTGCCAGAAACCTGAACTACCATTTGGGACTTCAGTTGTGTCATCACCCTGAGGACTGGCGAGTGGGTGTAAACCCAACATCTTTCTTAGCACAGTACAGACACTGCATGCAGACACCTATTCCCCTTTCTACTGTCAGAGGATGCCTTTTTTGGAGTTGCCACTTTTAGCCATTCTGATCTTACAAACCACTCCCTAACAGGATTTCCTAGAGGATTACTGTCTTGCTTTTGATTGATTAAACCTACTCTTTACAAAGGGCCCCAACGTTTGCTAGCAGAAGAGACTAGTACCCTTCAACTCAGGACCTGTAACATTACAGAACTGTGCTTACTGTACCTGTTAACCCATTTCTTATTTTTGTATTGTTACTTTCAATGGTGTTTGTGGCTCAGAAGGAGCTGAGAAGTTGATAGATCTTCTCTCTTCCCTCTCAGCGTCTGTGTTATGGGCATATAGATTACTGCCCTTTTCTAAATTTACAGTTGCCAAGTATTGAAGGTTGTCTTTTCTAATGTATTCTTTCTTTTCAGAAAGATTTAACAGTGTTGTAAGCTTCCATATGCCTTAAACTGTGATAATATATTCAATTTGTTTATCACTACCAGGTGTGTGTCTGTTTTTGGTGATAATCCACAGCCAGGATAACAGTATTTTCCACATGTATTTAAATGCGTTTCCAGTAATTTAATTTTAACCAGGTGTGCCAGAGGGGCTGAGGTCATTCTTGGGGTTGAGGCGGAGTTCAGAAAACCCAAATTTACCAAGCGGCTCCTTTGGGGGCTACACATACAATCGCTTCGAAATCAGTATTGTTTGTACGATTTTCTGATCGCGTGTACTAGGCTTAAAGGAGTATGTGACAGATGTCTCTGTGGGGAATCCCTTGTCATGCCTGGAGGAACTCACTTGAATGTGTTCATTTAAAGTGTTTGTAAACCTCAGACATGAAATATGAACAAAGCATATCCCTCTATTGTGTGAATTTGTATCAGTCCAAAGCACTAAGTGTCATTTCTGTCTGCTGCCTCCTTCCTCTGCTATCAGCAGAAGTCACTTCTGGCAGGTTTTCCTGACACCAAGAGAAAAATGGTGACTGGGGAGGGAGTTCCAGCAGATTGACAGCCTTAGCTCTGTTCCTGTGTGTTGTGTGGAGGGTGGTGTGTCCCTTCCCTCCAATCAGCTCTCAGAACTCTCCTTACTGAGCTATGCAGAGTGTAATTTCAGCTCTCTGCCCCCATTTTTCTGAACTCTCAGACAAGCTTTATAAAATTCAGCACTTTGAACGGATATAGAGGAGAGAAGACTGCAGCTAAACTGCTACAACTTCTGTAGGAGGATTTGTTGAATCTCTGTGTATAACCTGAGGTCAGTTGCTGTACTGGATATTTTTAAGGGTTTTCAACCACTAAATGGCAGCTGGTGACCTAAAAATTACCAGTATATAGGCAGGTGCAATCTGCTGTGTTCACTGCAGGCAGGGTCGGGACAAGGGGTGGGCACGAGGGTCGGCTGCCCTGGGTGCAATGGTTTATTGCAGGGATGGGGAAGCCCTGATCCTAACCCTAATGGAAAGGGGCGCTGCAGTTTGGCATCTTTGCCCTGGGCACTGGATGACAGTGTCCCGGCACTGACTGCAGGTGGGGCTCAACTGCAGCGACAATGCAGAGAGAGAGGACGTCACGAGGAACATGAATTCCTGAGTCACTGGGGCAGCTATCCAATTGGATTTATTTGATAATTAGAAAACTTTCCTTTCTGAGTAAATAAATTAGATCTTTATTTTTTTATCACAGTTGTTGTAATGTGTAATTAACCTTATTATAAAGGGTCACAGCAAGATTGTCTAGATTCTGGTATAGACAAAAGGTGGTATCCACGTATTATGTTTATCATCGAGTGAATATGTGAGGTGATAAATTTGCCAAAACAAGTACAACCTGTACTCTGCAGTGTGATCTCCATGTTCTATCCATGTCATTAATATACATACTTAGTAACACTAAATACCGAGTCTGTGCATAATATATATTACATGTGTCTATAGACTGAGTGGTGGGACAAGGTGGAGAAAGTGAATAATGAAGAAATAAGAATTCAGTTTATCAATGTTGGGGGTCTGATGATTGGACTGGATTTGAATGCCCAAGATTAGAAAATGCCCTTTAAAAAAATTAAGAGTGCCACTTACCTGGGGACTTCACAGACAGCAAATGTGTAGATGCATTCTACAAGAAAAAATGTTATTGTAGTCAGTACATTAAAATGAAATATTTAATGAAGTCAAAGTCAGTGTCACTTACAATTCTACTTCCTCCTCTCCTCTTCCTTTCTCCATTGGGGTCCCTCAAGGTTCTATCCTTGGACCTCTGCTATTCTCCATCTACACCTCCTCTCTGGGTCATCGGATAGCCTCCCATGGTTTCCAATACCATTTCTACGCTGACGACACCCAAATCTATCTCTCCACCCCTCTGCTCACTCCCTCAGTCTCCTCATGTATCACTAATTTACTACGGACATATCAGTCTGGATGTCACACCAGTTCCTCAAACTCAATCTATCCAAAACCAAGCTCATATTTCCTCCCCATGTACCCCTTCCCCTGACTTCTCTGTGAAGATTGATGGCACAACTATAAACCCATCCCTGCATGCCAAGGTTCTAGGTGTAATCCTGGACTCTGAACTCTCCTTTAAGCCCCACATCCAATCACTGTCCTAATCTTGCTGTCTCAACATCTCCAAAATACGCCCCTTCCAAACCAATGACACCACAAAGCTCTTAGTTCACTTCCTGGTTATCTCTCTACTACTGCAACTCCCTCCTCATTGGCTTACCTTTACATAGGCTCAAGGGTGCAATGTTTTATTGCAAGGACGGGGGCCCCCTGACCCTAACGGAAGGGGGTGGGGCGCAGTTTGACATCTTTGCCCTGGGTACTGGATGACTGTGTCCCAGCACTGCACAGGCTATCCCCCTATTCAGTCCATCATGAAGGTTGCTGCCAGAATCATCCACCTTACAAACCGTTCAGCGTCTGCTACTCCTCTATGCCAATCCCTCCACTGGCTACCAATCATCCAACTAATTAAATTCAGAATACTAACAACTTACAAAGCTATCCACAACTCTGCCTCCAGCTACATCAGGGGTGCCCAAACTTTTGAAGAGTGAGGGCTACTTTAGCAATTTGGTAACCAGTCGCAGGCCACAATGAGTGGAGTGGGCGGATGACAGGTCTCTGTCCACTCTGTATGCAGAGCAGACACGGACACAGCCCGCTCTAATCTATGAGTCCTCCAGTCTTTTCCGCTCAGACAGAAGGGGACAGATTCTCTTCTGTTTTTTTAAGCAGATCGGATTGGAGCTAGGTGGGTGTAAATAAACCCAAGTCCGTTTTCATCTGCCACTCTATAGAGGTGAATGGAGAGTCAATTTGGGTCCGCATGAAAAATGGACAGGCAGACCCAATCGGACCGATCGTGTGAAAGGGGCCTAAGGGGTGTCCAAACTTTTTTCAAAGAGGTCCAGATTTGATAAAGTGAACATACGTGACCATGCTGACCATTTTGCCTGACATTCTTTGAACCATTAAAATGTGGTCATCGGAGCACCAATACACTGCCCAACATGAATTCTCTTGCCTGACTGCCAGCCAGGCCTTCTCGTCTCTCTAAACCTTGTGGTCAGCCTTCCCAGAAGAGTAAAAGCTGTTATAGCTGCAAAGGGTGGGCCAACTCAATATTGAACCCTCCGGACCAAGACTGGGATGCCATTAAAGTTCATGTGTGTGTAAAGGCAGGTGTCCCAATACTTTTGGTAATATAGTGTCATTATATATATATATATATATATATATATATATATATATATATATATATATATATATATATATATATATATATATATATATATATATATATATATATATATATATATATATATATATATATTAGAAAAAAGAGATGGGATTGCAGCACATAAAAACATTTAGTGAAAATACTAAAGTAGCATCAAAAATGCATGGTATACGTGGCGACCTTTCGGGCTAGTATAGATAACGCCCTTCTTCAAAACCACATACCTACAAATGGCCACATACATAGACCAATATATAGCCCATTATCATCATCACAGAATTAAATAATTAATTGATTAAACAATTGAACAAGCTGGAATCAATTAGTGATACAGTATACAAAATTCCTTATCATTATACGTTAGTTCAAAAGACTGGAACGACTGTAAGGTGAATTGAATCCCCCACATCACAAAGATACAATTGCTCGGACACTACATCTACAGGACAAGAAAAAAGTCATATAAAAATTAAAAAAATAACATAACAAAATCAAATAAATGGAGAACAGTACAACTAACAAATAACAATGTAAATATAATCCTTCATATTTGTACCTGGAGAAGGACCAATAAGAACTATTGCAAAAGAAATTGTAAAAAAAAAAAAAAAAAAATACAAAAACACAATGGTAAATTACAAAAATAAATTACAAAAATAAATACAAGTCAAAATCTGAGTTTAACCCCTTAGGTTGTAAGGTATCCAAACGGTGTATCCAACTGACCTCTCTTTTCCTCAATTCTAATTTTCTGTTCCCTCCTCGTCTGTTTTTAGGTATACCATCAATAACCATAAATCTCAAATGTGACACCCTGTGCTTTTTTTCTATGAAGTGTCTAGCTAGTGGTAATTTGTTTAGTTTATCTCTGATGGAGTACTTGTGTCTTGCAATCCTTTCTTTGACTTTTTGTGTTGTCTCACCCACATAGACATTTAATAATAATAATAATATATATAACATAAGAGGACTGACAGGTGAAATAGTACCCAATTGGTATATTGTATCTTTTATGAGGGTGACAAAAGCTTGTACCTTTAATCATACTCGTACACTGTATACAGCAGAGACAGGGAAATTAACCTTTATTTGGTGGACCCAAAAATGTAACACGAGGGGTAGGTGTGCTATATTGATCTGATTTGACAAATCTATCGTAGATAGTTCTCCCTCAACGGTATGAGGGTAATTGGGGGGGGGGGGGTGATAAAATTCAGGGACAGTGGGATAGTGTCTATTGAGAATAGACCAATGTTTTTTAATCACATTATTGATCTGGTTAGAGAACGGATGAAATTGTGAAATGAATGGCATTCTGCGACCTGTGGTTCTGATTTTAGTACAATGTAAATTCACACGTTCTTGATGAACCATTTCTCTGGGATAACCACGTTGTCGTAATCTAGTTTCCATTTCATCTAATCTACTCTCACCATAAACAGACTTGCTAGTAATCCTAGCTACACATTTAAATTGGCTGCGGGGAATGGATTTAAAGACTCCAGGTGGATGAAAGCTAGAAAAGTGTAACAATTGATTACGATCTGTAGGTTTTCTGTATGGATCACTGATATTATGTCCGTCCTCTATAGATAATAATGTATCCAGGAACGGTGTTGCCTCCTTGTTGATGGATACATTCAATTTTACATCCGGAATCATATAATTCAAATAAGAGCTGAATAATGACAATGAAGCAAGGTCGCCCACCCATATGGCAAAAGCGTCATCAATGACCCTGTACCATGCTATATAGTTCTCCTCAAACAATTTACAGTTGTAAATGCATTCTCAATAGACACTATCCCACTGTCCCTGAATTTTACCACCCCCCATTACCCTCATACCGTCGTGGGAGAACCATCTACAATAGATTTGTCAAATCAGATCAATATAGCACACCTATCCCTCATGTTACATTTTTGGGTCCACCAAATAAAGGTTCATTTCCCTGTCTCTGCTGTATACAGTGTACAAGCTTTTCACACCCTCATAAAGGATATAATATACCAATTGGGGACCATTTCACCTGTCAGTCCTCTTATGTTATATATATAATTATAAATGTCTATGTGGGTGAGACAACACAAAAAGTCAAAGAAAGGATTGCAAGACACAAGTACTCCATCAGAGATAAACTCAACAAATTACCACTAGCTAGACACTTCATAGAAAAAAAAATCACAGAGTGTCACAATTGAGATTTATGGTTATTGATGGTATACCTAAAAACAGACGAGGAGGGAAACGAGAATTAGAATTGAGGAAAAGAGAGGTCAGTTGGTTACACCGTTTGGATACCTTACAACCCAAGGGGTTAAACTCAGATTTTGAATGTATTTTTATCTATACTAGCCTGAAACGTCACCATGTATACCATGCATTTTTTATGCTACTTTAGCATTTTGGTCTAAATCCGCACTGATGTTCCTGGATGAGACACCTGGGCTGAATGCAGAGCTTCCTTGTCCTGTCCCAATAGTGACTTCCTTTAAATACTTAGGCATTTATATATCCCCCAAACTGACTGATTATTGTAGACTACTTGGCTGTAGGGGTGCGACGAGTCGTCGCCGATCCGTGATCCGTACGGATCAACCTCCGCGGATCGGCACACCCGCGATCCGCGGAGCGCTCTGCAGCCTCGGCCATAGGAAAGGCCGCGGCTTCGGCCTAGCTCCGGAGCGGCGGCCATCTTGGTACACCCGGAAGCGGCCGCTGTCTCGTCAGGAAGTGACGTTTCGTCGCCCCCATCTTGCTACACCCCACACTCCTGCACAGTACAGTAATGATAGAGTGAGAAGGGGGCAAGCGGACATCTTGCTACACCCACCGTAGTTTTAGATTTAAAAGCTATTTTCAACACAAAACCGAGCTTATATGCATAAATACAGTATTTGTAGATCGGACGGACTGTTTAGATGTTAGATTTTAAAAGCAACAGCAAACCTGCTGACCTTACATGGTTGCTAATGTGACAGAACACCTCTGATTTTCACATTTAATGTTGAAAATCAGAGGTGTTCTGTCACATTAGCAACCATGTAAGGTCAGCAGGTTTGCTGTTGCTTTTAAAATCTACCATCTAAACAGTCCGTCCGATCTACAAATACTGTATTTATGCATATAAGCTCGGTTTTGTGTTGAAAATAGCTTTTAAATCTAAAACTCCGGTGGGTGTAACAAGATTTGTGTGTTTTTTTTTCTTTTTTGTTTTTTGTTTTTTTTTGCTGATCCGAAAATGATCCGATCCGTGACTCTGATCCGAGGATCGATCCGATCCGTGAGTTTTTTGATCCGTTGCACCCCTACTTGGCTGCACAGTTGCAACACCTGATAGATGCTATGGCACCTGCCCCTGCAAGTTCGTCAGCTAAACTTTTGCTGGTTGGCACAGGGGCGGAGTCGATACCAGAGGGCCAAGATGCTCAGTTGTTCCAACGGCCTAACAAACAAATGCCCACCTACACACTCTCAAAAGGTGTGGAACAATATCAAACAACTGCAACACGTAACAGGGTATACAGCATATAGCCCACTCTGGGGGAATAAAACTTTTGAGGAACTAGCCAAAATCCAACAGGGACCCAGGTGGCGCCCCATTGGAATAACCCACCTCAGACATGTCTTCCATAATGGGAGACTGCTATCCTTTGCAGACCTGCAATCTAAATATGCATTACCTTTCACCATTTTACTACCTACAACATGCCGTCAAGGCACAGGGCATCGCAGTGGACTGGGTACAATCCCCCCACACCTGTTTTCCACATACTACAAAACGCAACAGACACAAAGGGCATAATATCCCAATGCTACCTTATGCTCCTATCAGCATTCCTAGAAGGACACCCCCATGAAGCCAGCGACACAGTGGGAGGCAGATTTAGGTCCCATCACAGGTGAGCAGTGGGAAGAGGCCTTTCAGGCAGTTAACACCTGTTCGCTGAACGTATCACAAAAAGTATCCCAATTATATATCCTATTGAGAGTGCATTATACCCCAGTGAAACTTCACAAAATGGGCAAATTGCCAGACCCAATGTGTGGCAAGTGCAGAATAGTGCAAGGTGACCTGATTCATATCCTCTGGCGTTGCCCCAAACTTCATAGGTATTGCACAGGGGTTCTAGCCACACTTAACCAGGTATTTCAAACTAATGTCCCTCTTGATCCACTAGGCTGCCTTTTGGGTGTACTGGAGGGAGCAATTCCAGAGAAGATGACAAGGATAGCTTTCGCTAGAGCATTGTTTCAAGCTAGGAAACAATACTTAGGAGCTGGAAATCTGCCACACCACCGACGGTTAAAACATAGATTCAACACATGGTTAACACTCCTATTATGGAAAAATACATATATCAGCATAGGGGGAATCCTGGGAAATTTCACAGACTATGGGCCGCATTGGCTTGATACGCCAGGTATAAGCCCTAGATAACTGGTACAGATGAGACTGCTGAGATGTTCATAGATGTAAAAGGTACCCGGGGACAAGCCTGGGTGGGTATTAGGATACATATTGGGGCGGGACAGGAATGCTGGGGAAGTCGACTAATTAGCAGGGGTCTGAAACATAATAATGGACAAAATAATGTAACAGTGTATGCGCAATGCAATGTCAATGACAGTTTTATGTATACTACAAGGTATGATTAATAGTTGTGTGAAGGATTCTTCTTCGGGGTTTGCTGGTGAAAGTGAAAGGAGGCGAATGAAGGCTTCATTCTCTATATCAGCCGGGCGCCACGCAGGCTAGCGGTGGCACAGGGAGGTGATAGATTCATTTCATGTGCTGCTGTAGGTGGAGCGGGCCCTGGCCAACTGGGCCCCTTGGGACGCTCGGGCCCCTTACTTGAGTACTGCCTGTACCCCCCTTATGGCGGCCCTGCATGTGGGATTGAACTTGAACACTGATGAACTTTTGGATTTGTTTGTTATAGACAGTTTGCACTTCATGAAATCTGTTCATGTGGTTCACATTTATTAATTGCTACATTAAGAACAGTTATCATCCAAAGGGGTTTATTTATAGATTGATTAGTATTCCTAGTAATATGTTCCTGTCTGTGGTTTAATCACGCAATGTTTTGATGATTAGAAGAAAGATCAATACACAGAACACACATTTGTATTGTTTATTTACAGCGCTACTGTTGGGTTATTTTTGATTATTTGAGGTGTAGTGAAAACACTTTATTAGTGTTAGTTTGCTCCCTATGACAGGATACCTAATTTCATAATTTGTATATTGGTTATTTTTAGATTGTCCATGATGGCCAAACCCCATCCGATGTCTGTAGAGAGTGTTAGGTTGGCCATACACTATACAATTTTCTTATTCACTTTCCTTTAGGTTTGACCTCCATATTATATAGTTTTAGTAAATCTAAAGGAAAGTTGAACAAGAGATTTGTATAGTGTATGGCCAGCTTCAGACTTTGCTCCTCACGGGATAAAAACTCGTCAAAGTGAATAAGCTCCAATCATCCCAAAATCTGTCCAACCTTTCGTAGAGCACCTCTACATCTTTACATCTCCTCCTTGTTTATGTGCCTTCATCACATTCACTATTCTGGAAGAGAATGGGCGATCAGCTTTTAGAAAAGTTTAAATAAATCCAATAAATCTTCAGAATCTCACCTGTAATAGTAACTTCATTGAAGTCTGTGGGTTGATTTCTCCTCCTGGATAAAATACAAAGAATCAGTTATTTACAGAAGAGCTCATTTATTTATATGATGAGGAGTCGTCTTTACAAAGCAAATAATTATAGGCATTGTCGCATGTCCTCATTTTTTAACCTGTTGAGCTCCAGAACAAATTTTCAACTTCCAGCTGCTGCCCCAAAAATTGGGCCATAAGTGATTTTTAGAAAAACACTTTTGTAAAAGCGTTATTTAATTTGGCCGGGTCTAGGAATTGGAAGGTTTCAATCAGGGAAATATATTTAAAACAAAAAATCTTTTTTGTTAGATTGTAATTAGCTGCAGTGACTCTTCTACACAGACAACCTACACCGAGTCCTATCTGAGGGTTTGCAACCAGCTGGAAGGACTGTAGGACATACATGATACTTTTTATAGGATTAACTGGTTAAAATTAGTTTATGCTTTTTTCATTTTTATTCCTTTTCTGGAGCAAGCATGCAGCCAGTGAAGACTCTGATTTACTAACTTGCATGCTAATTCCAGGAGACCGACTTACTAGTGCTAGAGTCTAGGATAAGAATAATAGCCCTATATCCTATACAGTCCCTTTATTCTCAAAGAAAAATTCTCCAGGCTATATTGGATGTGTTGTTCCGAGGTTACATTGAGGTGCACTGTGCATGGCTGACAGTGGGAAGCAGTTTGGGGCCAGCAAAAATGGCAAACTGTGCCCCCCCACCCCTCCCCCACTGTTCTTACAAAAGAATCAGTGTCCGTTCACAAGAAAATAATTAAAATCCACTTACTTTTACGCAAAAGAGAATCGACAGCACCAGGGCTTTTTTTCTCAGAGAAAAGGAGCGGGAACTCACCCTCCTCCCCTAGGTCTCCGCCCCTACCCAACCCTAGACCTGTCCCCTAGGACTGCCCCTTTTCTCCACCTTTACACACCTCCAAGCACCGCCCCCTTTAGAGAACAGGGAACCAAGTATAATTTTGGGGGGACCCTATACAAGTATTTTGTACGGAATTTGTTAATACAAAAGCAACATAGTAAAATTTATAAAACCACTTCCCTATAAATTAGCGACCAATCTTTTCACAGGCTGCAGATGGGTGCAAAAGCCAGTGACTAGATGCTTCTTCCAGATGACAATCTATATGACCTTGAGGGAAATCCTTGTTCCCTCTATTGGACTTGGGTTTGGATCTGAGAGCACCCATTGCTCCAAAAGGTTTAATTTCCATTGAAGTACCTCACGGTAAAACTAGTTCTCCTAACAGCAACTACTTCAGACAGAAGGATGTTGACAATTGCAACACTTTCCTGCAAAGGCCCTTTGGTGTCTTTTTTTCTGTTCTTTTTTTTTACCAGAGCTAGGGATACCACGTCTATCTCCAAAGTTCAATTTTAAAGTGGTATCCAGTTTCCAGAAAAACTGGGAAGTAGTTTTCACACGAGTCACTGAGTGCACAGCAGGAAGACTTCAGTTTTCTTACACATGGTCAACTTACTAACAGTGTACTTTGTCAAAAGACTATAATGTACAATCTTTTCATTTAGTACCCATCAGGCCCAGTAAGAGTCATCCATGCTTGGGTTACCAGGGTGATTCTATTGGCATGCAGGAAGTACGCTTTTCTGCTCTGAAACAATTGCAAGCCTATTTGACTATAGGGGTGACAGCCTTTGGGGCAGTTATGCCAGGATTGCTTGGAAGATATAGGTAAGGGCTAGCTTGAAGGTCTGGTGCAGCCTTCATTCAACCTTACAAACTAAATATGCAACCAGCAAGTTTGGGACAAGAGAGATCAATTCTTTCTGGCTTTAGCAGCTTTTCTTTAAGGGATGAAAGATCAGTAGAGATGAACTTCTGTTCGGGTCGAACATAAGTTTGACTTCAAACATCGGGCGTTCGTCCGTTCGCAGAACAGCAAACATTATGGGGCGTTTGCGGCAAATTCGAGCGCCGTGGAACGCCCCATAATGCACTGCGAGATCGCAGTGCATTGCTGTATGGTGATTGGCCAAAGCATGCATCTTACCTGTATGCTTTGGCCAATCACAGCGCCCTCTGCTAAGAGCCATAATTGGCCAAAGGCAGGGTACAATTTTCGATATATTTTAACGCAGGGCCCATTCCTGCGCCCAACAAGATTATCTGTGAGGTGTTACAGTGTTCTGGCACCACTACCACCACCCAAGGCCCAATTTTTCTCCCCTGTTTAACAGTGGCATGTAATTACAATTTTTGATATATTTCAACTCCCAATTTTTCTGCCCCTGTTTAACAGGTGCATGTAATTAGAATTCTTGATATAATAATATTTCACAGCAAGGCCCGTTCTTGCACCCAACAAGAGTAACTGTGAGGGCTTACAGTTTTCTGGTACCACCAACATCTAAGGCCCAGTTTTCTGCAGAGTATACAGTGGGGCAAAAAAGTATTTAGTCAGCCACCAATTCTGCAAGTTCTCACACTTAAAAAGATGAGAGGCCTGTAATTATCATAGGTATACCTCAACTATGAGAGGTAAAACGTGGAAACAAATACGGACAATCACATTGTCTGTTTTTTGAAAGAATTTATTTGCAAATTATGGTGGAAAATAAGTATTTGGTCAATATCAAAAGTTCATCTCAATACTTTGTTATATATCCTTTGTTAGCAATGACAGAGGTCAAATGTTTTCTGTAAGTCTTCACAAGGTTGTCACACACTGTTGCTGGTATGTTGGCCCATTCCTCCATGCAGATCTCCTCTAGAGCAGTGATGTTTTGGGGCTGTCGCTGGGCAACACGGACTTTCAACTCTCTCCAAAGGTTTTCTATGGGGTTGAGATCTGGAGACTGGCTAGGCCACTCCAGGACCTTGAAATGCTTCTTATGAATTCACTCCTTCGTTGCCTGGGCAGTGTGTTTGGGATCGTTGTCATGCTGAAAGACCCAGCCACATTTCATCTTCAATGCTCTTGCTGATGGGAGGAGGTTTGCACTCAAAATCTCAAGATACATGGCCCCATTCATTCTTTCATGTACATGGATCAGTCCTCCTGTTCCCTTTGCAGAGAAACAGCCCCAAAGCATGATGTTGCCACCCCCATGCTTCACAGTAGGTATGGTGTTCTTTGGTTGCAACTCAGCATTCTCTCTCCTCCAAACACGACGAGTTGTGTTTCTACCAAACTGTTCTACTTTGGTTTCATCTAAACATATGACATTCTCCCAATCCTCTTCTGGATCATCCAAATGCTCTCTAGTAAACCTCAGAGGGGCCCGGACATGTACTGGCTTAAGCAGGGGGACACATCTGGTACTGCAGGATCTGAGTCCCTGGCGGCGTAGTGTGTTACTGATGGTAGCCTTTGTTACGTTGGTCCCAGCTCTCTGCAGGTCATTCACTAGGTCCCCGTGTGGTTCTGGGATTTTTGCACACCGTTCTTGTGATCATTTTGACCCCACGGGGTGAGATCTTGCGTGGAGCCCCAGATCAAGGGAGATTATCAGTGGTCTTGTATGTCTTCCATTTTCTAATTATTGCTTCCACAGTTGATTTCTTCACACCAAGCTGCTTGCCTATTGCAGATTCAGTCTTCCCAGCCTGGTGCAGGTCTACAATTTTGTTTCTGGTGTCCTTCAACAGCTCTTTGGTCTTCACCATAGTGGAGTTTGGAGTAGCTGGAAAACTGACCCCTTTCCAATTTTGTCTGTGGTCAGACAAGGCTGCCCTCTCTCACCTCTGCTTTTTGTTTGGTGTATAGAGCCCTTCGCCGAAGCATCAGATGGAACCCAGAGATCAGAGGGATCACCGCACCAGGACCGGACAGACGGGAGGAAGCCAAAAACTATCCACAACTATCCACTTGTAAAGTGGTCTGGAGGAATGTTTCTTCAAAGAGACTCACCAACAGGCACAAAGATCTGGCATGGATGGCAATCCAAAGGGGGTTGCCACTCAGGACATTCATGCATGCCAGAAACCTGTGCAGATACAGGCACTGCCCCTTTTGCATCATCCAGGAGGAAACTGCTCTGAATGTTTTCTGGGAGTGCCCCTTTGCACAGGACCTGTTGAGGGCCTTGGAACCCTCCATGGTTAACAGAGGACAGAATTAAAATTAGACTTGAGAAACTTAACATTAATAAATCACCGGGACCAGATGGCTTGCATCCGAGGGTACTTAGGGAACTCAGTCAATGATTGCCAGACCGTTGTTCCTAATTTTTACAGATAGTCTACTGACTGGAATGGTACCAGCTGATCGGAGAAAAGCCAACGTAGCACCAATATTTAAAAAGGGCCCAAAATACATCCCTGGGAATTACAGACCAGTTAGCCTAACATCAATAGTATGTAAACTCTTGGAGGGGATGATAAGGGACTATATACAAGATTTTAGTAATAAGAACGGTATCATTAGC
Organism: Lithobates clamitans; assembly: GCA_037952925.1. Taxonomy (NCBI): domain Eukaryota; kingdom Metazoa; phylum Chordata; class Amphibia; order Anura; family Ranidae; genus Lithobates; species Lithobates clamitans. The sequence continues at coordinate 244,769 of JBBGZY010002253.1, read as the reverse complement.
AGTAATCAGCATGGATTCATGAAGAATCGTTCTTGCCAAACCAATCTATTAACCTTCTATGAGGAGGTGAGTTGCCATGTAGATAAAGGAAGGCCCGTAGACGCTGTGTATCTGGATTTTGCAAAACCATTTGACACAGTTCCCCATAAACGTTTATTGTACAAAATAAGGTCCGTTGGCATGGACCATAGGGTGAGTACATGGATTAAAAACTGGCTAAAAGGGTGTGTTCAGAGGGTGGTGATAAATGGGGAGTACTCAGAATGGTCAGGGGTGGGTAGTGGGGTCCCCCAGGGTTCTGTGCTGGGACCAATCCTATTTAATTTGTTCATAAACGACCTGGAGGATGGGATAGTTCAATCTCTGTATTTGCAGACGATACTAAGCTAAGCAGGGCAATAACTTCTCCGCAGGATGTGGAAACCTTGCAAAAAGACCTGAACAAATTAATGTGGTGGGCGACTACATGGCAAATGAGGTTCCATGTAGAAAAAATGTAAAAATAATGCATTTGGGTGGCAAAAATATGAATGCAATCTATACACTGGGGGAAGAACCTCTGGGGGAATCTAGGATGGAGAAGGACCTGGGGGTCCTAGTAGATGATAGGCTCAGCAATGGCATGCAATGCCAAGCTGCTGCTAACAAAGCAAACAGATAATTGGCATTAAAAGGGGGATCAACTCCAGAGATAAAACGATAATTCTCCCGCTCTACAAGACTCTGGTCCGGCCGCACCTGGAGTATGCTGTCCAGTTCTGGGCACCAGTCCTCAGGAAGGATGTACTGGAAATGGAGCGAGTACAAAGAAGGGCAACAAAGCTAATAAAGGGTCTGGAGGTTCTTAGTTATGAGGAAAGGTTGCGAGCGCTGAACTTATTCTCTCTGGAGAAGAGACGCTTGAGAGGGGATATGATTTCAATTTACAAATACCGTACTGGTGACCCCACAATAGGGAAAAAAACTTTTTCGCAGAAGAGAGTTTAACAAGACTCGTGGCCACTCATTAAAATGAGAAGAAAAGAGATTTAACCTTAAACTACGTAGAGGGTTCTTTACTGTAAGAGCAGCAAGGATGTGGAATTCCCTTCCACAGGCGGTGGTCTCAGCGGGGAGCATTGATAGCTTAAAGAAACTATTAGATAAGCACCTGAATGACCGCAACATACAGGGATATACAATGTAATACTGACATATAATCACACACATAGGTTGGACTTGATGGACTTGTGTCTTTTTTCAACCTCACCTACTATGTAACTATATGTAACTATGTAACTGAAAGACATTGACGGTGCCTGGCGGGTGCTGTGTTGCTTTAAGGACGCTTTGTGGTGCGCCAGAAAGCGCCTCATCCATCAGCGGGAGAGGATGTTCATCGAGGACTGTCGCAGACTGGTTCACAGTCTGCTCAGAGACTATCGCTTGATGGACTTCAAGGAGGAAGTGGAGGTCTGAAGATTTCCCCTCCCCCCCTTTCCCCCCCGTGTATCCTTTGGCAGTTCAATAAAGCTTTGGGCCTGTGAACTCTTTTCTCCCTCCCCTACCCCATCTCCTCCACCCCTGCCCATCACACCCGTTGCCCATTTGAATGCTACCTGACAGTATATGACTTTTTGTGACATGTTTTTGAAGTAATGCTTTCAGGGTATTGCGGCGTCATGCATGATGTGATGTTTCGGGGTATGATTACTCTGCACAACACACCAGGCATCATACTGCAGAATGAATGTATTTATTTGTATGCTTGGAAATGTATTGTTATGTAGTGTATTTATGCACTGCGTCGCAGTACAGAGTGGAATGTACCCTGTTGAGGTATTTGTTTTTTGTATATTTTCTTGCAAAATAAAGTATACATTTTCAATCAAAAATAGTGGAGTTTGGAGTGTGACTGTTTGAGGTTGTGGACAGGTGTCTTTTATACTGATAACAAGTTCAAACAGGTGTCATTAATACAGGTAATGAGTGGAGGACAGAGGAGCCTCTAAAAGAAGAAGATACAGGTCTGTGAGAGACAGAAATCTTGCTTGTTTGTAGGTGACCAAATACATATTTTCCACCATAATTTGCTAATAAATTCTTTCAAAAATCAGACAATGTGATTGGATTTGTTTCCACATTTTGTCTCTCATAGTTGAGGTATACCTATGATGACAATTACAGGCCTCTCTCATCTTTTTAAGTGGGAGAACTTGCACAATTGGTGGCTGACTAAATACTTTTTTGCCCCACTGTATAGGGCAGGCCGTATAGTGCATATATAGTGCTGTTCAGAGTATATAGTGCCTGGGGGCCCCCCACGCCATTTTTTTTTAAATTTGGGTGTGAGTGCCCCTTTATATCAAAGGATGTATAGTTATTCCTGCGCTACCATGAAAGGAGGGAGGAACTCAAGGTGGAACTGCTGCAGGCACCGAATATGGGTCAAGCCAAACCCATAGAGCAATGAAAAAACAGTGGGGGGTTGGTGCTGCGCTATTCCGAGTAAATTACAGAAAATATATTGCTAAAGGTAGCAGTACACATAGGTAGTGTCCACATGCACAGAAGCATCCAATACTGCAAGGATATATAAATGTTATTAAAAAACTTTCTGTAAAACAATACGTGCAATGTGACACAATACTGATGACAAAGTGCAGCGTGCAAAGGTAAGTTGATAGTGCCACGAAAATGGATGTGGTAGATATCCAACTACAGATAGGTTTAATATATATATATATATATACATACACAACAAAAATAAAAATAGACTGTGCAAATTAGCAAAACAATATGTATAAAAAATATATATATAAGATTCTCAATAGTAAATTTTCCTGTGCATAGTGCAAAGGATCTGTGCAAAATGCAAGTCAGTGGGCAAACCACATACAGCAAAAAGGTGTATCAACTGCAAAGATTATGGAAGTCCAAATAATCCAAATAATTCCAAAGTGTGCAAAATAACTGAGAATATAGTCCAATGGGATAATATCTTCTTTCCGTGAAAGAGCATTTAAATGTGCAAAATAGTGCAATAAGGTGCTAGAAACGTAGAAATCTCCTCTTCGTGCACAGGACACACACTGGTGAGAAGTGGCCTCTTACCTTGCGGTAAAAGGTAACCACATATAGTCACTGGTAATGGCAGCTTCTCCCTTATGTTCCTGGACCAGATGGGGTTCTCAATATGTCCTTGTCTCTCAGCGGAAGCAGGAGGGGAGGTAAAGAAAAAAAGGGCCGGATAGTGTAGTATTTGCAATCAATATAGATGTTTATTATTTCAGTGATAGGGGTACTCACATAGCTTACATATTAAAATCAAACAATACACTTATCTCCTACGAGCGGCGAGCTCGTCTGCCTACGTCTGTGCCTGTCCCGTTCCTATGCGTGACATCAGAGGAAATGCACTACTTTACAAGTATACTAAGGACACCCCCCAGGCATGATATTTAAAGCAGTATTTCATTTTATTGTTTCACTTTAAAGCATTAATAAAATCTCTGCCCCTGAAAAAACGTCAGTTTTTAAAACTTTTTTTGCATTGATCCATGTCCCCTGGGGCAGGACCCAGGTCCCCAAACACTTTTTATGGCAATATCTTGCATTTAAGCCTTTAAAATTAGCACTTTTGATTTTTCACGTTCGTGTCCCGTAGACTTTAACTGTGTTGAAACAAATTTTTTGCCTGTTCGCATGTCCTGCTTTGAACCAAACCGGGGGGTGTTCGGCTCATCCCTAATTATCAGTATCTCTTTTCATTTGTTCTCTCCCGCCCTATATTACCTTTGGTATATCCCGTTGTGTGCCGACGTGAGGTGGGCCAGGAAAAAGGAAAATTGTTATCAAATACATACCGTAATTTTCCTTTCCTGGCCCATCCTCACGTCAGCACAGGACTCCTTCCCTAGTGGCCTGTCGCAGGCTAAGTTATCGAACATCTTAGTTGGGGGAGGGGCTATCTTTTATTCAGCTAGGTACATGTGGTCACGTGGGTCTCCAGAGCAGGTGTTAACCCGCTGTGTGCTGAAGTGAGGATGGGCCAGGAAAGGAAAATTACGGTAAGTATTTGATAACAATTTTCCTTTATACTGCATTAAACGTGCAGTAACGCACTGCTATATACTGCTTAAAGCTTGCAGTAATGCACTGATATGTACTGCTTTAAACGTACAGTAACGCACAGATATATGCTGTATTAAACGCGCAGTAACACACGGATATATACTGAGTAAAACATGTAGTAACACACTTAAATATACTGCGTTAATCATACAGTAACTTACTGATATATATTGTGTTAAACCTACAGTAATGCACTGAAATATACTACATTAAACGTGCAGTAACACACCGATATGTACTGCTTTAAACCTGCAGAAAAGCACTGAAATTTACTGCGTTAAACATGCAGTAACGCACTTATATATACTGCATTAAATGTGCAGTAACGCACTGATATGTACTGCTTTAAATGTACAGTAAGGCACAGATATATACTATGTTAAACGCGCAGTAACGCACAGATGTATACTGAGTAAAACGTGCAGTAACACACTGAACTATACTGCGTAAAACGTGCAGTAACTTACTGATATATACTGCATTAAACGTGCATTAATGCATTGATATGTACTGCATTAAACATGCAGTAATGGCATAAAGGGGTGCAATTTATTTGTGCCCATGCACATGGGTTCGTGGCCGCTCCCCTTCTCCCCCCTTTCTCCCATGCATATTGTTTAAAAAAAAAAAAAATCTTACATTTTTAAAAGCTTGTAGTTTTTTGGTGTTGCTGCCTCTTTAAAATTTTTAGGTTACCTGGGCAGGTGTTTCCTGACTGGCCCAGGTGAACATGAAGAAAATTCTAGAACATACATTGCTGGTCTATAAGGCTGCAGCAGCCTGTGCTTCATGCTGCTGGCTGGACTCTGGACTTTGATCCTGCGGGTCCGCCATGAAGACTCTTCTGAGAAGACTTCTGGAACATGTAGAGAGCGCCGGAGGGGAAGACTGGATGTGTAGCTGCCCTGCCATAGCGGATACGGAGGAGGAGCCGAGGGAAGCAGATTCGGCCGTGACACTGGGAGCTTCCAGCTGCCGTCCGGAGGTCCCTCTACATGAAGACCGGCCACCTCCCCGCCGTCAGACCCAGGTGTAGCCAGCAGCTATGGCACCTGAAGAGTAGGATCCCCGGCATCATCAAGAGAAAGGCGGAGCCGCACCCCCAGCACTATGGAGCTCTGGCAGGCTCAAGCAGGCTCTCTCCACATAGTCGAGGCGCAGCCATAGGAGAAATCATGGGCGGCGTCTGGCCCAGCAAGTTCAAGCCGCACCTCCACCTCAGGTTTCTGTTGCCAGGCAACCTTCTGAGTGGCCGTCCATGCTCCCCCTGCAGGGGGAATGTCAGTTGCACCAGCTGTAGTACAGCAAGGTAATTTAACCCACGCTGCACCCTCGGTTCAAGCTTGTTTACCTTAGTCATTGCCTTCCGTTGGTTCCTTGCCTCTGTTGGATTCCCTAGCGTCCTCCTTTCCTACTCTAGCTGAGGCTGTAGTGTCCCAGCATTCCTTCCCTGCTCCTCCTGTTCTTTCACCTGCTTGTGTGTGGTCTCCTATTGTTGATACACCTGCTCCAATACTCCACTGACACACAATGCTTACCTGACATTTCTCCTTCTGTTGATTTATTTAGTCATGCTGTTCCTGAAACTTCTGTTAAGGAAGTCCTACCTTGTGCAACGTCTCCTCTCGGGTTTCATTTACCTGTTTCTAGCAAAGAAAAGATCTGGAAGGGTGAATTCATTGATATGCTATCATTGCTTACCTCTCCTAAAGATTTTTTGAGTTTTGATTAAAAAAAAATCAGAGGTGAAAGCCGAGGATGATAGGTGAAGACCTATTGCCAGATCCTTTTTTTAACTGGCTTCAGGCCTTTTGCATTTTTTCCAGCATCATGAGGGAAAAGTTCCCTGACCGCTGTAGCAGTCTCTTTCAGCACTTAGAAATCATCCTTGAGGCATATAAAAATTTTGGGGGCCTGGGATGGTTCGTTTATGACAAATCCTTTTGTCAAAAATGTGCAGTTTACCCCATACTAAAGTGGGGCATGAAAGATGTCGGCCTCTGGCTGAACCTCATTATTCCTCAGAAATCTCTTACTTCTAAGCAATCACCCTCGGCTGCTAGCATGCAATCCCCTTACAAAAAAGGGTATTGCTTTGCCGCTTGTTGCCGCTACAAACAAGTGTTTTTTTGTTTTGGCTCTCACCCCTTGGCTAGGTGCTTCAAAAAATAAAATCCCAATTCTTCACAGAGAGATTTTTTTTCCAAGAACCTGCACTCCAGTGAGGCTGGAAAATATGCTCCGTTGGCTTTCAATCTACCCAGACAGGGAAAGGGCCAGTCTGTTAACTAAGGGTTTTAGTGACGTTTTCACTCACCAGTATTTTCTGGTACAGGTTGCCAGCCGGTGAAAAATTTGAGATCCGTTGATAAGTTTTTAGATATTGTCCGGGAAAAAAATCCTAAAAGAAATTAAATAAGGGCAGGTGGTAGGCCCTTTCTTTTCTCCGCCTTTTAGCAATTTTCGAGTCTCCCCTCTGGGCATCATGCCCAAAAAAGACCCCGATTCATACAGACTCAGACACCACTTGTCTTTCCCCAAGGGTAACTCCTTGAATGATGATATAGATTCTTCTCTCTCCTTAGTTTGCTATTCGACCTTTGAAGATGCGGTCCAGATTATTAGACGCTTTGGAAAAGGTGGTCCAGCAGATTCCCACCTTTTTTCTTTATCTTCTGGAGCTCTTTTCTAGTATCGCTGAATTTTTCGGCATCCTATTGGCAGTCATGAAGACTATTCTTCCATCCGTTTCTCTCAAGTTTTTTTTTTTCTTTCAGGCATCACAATTGACACCTCAGCTATGGAGTTCAGGCTACCTGAAGCCAAGATTGCTAGATTAAAATTGTCCATTTCCTCATGCTACACAGGCGGAAAGTGTTATTGAGGGAACTTCAATCCCTGCTCGGTCTTCTAGTCTTCACATCCAGGGTCATTCCAGTGGGCCACATATTCTCCCATCGCCTGTCTCTGGCGACGGACGGGCTTAAATCGCCTTTTTCTCAAATCCGCTTATCTGCAGACTTGAAGGAAGACTTGTCAGTTTGGTATAGTTTTTTTTTTTTTTTTTTTACCAATAAAATGGGCGATCTTTCAGGATTTCATTTTTGCAGCCGACTTGGAGCTCTTCACTAACGTGGCTGGCTCACAAGGGTCTGCTGCCATATGGCGCACCTAATGGCTATGTGGTTCTTGACCTGATTCTTATATTGCTCAGAAGGCTACAAAAAAACATTGCTTTGTTTAGAATTTTTTCCTATAGTAGCGCCGTTCGAGCTCTGGTGTTCCCATTTCTCTAACAAAAGAATCATTGTTCAAACCGATAACAAAGAAGTACTTTTTGCCATAAATTGTTTGTTTGTTTTCTAAGTCCCTCTCTGTCATTAAATGAATTCGCTATTTCGTATTACTATGTTTAAAACATAACATATGGGTAAAAGCTCAGCACATTCCTGGGAAATCTAACATAATTGCAGATGCTTTATCCCGTTTGCAGATCTCATGTTTCTGGCAGCTGTTTGCTCAAGCGGATCGCGAGGGATGTGTTTGTCTGGACCATCTTTGGAATTTGATCTAGAGGCTTTAGAAGTTCTCTCTCCCCCAACACATGGTCAGACTATTCGGCTGCTTGGAAAAGGTGGTTGGTTTTCTGCAGAACCTTAAATTTTCATTGTTACCAATACTCGGAGGGTGCAGTTTTGTCTTTTTTATGCATTTTGATGCAGGACCATCTGTCCCACAGCCACATAATTAAGATTTTGGCTGGAATCTTTTTTTCAAACTCCATAACTTACCTCCATTGAATGTATTCTTTTCAGTTAAGCAAGCCTTAAAAGGCTACAGGAAAAGCACTTATGTTCCTGACAAGTGTAGGCCCATCTCCATTGAAACGCTCAAACAGCTTTGCCTATCTACACGTCAAGTATGCCATAATCAATATGAGGAATCTATTTTTCAAGCAGCTTTCTGTTTGGCCTTTTTTGCTGCGCTTTGAATGTTGGAATTGGTACCCCTGGGTTGAGATTCCAAGATGTTGCTGTCTTGGGTACTGGCGTTCATCTGTTTATATGTCACTCTAAAACAGATCAACTAGGGAGAGGATGTTGGGTTCAGCTTTACCCATGCGGGGATCCCTTAATCTGCCCTTCGGTGGTCATCACAAAGTATCTGGCCCTCAGGCCTGGTTTGTCAGGCAATTTCTTGATACATTCTGAAGGTTTACCTCTTACAAAATATCAGTTGTCTTTAGTGTTTAACCACTTCAGCCCTGGAAGAATTTACCCCCTTCCTGACCAGAGCACTGTTTGCGATTCGGCACTGCGTTGCTTTAACTGACAATTGTGCGGTCGTGGGACGTTGCACACAAACAAAATTGATGTCCTTTTTTTCCCCACAAATAGAGATTTCTTTTGATGGTATTTGATCGCCTCTGCGTTTTTTTGCGATATAAACAAAGAGCGACAATTTAATGAAAAAACACAATATTTTGTACTTTTTGCTATAATAAATACCCCCATTTTTTTTTAAAAGCAAATGTTTTCTCAGTTTAGGCCGATGTGTATTCTTCTACATATTTTTGGTAAAAAAAAAAAAAATCGCAATAAGCATATATTGATTGGTTTGCGCAAAAGTTATAGCGTCTACAAAATAGGGGATAGATTTATAGCATTTTTACTATTTTTTCTTTTTACTAGTAATGGTGGTGATCTGTGATTTTTTTATCGTGACTGCAACATTTTGGCGGACACATTTGACACATTTTTGGGACCATTGGCATTAATACAGCGATCAGTGTTATAAATGCATTGATTACTGTAAAAATGTCACTGGCAGTGAAGGGGTTAACACTAGGGGGCAATCGAGGGATTAACTGTGTTCCCTGGGAGGTGATTCTAACTGAAGGGGGAGGGGACTGACTAGAGGAAGTGACGGATCGTGGTTCCTAGCTAATAGGAACACACGATCTGTCACTCCTGTCAGAACAGACCAGGGAAGTGTGTGTTTACACACACTTGTCCCTGTTCTGTGTCTTCTGCTCATGATCACTTGTGGCCGGCAGTCATCGTGACCGTTGGCCATGAGCATTGGCACCCCCGCTGTGCACCTGCTACCCCGACCCCGCGAGCCGACGTATAGCTACAATGGCTTGCGCAGGGGAGCCAACCTGCCGCAGTATACCTGTGGCGGTTGGTCGGGAAGCGGTTAAAAAATGTTTGAGGATGATTGGTCTTTCTGATGTCCTGTTCTCGACCCATTCCTTCCGCACTGGCGCTGCCACAAAAGCGGCCAGGATGGGCCTAGATTAGGCGATAAGAAGATTGGGTAGATGGGAATCTGATAGGTTTAATGTATACATTTGACCTAACCTTTCTATTAATTTTTTTCAGGTTTACACAAGACCGTATGGATCCTTGGTCACCCCTTTGTTCTCTGGGTACGTAGGAGAATATCTCAGCGTTGCTACACGGAAAACCTATTACTTCCCACAGGCTCTTCGATTCACTGGAAAGGTATTAGAGGTTTGTGCTGGTGTCAATTATTGTTTCAGCTGTCTCAGGTTTGTATACACTGGCCTCCACCTTCAATAATTATAATTCATGCAGGAGGTAATGATCTTGGTCATCGAAAATCACTTGATTTAATGTTCACAATGAAGCAGGATTTTTAACAATTTAAACTTTCTTTTCCTTCTTGTACATTTTTTTTTCTGAGATAGTTCCCCGCCTGGTTCTCCTCCCCCAGTTGAGACCCCTGGAGCGGGTGAGAAGGCAGATCAACAGGTCTCTGGAAAAATGTATGTCTTCTACTTGCGAGTTTTCATACCTTCACATTGACCTGGACAGTGGTATCCCTAGTTTGTATAGGTCTGACTCCGTTCATTTGTCCAAAATGGGGAGTGACCTGTTCAATCTAGACCTTCAATCCTGTGTGGAAATGGCTGCGGCTGCTGGGTAGGCCAATCCTGTTTACAACAGGATTTGTTGGTGGGGGACTTTATAGTTTAAATTTATGATATTTGCTCGAGTCCTAAGACTGAGCAGGTTTTTCCCCTTATTAAGAGTTTTATTCATTATTCTATGTGCAATTAAATTTAATTTCATTTATACCAATAAAGGGTGGTGGATATTTTTCAAGCCATCCTGTTGTTTTGGTGTTCATTTGTTTGGGTATGTTCAGGTTTGGGGGGAAGGCTTTTATGTAGCCAGCGATCCCATGCACTGATAATTACTGCATTAAAAATGCAGTAACGCCCTGATATATACTGCGTTAAACGTGCAGAAACAGAATCAAATATATTACGTTAAACATGTAGTAATGCATTGATATATACTGCTTTAAACATGCAGTGATTCACTGACATATACTACTTTAAACATGCAGTAATGCACTGCGTTAAACGTACAGTAATACATTGATATATACTGAGTTAAACGTGCAGTAGCACACTGATGTATACTGAGTTAAACGTGTAGTAACGCATTGATATATACTGCATTAAACGTACAGTAATGCATTGATATATACTGCATTAACCACTTGACGACCGCCTCACGCTGATATATGTCAGCAGAATGGCGCGGGCAGGCAAAATCAAGTACCTGGTACGTGATTGCCTTCCCACGGGCGGGGGGGTCCAATCGGACCCCCCCCGGTGCCCGAGGCGGTCGGCTTTGGTCTGGGAGCGTTCAGAGATGAGGGGGAGGCCATCCATTTGTGCCCCCCCTCGCGATCATTCCCAGCCAATGAGAATCTTCCCCTGCCTCTGTGTAGTACACAGAGGCAGGGGATGTGATGTCATCTCTCCTCGGCTCGGCATATTCCGTTCCGGCGCCGAGGAGAGAAGACTGCAATGTGAGTGCACCAACACAACACATCACAGTAGAACATGCCAGGCACACATTACACCCCCCCTTACCCCCCGATCACCCCCCCCCCGTCACACTGACACCAAGCAGTTTTTTTTTGATTACTGCATTGGTGTCAGTTTGTGACAGTTAGTGTGGTAGGGCAGTTAATATTAGCCCCCTTTAGGTCTAGGTTACCCCCCTAACACCCCCTAATAAAGTTTTAATCACTTGATCACCCCCCGTCGCCAGTGTCGCTAAGCGATCATTTTTCTGATCGCTGTATTAGTGTCACTGGTGACGCTAGTTAGGGAGGTAAATATATAGGTTAGCCGTCAGCGTTTTATAGCGACAGGGACCCCCATATACTACCGAATAAAGGTTTTAACCCCTTGATTGCCCCCTAGCTAACCCTTTCACCAGTGATCACCGTATAACTGTTACGGGTGACGCTGGTTAGTTTGTTTATTTTTTATAGTGTCAGGGCACCCGCCGTTTATTACTGAATAAAGGTTTAGCCCCCTGATCGCCCGGCGGTGATATGCATCACCCCAGGCAGCGTTAGATTAGCGCCAGTACCGCTAACACCCACGCACGCAGCAAACGCCTCCCTTAGTGGTATAGTATCTGAATGGATCAATATCTGATCCGATCAGATCTATACTAGCGTCCCCAGCAGTTTAGGGTTCCCAAAAATGCAGTGTTAGCGGGATCAGCCCAGATACCTGCTAGCACCTGCGTTTTGCCCCTCCGCCCGGCCCAGCCCAGCCCACCCAAGTGCAGTATCGATCGATCACTGTCACTTACAAAACACTAAACAAATAACTGCAGCGTTCGCAGAGTCAGGCCTGATCCCTGCGATCGCTAACATTTTTTTGGTAGCGTTTTGGTGAACTGGCAAGCACCAGCCCAAGGCAGCGTCAGGTTAGCGCCAGTACCGCTAACACCCACGCACGCAGCATACGCCTCCCTTAGTAGTATAGTATCTGAACGGATCAATATCTGATCCGATCAGATCTATACTAGCGTCCCCAGCAGTTTAGGGTTCCCAAAAACGCAGCGTTAGCGGGATCAGCCCAGATACCTGCTAGCACCTGAACAGCGTTCGCAGAGTCAGGCCTGATCCCTGCGATCGCTAACAGTTTTTTTGGTAGCGTTTTGGTGAACCGGCAAGTACCAGCGGCCTAGTACACCCCGGTCGTAGTCAAACCAGCACTGCAGTAACACTTGGTGACGTGGCGAGTCCCATAAGTGCAGTTCAAGCTGGTGAGGTGGCAAGCACAAGTAGTGTCCCGCTGCCACCAAGAAGAAGACAAACAGGCCTGTCGTGCCCATAATGCCCTTCCTGCTGCATTCGCCAATCCTAATTGGGAACCCACCACTTCTGCAGTGCCCGTACTTCCCCCATTCACATCCCCAACCAAATGCAGTCGGCTGCATGAGAGGCATTTTCTTTATGTCCACAAGATGTTGTGTCTGCAGCAAGCGCGGATATAGGCGTGACACCCGCTATTATTGTCCCTCCTGTCCTGACAATCCTGGTCTTTGCATTGGTGAATGTTTTGAACGCTACCATTCACTAGTTGAGTATTAGCGTAGGGTACAGCATTGCACAGACTAGGCACACTTTCACAGGGTCTCCCAAGATGCCATCGCATTTTGAGAGACCCGAACCTGGAACCGGTTACAGTTATAAAAGTTAGTTACAAAAAAAAGTGTAAAAAAAATAATAAAATAAAATAAAAATAGTTGTTGTTTTATTGTTCTCTCTCTCTCTCTATTGTTCTGCTCTTTTTTACTGTATTCTATTCTGCAATGTTTTATTGTTATTATGTTTTATCATGTTTGCTTTTCAGGTATGCAATTTTTTATACTTTACTGTTTACTGTGTTTTATTGTTAAGCATTTTTTTGTCTTCAGGTACGCCATTCACGACTTTGAGTGGTTATACCAGAATGATGCCTGCAGGTTTAGGTATCATCTTGGTATCATTCTTTTTAGCCAGCGGTCGGCTTTCAGGTAAAATCAATCCTAGCGTCTAATTAGCCTCTAGACTGCTTTTACAAGCAGTGGGAGGGAATGCCCCCCCCCCCACCATCTTCCATGTTTTTCTCTGGCTCTCCTGTCTCAACAGGAAACCTGAGAATGCAGCCGGTGATTCAGACAGCTGACCATAGAGCTGATCAAAGACCAGAGTGGCTCCAAACATCTCTATGGCCTAAGAAACCGGAAGCTACGAGCATTTCATGACTTAGATTTCACCGGATGTAAACAGCGCCATTGGGAAATCTAATTTCCAATGGCTAATAGACCCCAATTTTTAAAAAAAATGAGTACCTGTCACTACCTATTGCTATCATAGGGGATATTTACATTCCCTGAGATAACAATAAAAATGATTAAAAAAAATGAAAGGAACACTTTAAAAATAAGATAAAAAAACAAAAAAATACTAAAGAAAAAAAAAAAGCACCCCTGTCGCCCCTGCTCTCGCGCTAAGAGCGAACGCAAGCGGCGGTCCGTCGTCAAATGTAAACAGCAATTGCACCATGCATGTGAGGTATCACCGCGAAGGTCAGATCGAGGGCAGTAATTTTAGCAGTAGATCTCCTCTGTAAATCTAAAGTGGTAACCTGTAAAGGCTTTTAAAAATGTATTTATTTTGTTGCCACTGCACGTTTGTGCGCAATTGTAAAGCATGTCATGTTTGGTATCCATGTACTCGGCCTAAGATCATCTTTTTTTATTTCATCAAACATTTTGGCAATATAGTGTGTTTTAGTGCATTAAAATAAAAAATAAAAAAGTGTTTTTTCCCCAAAAAATGCGTTTGAAAAATCGCTGCGCAAATACTGTGTGAAAAAAAAAATGAAACACCCACCATTTTAATCTGTAGGGCATTTGCCTTAAAAAATATATAATGTTTGGGGGTTCAAAGTAATTTTCTTGCAAAAAAAATAATTTTTTCATGTAAACAAAAAGTGTCAGAAAGGGCTTTGTCTTCAAGTGGTTAGAAGAGTGGGTGATGTGTGACATAAGCTTCTAAATGTTGTGCATAAAATGCCAGGACAGTTCAACACCCCCCAAATGACCCCATTTTGAAAAGTAGACACCCCAAGCTATTTGCTGAGAGTCATGTCGAGTCCATGGAATATTTTATATTGTGACACAAGTTGCAGGAAAGACAATTTTTTTTTTTTTTTGCACAAAGTTGTCACTAAATGATATATTACTCAAACATGCCATGGGAATATGTGAAATTACACCCCAAAATACATTCTGTTGCTTCTCCTGAGTACGGGGATACCACATGTGTGAGACTTTTTGGGAGCCTAGCCGCCTACGGGACCCTGAAAACCAAGCACTGCCTTCATTGTAAATTTTTGATTTCACTCTTCACTGCCTATCACAGTTTCGGAGGCCATGGAATGCCCAGGTGGCACAAACCCCCCCCCAATTGACCCAATTTTGGAAAGTAGACACCCCAAGCTATTTGCTGATAGGTATAGTGAGTATTTTGCAGATCTCACTTTTTGTCACAAAGTTTTGAAAATTGAAAAAAGAAAAAAAAAAAAAGTTTTTTCTTGTCTTTCTTCATTTTCAAAAACAAATGAGAGCTGCAAAATACTCACCATGCCTCTCAGCAAATAGCTTGGGGTGTCTACTTTCCAAAATTGGGTCATTTGGGGGGGTTTTGTGCCACCTGGGCATTCCATGGCCTCCGAAACTGTGATAGGCAGTGAAGAGTGAAATCAAAAATTTACACCCTTAGAAATCCCGAAGGCGGTGATTGGTTTTCGGGGCCCCGTACGCGGCTAGGCTCCCAAAAAGTCCCACACATGTGGTATCCCCATACTCAGGAGAAGCAGCTAAATGTATTTTGGTGTGCAATTCCACATATGCCCATGGCCTTTGTGAGCAATATATCATTTAGTGACAACTTTGAGCAAAAAAAAATAAAAATTGTCAATTTCCCCGCAACTTGTGTCAAAATATAAAATATTTCATGGACTCAACATGCCTCTCAGCAAATAGCTTGGGGTGTCTACTTTCCAAAATGGGGTCATTTGGGGGGGTTTGTGCCATATGGGCATTTTATGGCCTTCAAAACTGTAATAGGTAGTGAGGAGTGAAATCAAAAATTTACGCCCTTAGAAATCCTGAAGGTGGTGCTTGGTTTTCAGGGCCCCGTACGCGGCTAGGCTCCCAAAAAGTCCCACACATGTGGTATCCCTGTACTCAGGAGAAGCAGTTGAATGTATTTTGGGGTGCAATTCCACATAGGCCCATGGCCTGTGTGAGCAATATATCATTTAGTGACAACTTTTTGTAATTTTTTTTTTTTTGTCATTATTCAATCACTTGGGACAAAAAAAATAATATTCAATGGGTTCAACATGCCTCTCAGCAATTTCCTTGGGGTGTCTACTTTCAAAAATTGGGTAATTTGGGGGGTTTTTGTACTGCCCTGCCATTTTAGCACCTCAAGAAATGACATAGGCAGTCATAAACTAAAAGCTGTGTAAATTCCAGAAAATGTACCCTAGCTTGTAGACGCTATAACTTTTGCGCAAACTAATAAATATACGCTTATTGACATTTTTTTTTACCAAAGACGTGGCCGAATACATTTTGGCCTAAATGTATCACTAAAATTGAGTTTATTGGATTTTTTTTACAACAAAAAGTAGAAAATATCATTTTTTTTCAAAATTTTCGGTCTTTTTCCGTTTATAGCGCAAAAAATAAAAACCGCAGAGGTGATCAAATACCATCAAAAGAAAGCTCTATTTGTGGGAAGAAAAGGACGCAAATTTCGTTTGGGTACAGCATTGCATGACCGCGCAATTAGCAGTTAAAGCGACGCAGTGCCAAATTGGAAAAAGTCCTCTGGTCTTTAGGCAGTCAAATGGTCCGGGGCTGAAGTGGTTAAACATGCAGTAACGCACTGATAAATAATGCGTTAAACGTGTAGAAACACAATCAAATGTACTGCGTTAAACTTGCAGTAACGCATTGATATATACTGCTTTAAACTTGCAGTAACGCACTGAAATGTACTGCTTTAAAATGTGCAGTAACGCACTCAAATATACTGCATTAAATGTGCAGTAATGCACTGATATATACTGAGTTAAACGTGTAGTAAAGCACTGATATATACTGCATTAAACATGCAGTAACCATAGGGGGTGAACAGCGGCGCTAGATATGGTGATAGCATAAAATTATATAGCAACTGGAATATAGGTATACATAAAATGTGTGAAAGTTTGAGTGTGTGTAAGTAAGCACACATAATATTAAAATATTTGACAAAACATAATGTCCATAAATGATCCAAGCTCTTGTATGATTTAGCACCTGAAGGCAGCTCTCAGAGTGAAGCGATGGGCTCTGTGTAGAAATGGGAACAGAGGGGCGCCAGACTGAGTACAGTATAAATCATATATTTAACCACTTGCCAACCACCGATGTACGTCCAAAGTTTGGCAGTGGATATCGTTGTTATAACAGCAGCTAGCTGCCATAACCCCAGTATCCCCGTTTTCGTGCGGCAGTCGGCTACAAGATAAAAGTGGTCCCTGCGGCGGATTCACTGCAAGATCACTTTTATTGGTGGGGGGAGAGGGCCCCCCTCCCGCCGCGATCCGGTGCCTTCCGCCGCTTACCGGAGCCGTCGGTAGCGGCGGAGGCGATCGCATCTGTCCCCTTGTTGTACCTGGAGATGAGTGAGGCTAAGATGGCGCCCACTCGTCTCCATGACACTGCAGGGCGGAAGCGACGTCAAGACGTCACTTCCGCCCATACCTCTTAAAGGCACAATTTTTTCAAATTACTTTTTTTTTTTTATTGCATTTTAGTGTAAATATGAGATGTGATGTCTTTTTGACCCCCCAGATCTCATATTTAAGAGGTCCTGTCATGCTTTTTTCTATTACAAGGAATGTTTAAATTCCTTGTAATAGGAATAAAATTGCCAATTTTTTTTTTTGTTTTAAAACAGTGTAAAAATAAATAAAATCATGTAAAATAAAAAAAAACCATTTTTTTAAAACGCCCCGTCCCGACGAGCTTGCGCGCAGAAGCAAACGCATACGTGAGTAGCGCCCGCATATGAAAACGGTGGTCAAACCACACATGTGAGGTATCGCCGCGATCACTAGAGTGAGAGCAATAATTCTAGCTCTAGACCTCCTCTTTAACGCAAAACATGCAACCTGCAGAATTTTTTCAACATTGCCTATGGAGATTTTTGAGGGTAAAAGTTTGACGCCATTCCACGAGCGGGCGCAATTTGGAAGCGTGACATGTTGGGTATCAATTTACTCGGCGTAACATTATCTTTCACAATATGAAAAAAATTGGGCTAACTTTACTGTTGTCTTATTCTTATTCAAAAAAGTGAATTTTTTCCAAGACCACTGCGCAAATACGGTGTGAAAAAAAGTATTGCAATGACCACCATTTTATTCTCTAGGGTGTTAGAAAAAAAAAACAATATATAATGTTTGGGGGTTACAAGTAATTTTATAGCAAAAAAAAACTGGTTTAAACATGTAAAACACCTAAAATCCAAAACGAGGCGAGTCCTTAAGTGGTTAATAAAAACAAGTAGTAACTCACAGGTTAAATTAGATGAGTTTAGTACGTGGTGAAAATCGCCAGTCCTGGGGTCTCATAAATGTCCTTTTTGGCATCCTGTTTTCCCTTTGCAGCCTGGGGCACTGGTGTGATCTTACAGGGATCCAGAGGAGGCTGGGAACCCGGAAGCAGGAAACGAAAAGCAGCTGGTCGTGACTTCACAGGAACAGCAAATGTGATTATTCACAGTGGCAAGGAATGGTAATGCATTTCGAAGCTACAGCTTCATCATCAGACCATGATTGACTGGCAAACCTGGCAGTCTTAAATACAGAGGAATTGAAACAGAAAGATCTGATGGGCTGGCTGGCCCGTCAATCAAATAGACAGCTTTAAAGAGGTAGACGGTTGTAGACTGAAGTGAATGTAAATATGAGTAAAAACCATGCTAATTAATAGTGGATGATGATAATTTTATGACGTTTGAAGAAATCGATCAATTAATTGATTAAATACATAAATATAAATGTATAAATATACCTTGAATATAAAATGTGTATGAATAAATTAACTAAAAAAAATAGGAAAAAAAATTATTAACGATTGGTAATCAAATATTATAAATTGTAATGAGTTACTAAAATGGTGAAATGGAGGAAGAAAAGGATTATGCTAGATATAATATTAAGGGTATATCTGTTATAAATGATATCATGACCAAAAATACTTCTCAAAGGGATAAATCAAATCAAATGTTCAAATAATAAATGGATAATAAATAAATAAATAATAAATGGATAATGATGGTGATACATGTACATAATACGATCACCGCTCATGCATATACATAACCACATACCTGCACATACGTGAAGTTGTAAACATGTACATGTGCAACAAACGCATGTATACACTTGAGTATATGCAAAAGCATCTTTCTGTCCCAATACCCCCAAAAGAGAAGGGGAGGTAAAAGGGGTGGGGGGAGTAAAAAAGGGGGGTGGTAAATTTTGTGTTTGTTGCCCAATATGAGCTGTTTAGTGGAGAAAACTGGGTGTCCAGTCACCAGTGACCGGGCGACCCACAGAGGCATGACCGGGGGGGAATCACACCAGCACTTGTTAAAAAAGAGTGCTGATTTCGATCTTCTCGTTCATTCCTCTAGGCCAGTGATCATCAACCCTGTCCTCAGGGCCCACTAACAGGCCAGGTTTTTTTGAATTACCTTGGGGAGATGCAGACTAGAATACTGCAATCACTGAGCAGGAAATTATGTCACCTGTGATGTATTTCAGTTATCTTGTAAAACCTGGCCTGTTAGTGGGCCCTGAGGACAGGGTTTATGACCACTGCTCTAGGCAACATGGTATCCAAAGTGAAAATCCAATATGTTTCCTGACGACACAGCCTTTTGAAACGTTCCACTGGGGAAAATGTATCTGCCACAATGGAACGTCCAGGAGGAATCTCAAGGTTCTTGTGTACCTTTTGGAAGGTGGTAGAAGTACGGTACATTGTAATGTTCTCTATGGAAGGAGGCTTCAGCTTTAGAAAGCACTCCCTCAGATGAAGCCATGGTAATCAAACTCTTGGATTCCTTGATGAAATCTGGTAAAGGATCTGTTTTTAGTTTTGTATATGTGCTACGATCAGGAAGTAAGCGGTGTGATTCATCAAGATAGGTGGCTCGGTCTTCAATGACTATACCACCGCCTTTGTCTGCCATTTTGATGATTATTTGTTCGTGTTGAGGGGTGAGATCGGCTTTATTATGTGTGGATTTGGAGTTTTTACATATATCCAGAAGTTCTGAATATACCACCTGATAAAATGATTCTATGTAGGGCCTTTGTTATGTGTGGGGTTGAAAATAGATTTTGGCTTAAAGGAGGTATGTTTAATAGGTGGAGAATGGGCTAGTTGTTGGAATCCAAGAATTTGCTCCATATTATCACAATCCTCCCATAGTTCCACCAAATCGCTCAAGGCTCCTATTTATATGGAGGTATCAAATATGGTGTCAGGCACTGGGATGGTGTCGACATTGGCAACCATGGTATCTTTGTGTTTGGCCTGTAGACTAAAGTGTCTCTTGAGGGTAATATTTTGGATGAATTTGTTCAAATCTTTGAAGATGGTAAATGGATTAGGTGGAATGGTAGGGGTGAAATATAGACCTTGTTGCAATAATGATAGTTCATCATCAGTAATTTTAATGGAAGACATATTGAAGATCTTTACAGTCTCCGCATTTTTTCTGGGTGTGGTATGTTTAGATCTGCCCCCTCTTCGTCGTCCTGTTTTCTTTTGTTGGGGCTGGATCGGGGGTTAGGCATAAAAAAGATGATTTATTGAGATCACTAAGACAACCAGGTGAGTGGCCAATGTTTCCAGCCACATCATGTGTAGAATCACTATCCCAGGCTGGAGCCAAGGGCGTAATTGAAAGATCACAAGTAGGAACTATGTTGTCAACTATACCTAGTGCAACTGGTGCATCATGGATAGTGGTGAAGGGATCAATGGATGATGAAGTGGTAGGGGTGGTGTTCTCTGTTGCTATAATAGCAGTGGTTAGTGCACCTAAGGCAGATGTAGTATTGGACAAATCTCTATTGATGGTGGTATCTGTACAACTCAGACTGGTGTCAGCTGTGGGATGTACAGATGTTGGCCTGTGGGTCTCAGATTCATTGTTGGAGGAAAATACTGTTCTGTGGTTTTGAGAAGATGGAAAGAGACTTGAGGTTTTGGATTTGGAAAATCTAGGAGTAACAGTCTGGTGGTTGGATCTGGAGGGAATGAGATTAGAATGATTATGGACGTGAGAAGTAGGAGTTAGGGACATGAGTGGAGGTACATTATTCTAACGTTTTTTCTTTTTCCAATTCAATTCTGTTAGAGTTATAATCATCTATATCTCAACAGAATTTTCCTAATTTTGATTTTAAAAGGAAATCCTCTTTCCTATTCGTATGTTTTAATATTCTTGACCATACTCTACGGGCTGAGGGGGTTAAAGAAGACAATGATGTTATATTGGTCTTTATCTGCTCTTTCAGGGCAGAAAATTTCCTGTCTCTCTGCATAATCAGCAATTTAATCAATTTTTGAGTGCAAAATTCTGCAATCTGCTCCCATTCTGTAAGGAGATCTTTATCTAGAAAAGGACAATTTTTAAGTACACAAAGTCCCCGTGGAGAAATTCTGGACTCTGAATACTGTTTAAGGAAAAAGCCATCCCACCACTGTTGGTCGGCTGAATTAATCATTTCTTTAATTTTCCAAATTTTTGTGCAAGCCTCTTTTGTACTAGGACCAGATAAAAGAGCATTTCCTTTTAAAATCGAAATTAGGAAAATTCCGTAGAGATATAGATGATTATAACTCAAATGCCCCGTACACACGATCAGACTTTCCGACAACAAAACCGTGCATTTTTGTTCGAAGATTTATTTATATCAGATTTATGCATGTCCCACACCCCGTCTTTCACCTCACCCGCACTTCCCCTTCTCCTTTCACTTTCCCAACTCCCCCCCCCCCCCCCTGCCCCTCTCCGTCCCACACCCCGCTCATCATTCCATCCACACTTTTCACCTTTCCTGTTCACCCCCCCCCCCCATCACCCCCTATCCCATTTTTCACTTTTCTTTTTTCTTCCCTTTCCCTTTCCTCTCTTTTCTGTTTCTCCCCCCTCCCCCTCCTTTTTTTTCCCCCTTTCCTTTCATTCCCTCCCTCCCGCAGCACTTTCCCATCCTTTCCCCCCTTTCCTTTTCCCCCCCCTTCCCCCCCCCTCCCCATTTTCCCGTTCCCTTCCTTCGGTTTTCCCTTCGTCATCTTTCCTCTCCCACCCTTCCCCGCCCCTTGTTTCTCCTTCTCCTTTTTCTCCCTTTTCCCTTTTCTATTTCGTCCATCACTCCAATCCATTCTGTTTGGTATTCTTTCCTTCCCTCATCCCCCCCTCATTTCACTTTGCCCACTCATTGGTGGTGTGTTGGCACCCTTACCTTATTGTTCTCTGCATATACTTTCTATGGTACATGGGGATTGATCAGCAGCAGGGCATTTACTATTTTCCACTTGCTCTATCTCCACATACACTGCTTTGGGTTATTTCTTTTCCTTCACTTCTTCTCACCTTCCCTTTTATTCCTTCGTTCCCTCTTTCTGTCTTTCCCTCTTCCCTATCTTCTTCCTTACATCTTTTCCTCCCCTTCCTCTCATCTCCTTAGCAATGCCCTCTGTACACCCATGTACTCAGTATCCAATATCTCTATAAATTTTCATAGCTGGGAAATTTCCCAATCTGTGTGGATTAACCAAGTGACCCCCCGCTCTCTCAGTATTTAACATTCAATATTTTTCTACTTCCAGCATTAACGTATACCCACTCAGGTGCATTTCGGGTTGTTCGTTGCTCTCCCCTCCTCTTCTTCCCCCTCCCATATATGGGGGGCTGATAGATGTGATCCCTCGCAAGACACACTTGGCCCACTGCCCGCTCTCCTGGGGGCTTGTCCGACACGGGGGAGACGGGGGAGCTAAAGAGAAACTGCACCACCTAAAATACAATAACCTACAATGTCTAAACTGCACGCGGAAACGTTATAATTCCTGTATTAGGTAACTATATGATCTAGGCAACATTAGTAGATGGTGCATATACATAGGTTTGGTATTGTTGGATTTGATGCTATGTTTGACACATGTTGACCTTTTCACAGTGGACAACCATCCTCTGAAGAGGACCCGGGAAGGGTCGAAACGCGTCAGATTTCACGTATACAACTTCTATTGTTCCACATACATGTATCGTATTACAGGCAATGTCTGTTGCTACCCTTTCAAGTATATAACATTTAAGATAATCTTGGTCGCCATTCAATGCATTTTGCCTAGTACTTGGCTTAATTGTATGCTTTGTTTTATGTAATGGTATGTCACATTCAGATCATGTCTTGACTCGAATAGTCAGTATCTATCTTTTGTGATTTTTTAATACGCTACTTATATATTTTTTGTACTAATAAAATTGAATTTTTTCAACTATCAATACTGTATTTCATTGGCTGCTTTAAAGCCCCGTTAGGGGGGTTCTAGTATAATTTTTTCCCTCTACCCCTACTGTTGGAATTTGGGTGACCCTTCTACTAGTTCCATGGGATAAGGGGGCATTGGATCTTGAAATATTTACTGGGGTGGAAGGAGGTTTTAGAGAAGTTCGGGCTACAAACGTTTACATCCCTTTAGACAGCTGTGACCATAAATCTTGGCTGTGCAACTTTCCAAGAGGACATTTCATCCGCCTGAGGTACAACTGTACCCTGGAGTCCGATTATTATACACAGTCTGTGTTGGCTGCCCGATGTTTACAGAAAGGTTACCGGAGGGAGAAGATTGATAGTGAGATTCAGAGCATTGGTATTTTGGATCGAACCTTGTTGGTTGCTGATTGAAATAAAAATAAAAAAGAGAATACATTTGAATATAAAATTATATTGGATTACAATATACAACACAAAAAAATTAGAAAAAATGATCATGAAGCCTTATTACGTGTAATACTTTGGGGGTTTTGAACATGCTGGAGTGGGATTGTGGACTCCAGTATGTGGGCAGGACCTCCAGACCTCTGGGTATTCGCATTGCTGAACATGTAAATAAAATCAAGAAAGGTTTGAGAACACAGTGTTTCAAAACATTTTAGGATTTTCATAATAGGGATTCCAAATGTCTAAGATTCTGGGGGTTAGAGAAGGTAATTAAACACCGGAGGGGAGGTAATTTTATACGTAATTTACGTCAGCGAGAATCCTTCTGGAGACAAAAGTTTTGGTTCTGGAAGGGTTAAACGCTGCATTTGACTTGAATTGTTTTATATCAGATAAACATTTTAGGTTGTGATTTAGGGTGTTTTAAATCTATGTTCTGCTATATTCATGTTTTTATTGTAAAGGGATGGCCGCGGGTATCTACTGTCCAATTTATGCATTTAGTTGTGACTAATTTTTATGGCTGCCTGAGAGGAGGTTGAGGTTCTTACAGGCCCCCCTTATCTCATGATAGCTACCTTATATATTTTTGTATACGTTTTACTAGTGAGCCAGTGTCCCCATAGGAATCAGAGATCGCACAAAAGGACAGGGATTTCCTGTTTCCCACAATCTCCATGGAGGCCAGCTGCCTATTTAAATTCTCCGGTGATGTGGTTGCCCCGCTCTCGCTGACGAAGTCCCGTAGGATGTAACGCGTATGGGGGGGAGCTACCTTGCGGAGGTCACCCGCGGCCATCTTGTGATTCTTGCTGTTTTTATCCATTACCTTACTGCTTTATTGCTAGCTATATGCACCGCTGGCCTGTGCTATGATTCACGGTGTCTGTGAAAGAATTTTATTAAACTACTTTTATGACGGAGAGCACTTAGATCATGTCCTTTCTTCTTATACCCAATTTGGTTGATCTGTTTCTACTGGAGTGCTGGTGATCTATCTTCATCCCATTGTGGATACAAGCTTGTCTGACCTGCTAATTCAGGGGTCCATCAGATCTAGTAAGCGCATTACAATAACTGGTGGAGGGCCTGTCACTTAGAATATCAGTGGATTGGAATTCATCTTCTCACGACGTGTCTTCATCTTCCATCCTGGGACTTGCAGTCTCTTTTGTATTTTTTGCTGACATACTTATAATTATCAGTGCACTGCACTTAATTTTATTTTTAATAAGAGGATATCATCAAAGTAATGGTGAACTCTTAATCCTCTCTTTCTCAAGTATGCTATGACTGGAAGAAGGACCTTTGTAAATGTTCCATATCCCAAATGGTAGGCTTTGGAACTGAAAGTGTTGATTCACCGCAAAGTGAAGGAATTTTTGAAAGGTCGAATGTATGGGGACGTGCAAGGCGTCTGACAAATCAATCGACAGCACCCAATTTCCAGTGTTTACTGCCATTAGGATGGATTGGAGGCTCTCCATTTTGAATGCTTTTCCTGTTCAGACTTTTTAGATCCAAGAGTAAGCGCAGGTCTCCTGTTTTATATTTTTTGCGAGAAAAAGAGGAGAATAGAAACCTCTTCCTCTCTGATTGAGGAGAATTTGCACGATTGCATGCTTTTGAAGGAATTCGAACATGTACTTGATCAACACTTTCCTCTTTTGCAGAGAAGATGTTAGTCTGGTAGGTTGAAAATGGTCCCTGGGAGGACTGTTGAACCTCCACTTGTGGCATCCGCAAATAGTGGATATTACCCATGGATCTTTTATGTAGTCTGTCCAAACCTGCGCCCTTACAGTTGCAGGTTGGCTAGTCACACCTTCAAAAGGATTTTTGTTGGTCTCCGGTGTTGGCAGGTTTTGTTTTTTGTAGTCGCAGAAAGGAAGGTATTCCTCCAATTGCGCTTGAACTCCTTTCCAGGTCTCTACGACCTCGCTAATCTGTACCTTTCAGGTAGATTACGTCTGTATGGCACTTAACTTTTTTTGTTGCTTTTGCCTTCTGTCGGATGGGATTAGGCCTGATTTACCGCTGGTGACTTTTGAGTCTAGTTTTTCGCCAAACAGATTTGTTCTGTCATAAGGTATTTTACACCAGTTTCTTTTATAGGCGAGATCCACCACCCATGGCTTCAACCACAGAGCCCTTGGAGGCCAGCATGGCTCCTACTGATGTCCAGATTATGTCTACTGAAGCTTCTGCCACGAAATATCTAGCTAGAGTGAGTCCCTGTAGGGCGGACACTATCTTTTCCTCATGGACTCCCTCCAGGAATAACTTCTTGGGGTTTGAGGACCAGCTAGCGATTGCTATTCCTACTGCCGCCAGTGTAATAGCTGGCCTACAGACACCACCTGCTGCAGAGTAAGATCTTTTTAGGTCCAGGTCAATCTTGCGATCAAGTGCATCTCTAAAGGTTACTGCATCTTCAATAGGTAATGTCATGTGTCTGGCGTGGTGCATTAGGGATGCGTCAACTACTGGTGCTGAAATAAGAGGGTTAACATATGGTTCTTTTAGTCGGTATAGCTTTGCTAGTCTGCTGTTTAAGCTAGCTTTCTTTTACGGCTTCTGCCATTCCTCTATTAGGTCCTCCAGTTCCTCTATAAATGGAGAAGTCTCTGGCTCTTTTTTCAAATGACTCTTCCCTTTGACTACTCCCAACCGATCCCTTCTTTTACCGATTTTGTGAATGGATCTATTACAGCAAAGTCGAAGCCCGTGGATACTTCTAATCCTTCATTGTCAGAGGAATCCTTAGATTTTTGAGTTAAATGAGAAGCAGCTAAGGATGTGCTTGGGCCTGGTCTGTCTGCTTCTGGGGCAGCCACCTGCATAATTGATTCCAGAAGACTGAGAGAGAAAAGAGAGATGCCACTGACCCAAAATATATTGGCAATGTCCAGTCTGATGGTTATATAAAGTTTCATAAATGTTCTCAGATAGTGACTACATCTCTAAGAAAAGTAAAGAAGCTACGGAACCTTTTTATGTATTAGAAGATGTAAACCAAATGACATTTAGTTTGCTCTGTATATCATAAATTATTCTCATTATCAATACAATCCTATCTTCTTTTTTTTTTCTGTGTTGCATTGAGTGCTGCTGATCTACTGCAGCTTCTCAGTAGCCACTTCCTGTCTACATGCACTCCAGTGATGACGGCAGCGTGGCATTTCTCAGGGCGGGTTTCCTGTTATTGACAACAGTTCTGTTTATAAAAAAAAAATTACATAGCTATTCATCCAGGAAATCTGCATGTTCATTTATTCTGTGCGAATTGGGTAAAAACAAATCTTAGGTTATTTTCTCCTATGGATGAATATTCTTTTATCATGGGCAGTAGTAAAATACAGCATTATGGCCAACAGATGGAGCACAGGAGCATAGGAAATACACACAGTGTAACAATTCTAGAGAACTCTAGAGGGGATGTGCAACTATATGTAAACATTGGTAGCCATTGGTAAAATGTAATTGCTAATTCCCTCTAGTGTTCTCTAGAATTGTTACATTATATCTCTTCTAACATATATTTATGTCCTATGATCCTCAGCTGTATCTAGTGACCATAATTTGGTATTTTACTACTGCCCATCATAAAAGAACATTCATTCAGAAGGGAAAATAGCCCTAACAATATTCATTTTTACCTATATTTTAGATAGAGGAATCAGGACCTCCTTCCTCAATGCTGGTGGTCCCTCTAGTGATATAAAGATCTATATAGAGGAATTGGGACCCTCTTCTTCCTGCTGGTGACCCCTCTGGTGATGCACCCCAGAATTCTATTCATTTTTTCCACTCTAAGGCTACAGTTTGCACATCTGAAATGAGCACCCCTAAATCTTTTTGAAGGAACAAAACATAACTGAAATTGAAAGACTATATGAAAGAATGAGAGAACACCACAGATCTAGATCAAGTTCAGTAAAAGTTTATTTTTCACAAATGAGAGGTCAGAAGATATAGTTATCACATTTTTTTTGGGGGGGGGGGGGTGTCACAAATCCCCTTTCAGTAGGGTGTATACTCTGGTAGTGTTAGATATTTGGAGACAATACTGGACAGGGTAGTTGCAGGACACAAAGATTACAGTAAAAGCTGTGCAGGTTGCCTGTAAGATGGTCTTTTTTTGATGCACAAGAAAACATTTTTTTTGAGTTGTAACAACAAAAGCGATACATTTTACAATTTAAATCTCTATATAGTATAATTATAATAAATAGAGCTTGTGTATAAAAATGATAAATAGAGTAAATCTGGCTTCTTTAAGCTGACCAGAGATTTATTTATTGAGAAGTGTTCTAGTCATGTGACTTCAGTTTTCTCATGCGAGTTGAAAGCTCGGCTGAGAGCCGTAGATTCCTCCCGATCTCGGCGTGGACGGCACACCCAGCATCTCCCTGCTCGTCCAGGATCCTCTGCAGGGTGTTGAACCTCTGGCTGATTCCCTGTATGAAGAGCGGGTTCTCTGCTCCCTCCGGGATACAATCAGACAGTTGTTGGTCCTGGTAGTGGACGAGTTCCTGAAGCCTCTCCCAGGAAGGCAATGTGAGTGTATCTCACCAAGGGAATTGAGATAGTGTTGCATGAACACAGAACCCTCAATTCACATTAAAAACATTCTCAAGGTTTTTGGTCCCCTGTTTGTTCCTGGGTGTGAACTCACAGCGCAAAGATTTGGAACCATTGGACAATGCCAAACCCACCAATGCTGTTGTCAGGACCTGAATTATCTGCTGGCCTGGCAGCACTGTGGTTCCCTGGGTGGAAAGTTGTAGTTCCAGCGTCCACCAGTGGGTGTCTCCCAGCAGCCAGCAGTTTCTGATAATCCGTCTCCTCCTGGTGCTGCCTGCTGGGAGGGTACATAAAGCGATTTTTTTTTGTGTTTTTTTTTTCTTTAAAGTAACACCTACTCTTTTTAATGGTTTTGCACAGAGCAGCCTGGATCCTCCTCTTTTAGGGTCCCACGCAGTGGCGGCCCGTCAATAGGGCCCCCCCCCCCCCCCAAAGCTACTCATCATAAAAAAAAACTGCTCCTTTAAGTGTGTGAGCCAGACACACAGGTGCTATGTTTTAGTAAAGCTCTTCTTGAAAGGATATGAAGCTACAATATTTCAGTAAGAAAATGCCCATAAATGGCACTTCCACTTCTTGCAAATACAGTATCTCACAAAAGTCAGTACACCCCTCAGTCACATTTTTGTAAATCTTTTCTTCTATCTTTTCATGTGACAACACTGAAGAAGTGACACTTTGCTACAATGTAAAGTAGTGAGTGTACAGCTTGTATAACAGTGTAAATTTACTGTCCCCTCAAAATAACTCAACACACAGCCATTAATGTCTAAACCACTGGTAACAAAAGTGAGTACACCCCTAAGTGAAAATGTCCAAATTAGGCACAATTAGGCATTTTTCCTTTCTGGTGTCACGTGACTCTTATGCCGCGTACACACGGTCGGAATTTACGATAACAAATGTTCGATGGGAGCTTGTTGTCAGAAATGTCCATTAGACATTTTCCGTCGGAATTTCCGATAAACAAAATTTGAGATTTCGATCTCAAATTTTCCGACAACAAAGTCCGTTGTCGGAAATTACCATTGTGTGTACACAATTCCGATGCACAAAATTCCACGCATGCTCAGAATCAAGCAGAAGAGCTTCACTGGCTATTGAATTTCAATTTTCTCGGCTCGTCGTACGTCACCGCGTTCTTGACGCTCGGAATTTCCGACTAACTTTGTGTGACCGTGTGTATGCAAGAAAAGTTTGAGCCAACATCCGTCGGAAAAAAAACATGGATTTTGTTGTTGGAATGTGCGATCGTGAGTACGCATTAGTGTTACAAGGTCTCAGGTGTGAATGGGGAGCAGGTGTGTTAAATTTGGTGTTATCGCTCTCACTCTCTCATACTGATCACTGGAAGTTCAACATGGCACCTCATGGCAAAGAACTGAGTATCTGAAAAAAAGAATTGTTGTTCTACATAAAGATGGTCTAGGCTATAAGAAGATTGCCAAGATCCTGAAAACCGAACTGCAGCATGGTGGCCAAGACCATACAGCGGTATAACAGGACAGGTTCCACTCAGAACAGGCCTCGCCATGGTCGACCAAAGAAGTTGAGGTCACGTGCTCAGCGTCAAATCCAGAGGTTGTCTTTGGGAAATAGATGTATGAGTGCTGCCAGCATTGCTACAGAGGTTGTAGGGGTGGGGGGGCCAGCCTGTCAGTGCTCAGACCATAAGCCGCACACTACATCAAATTGGTCTGCATGGCTGTCGTCCCAGAAGGAAGCCTCTTCTAAAGATGATGCACAAGAAAGCCCGCAGTTTGCGGAAGACAAGCAGACTAAGGACATGGATTACTGGAACCACCATGTCCTGTGGTCTGATGAGACCAAGATAAACGTATTTGGTTCAGATGGTGACAAGCGTGTGTGGCGGCAACCAGGTGAGGAGTACAAAGACAAGTGTGTCTTGTCTACAGTCAAGCATGGTGGTGGGAGTGTCATGGTCTGGGGCTGCGTTAGTGCTACCGGCACTGGGGAACTACATTGAGGGGACCATGAATGCCAACATTCACAGTGACATACTGAAGCAGAGCATGATCCCCTTCCTTTGAAGACCGGACCACAGGGCAGTATTCCAACATGATAACAACCCCAAACACACCTTCAAGACGACCATTGCCTTGCTAAAGAAGCTGAGGGTAAAGGTAATGGACTGGCCAAGCAAGTTTCCAGACCTAAACCCTATTGAGCATCTGTGGGGCATCCTCACACGGAAGGTGGAGGAGCACAAAGTCTCTAACAACCACCAGCTCTGTGATGTCATCATGGAGCAGTGGAAGAGGACGCCAGTGGCAACCTGTGAAGCTCTGGTAACCTCCATGCCCAAGAGGGTTAAGGCAGTGCTGGAAAATAATGGTGGCCACAGAAAATATTGACACTTTGGGCCCAATTTGGACATTTTCACTTAGGGGTGTACTGACTTTTGTTGCCAGAGGTTTAGACATTTATGGCTGTGTGTTGAGTTATTTTGAGGGGACAGCAAATTTACACTGTTATACAAGCTGTACACTCACTACTTTACATTGTAGCAAAGTGTAATTTCGTAAAGTGTTGTCACATGAAAAGATAGAATAAAATATTTACAAAAATGTGAGGGGTGTATTTACTTGAGATACTGTATAATTATCAAAATAAGAAAGATAAGAAAAAACATGTGTAGAAAACCTAGGCTTGTGGGTGCCAAAGGCAACCGGTGTCTCCCCAGAAGTAGAAGGCAAATCATCACATTTTAGGGTCTCCCAGTCTTCCAAACAGATTAAATCCAAGCCACTACAAGCTCCTTTTCCCAAAGGAAATTAGAGAATGAAGGTTAATATCAGAGTAGGTAGCCTTTGCATTCCTGGACATCATGGCAGCCAGAGGATCCTTGTCATTGGAGGCAGCAGAGAGAGGAGGATTGAGGAGCTTTTTAGGGGTCCTAAAATGAGTTGGAACACATTCATTGCGAGAGGCAAAACATTCCACGAGAGCAGCAAAGGATTCCAGGAACACGGATGAAACCTATATGCCAGAGGAGGAAATAGAACACTTTGCATACTGAGCTCCCAGTGGCCCCTTAAAAAAGCACCCACAGTTTGCACAAGGTAGTGCCATGTGCCATGTCAGATATGTTGCTCACAACAGTGCAAACAAAAAAACTGAGCAGTAAGGATGAGACCTTGGCAGGGTATATCAGGGCCCCCAAGAAACACCACAACAACCCAGCAGCTTTCAAAATACTGTATGCAAGGAAAAAGGAGAGCTCGAAGGGCGTGGCCTAGCCGCACACGAGAATGGCCGCCTGAACACGGAGCTCCGCTCCTCCACAGAGCTACTCAGCGGCATCCAGCGCTTCTACCTAGCCCATCATCCCCCCATAGAGGGACAGCTGACTCCTAGCATCCCCAGGAATATGACCCGCGGCCGAACCGACACCCACGGATCGCGGAAACTGTTAGATTTTTACATGAGGGCCGCCAAGACACCAGCCCAAAATGGCGCCGGCAGGGACGGAGCTCCCTCATCACAGACAGCACGGGAAGTGACCGCGCAAACTGATGACCCTATCTCAGACATGGAGGAGTCTGTAGAGCAGCAACCACAGCCAGCCTACTCTCCAGCAGATAGAGGTAAGAGGTCTGCAAACTCCCCAGTGCACTCTCCCAAAAAGCCTCCCCCTGTGAAACCTGTAGTACCATATCGGCTGATACACCCACAGCATCCCTAGCTGCATATACAACAACAGATAATCCAGCCTCAGAACACACACTAAAAGCAATGCTGCTCTCCCTACAATCTGATATGCAAAGAGAGTATAGATCCTCAATTAATCATCTACTTGATAGAGTGGATGACCTGGAGGACCGTATTGATCATATTGAGCAGCACCTGTCAGCAGCTACCATAGCCCATAACACCACTGTAGACATACAGGATGAACACGCAGAGGCTATTCAACAAATGCGTCTTAAAATCGCCGACCTTGAAGACCGCTCCAGGCGGAATAATATCAAAATTAGGGGAACGCCAGAAGCCATAACACCTGCTGAGATAACCCCATACCTGCACCAATTATTCCGCAAAATCTTGCCGACATTGACGCCGCAAGACCTTCTCATTGACAGAGCCCATAGAATTAACAAACCACAGCACCTACCTGAATCTCTGCCCAGAGATATCCTGGCTCGAGTCCATTTTTTTCATTCTAAGGAACAAATTATGAGAGCAGCAAGATCTTTCCGCAACCTCCCTGAACCTTTTTCCAAAATACGACTCTATAATGACATTTCTGCGGCCACCTCGCAAGCACGCAAAGCCTTTACTTCAGTTACGTTGATCCTCATGGAACACAAAATCACATATAAATGGGGATTTCCCACCAAACTACTTGTCAATTATCAACATCAACAGGTTGCAAGTCTGACACCCAAAGATGGGATTAAACAGTTGCATAACTGGGGAATTGTCCCCAATCCGCCTCCAACAACACTTCTAAACAAGCGATCCTCCAGGATTTCCAACAAATGGGTGGCGAAGGATAAACTCTAGTTGTCAGATTACATAGGGATAACCTCCAAGGTCGTCCCTAAACCCAGCTGGATATCAATTGCTTTAAAATTGTGGAGTACCTCCACTACTGGTTGACTTACCTCGCCCTACTGCTATAGTGTGCAAAGCACACAGCATTTTCTTAAGTTACTATATTTCTCTTTTTTATGTTTGTAACAGATTTGTTCAACTAAGTCTATGAAATCTCTATATCAGTTCTGATTACTATATAGAAGTCCTATTTTTTTTTTCACTGTCTATTTACATAAGCAAACAATAAACACATTACTAATCCTAGAAAGTTCGGTTACCTGCTACTCATACCTTTACAGGTTAGAACGTTCTCAGTGTCACCTTGACATCTAATAACAGCTACACGTCACTCAAAATCACCTCCCTTAATGTCAAGGGTTTAAATAGCCCATGCAAACGATCCATGCTATGGAGGGAAGCGATCTTCCAACGCACCGATATATTATGTATTCAAGAGACACACTTTTCCTCAATCAATCCACCATGCTGCACCCACAAATTATACCCACATATTTTCCACTCTCAAACTAATAAGAAAGTAAGAGGAGTAATGATAGCAGTACGGTCTACCGTGTCCCTCTCAGTTTCAAACATAGAACAAGATCCCTCTGGCAGGTACCTAATACTATCGGCTAATTTTAACAACAAACCTCTGATAATAGTTAATCTTTATGCCCCGAACACCCACCAAAATTCCTTTTATAACGCTATTATAAAAAAATTAAACATTACCCGAGAGACCAAATTATCCTATGTGGCGACTTTAATGATGTACTTGACCACTCACTTGATACTTCCACCTCAAAGAGGAGAAGATCCACTGCCCTCTCCTCTATTGTACTCTTAGAAGAGTTCTATGACCCCTGGAGATGTCAACACGGCACTGAGAAAGATTTCACCTTTTACTGAAACTCCCAAAGAACCTATTCAAGGATCGACCTGTTCCTGACATCCAAAGTACTACTACAATCCATTACCACCTCCTCTATTGGAGTGATATCATGGTCTGACCATGCCCCTGTATCTATCACACTCAACCTATCACCCACCACCGCATCACACAAATTGTGGCGACTAAACACTTCCCTAATTAGTACCAAGGACAGTAGGGAGCAGGTTGAATCCGTGATCAATGACTACTTTACCCTAAATGAAGGCTCTGTATCTAAGCCTACCACGCTTTGGAATGCTCACAAACCTGTCGTAAGAGGGACTCTACTAAAAATGGGAGCCCAGGAGAAGAAAAAACGCAACGCAACCCTTAACACCTTCCTAGACAATATAAGAACCCTAGAAAGACGTAATATACAATCACCCTCAGAGGCCACCCATGACGAACTCCGAAAACTCAGGTCTGATCTAAGCTCATATCTTCAGAGCGGACATGATTTTTATATGCGGAAACTAAAACTTACCTGGTACTCCCAGGGAAACAAGACAGGAAAGATTTTAGCGCAACAATACAAACGTAAGGTAGCTCAATCCAAAATCCCTTTTCTCATAGACTCTAATGGTCATAGGCTTACCAACCCCAAAGACATAGCCGATTGTTTTAGCTCCTTCTACTCTAAATTGTACAACTTAAATCAATCCCCCACTGAGACGCAGCCTACTGGCACAAATATTCTAAACTTTCTTTCAAAATTAAGTCTTCCCTCCCTAACCCCAACACAAGCAACAGACTTAGCCCAACCCTTCTCGATCCAGGAAGTCCGGAGCGCTATTAAGGCGCTACCATCACACAAAGCCCCAGGACCAGATGGCTTTGGAAATGAATATTATAAAGCATACTACGAGCAATTAATTCCACATCTTTGCAACTCATTAAATAGATTCCTTGCTACCGGAGAAATTCCAGCGGAATCACTAGAAGCCACCATCTCCACCATCCACAAACCAGGAAAATCCCCCCATGACCCGGCTAATTATCGCCCCATCTCACTTCTTAACACTGACCTCAAGATATATGCCAAATTATTAGCCACGCGTTTATCAGAACACATGCCTTACCTTGTACACCCAGATCAGGTAGGCTTCATCCCCCAACGTCAGGCCTCTGATGGCACCCGTCGCTTTGTGGATCTCATTCACTGGGCTGAACATCACCAGACGCCTTCTCTGCTGATCTCTCTTGACGCAGAGAAGGCATTTGATAGAGTCCACTGGGGCTATCTAGAAGGGGTACTGAGAAAATTTGGCACAGAGGGCAAATTTTTGCAAGCCATCCTAGGTCTCTATTCCTCACCCAGCGCTAAGGTATGGAATTCAGGCATTCTATTTAATTCCTTTGCAATCACCAATGGTACTAGACAGGGGTGTCCACTCTCGCCCCTGATCTTTGCCTTGGTGATTGAGCCCCTAGCCCAAACCATCCGCACAAATCCCCTCATTTTAGGGATTCTGGTTGGAGACACCCATCACAAATAGGGCTTTATGCAGACGACGTTATTATTGCACTTACTGACCCTCTAAATTCGCTCCCCATTTTATCTCAAGTACTTGATGATTTTAGTAAGATCTCAATGTATAAACTGAACCATTCTAAGTCATCCATGATTGGCATTTCAATATCACCCTCAATCAAAATGGAGATTTTCAAGGCTTCCCCTTTCTCCTGGGCCCTCGGCTCTTCAATGACATATCTGGGCATCCAACTTGTATCCCCTTCCTCCACGCTCCTTCGCACTAACTTATCTTCCCTTAATCAGAAACTACTAACCATAACTTCGGCTATGTCATCCATTACAGCATCATGGGCTGGACGTATAGCCCTGACCAAAATGTTTCTTCTCCCACATGTTCTTTACTACTTTAGAACACTACCATTACCGATATTACCGAAAGAACTATCCAAAATACAACAAATTCTTAACTCCTTTATTTGGGCAGCTCGCAAACCACGACTGAAAGCTTCAATACTCTCCTCTCCTACTACCTGTGCTGGGATGGGTGCACCCAATATCAAATGGTACTATAAAGCAGTCATCTTAGATCAAGTAAAGCAGTGGTGGTCCTCGCACCCTACTACACGGTGGCATCAAATTGAATCAACTGCTATAAAGAGTACCCCACAACTAGTATTGTCAGCAACTTGGATGAACTTCCATGCTCCGCGCTCATACCTTCCTACGGTCAATGCCTTTATCACAACATGGAAAGCTGTATGTCACACCTATCAAGGAATACACACAGACACCTTGAAACTACTTCCATTTCTCGCATTGCAGCTCCTATCTCCGAATTTAACTATACAACATTGGTATGAAGCCGGAATTAAGACAATTGGAGACCTATACCTCCAATTGAACCTCAAAAGTTACCAACAACTCACCAGGGAATTCGGTCTATCAAGCAAAGATTTCTACATTTATCTCAGGATCCGACATATACTTTCAAAACTGCCTACTTCTACAGAAATGACCTCCAGGGACCTGCTCTCCTACTATGTTCACTCCACCAACAAAGTCAAGGGCATCTCCTACATCTACACTCTACTCTCATGAACAGTAACCACACACAAACCAGCGAATGTACTATACTGGGAATCAAAATTAAAGTCCTCCTTTCCTACAGAAGAATGGTACCGAACTCTTCGCCTCCCGGCTATCTTTTCCAAAAATGTATTCCACTGGGAAACCCTCATGAAGATCTACCATAAATGGTACTACACACCTGCTAGACTGGCATCCATATTTCCTTCTCAATCTTCAAAATGCTGGAGGAATTGTGATGAAACTGGGGACATGTTTCATATATGGTGGGATTGTCCTATCACAATACCATTTTGGAAACGAGTATCTGCATTAATCATTAACACAACTAACATCTCCCAACAATTAACTCCACAGATGGCTCTCTTTGGTTTAGACTCCCAACCTTGGCCTACAGCCAAAATCCCAATTATTCAACATATTTTAATAGCAGCGCGTGCAGTCTTAGCACGCGCCTGGAAAAACCCACTCCCACCAACTATCACATCTCTCATTAACACGCTTAATGAGCACTGTCATATGGAATATCTTTTTTCCAAAGCTAATCTGACAGGGGACAAATTCCATAGACACTGGTCCCCATGGTTAACACACACTAGAAGTATAAAACTCACCTGACTAGTACACCGCTCTGTTAAACTACTTCACTCATAAAAACTAGCCCCTAGTACGATCTAGACTGGATAGAGCCAATAGTGAACACCTCCTTTGTGTGTCTCTTTATATAACTGTACAATCCAAGGCTTACTAACGATTGCTGAATATACGTGAGAATGTTTAATCAGCTTTCCTACTCCTGTTTCATTCATACTAACAGCTCTCTCTAATCTATCTCTTTAATATGATCTCAACGCTTCCCCCATTAGGGGTAAGCGGACGAGATCTTTGATACTCCCTGAGTTCACCCAGTTAGACATCTTAATTGTTAACTATATAAGCTTGCTTTCTCAATTATAGGTGTGTGTAGGTATGGGGCTGATGACGCTGTCCTTCCCCATGACACAGTCGGCTCCCAAGGGGGTGTATGGGGGAGTCCGAATAGTGTCAAACGCCCTGTACTCAACAAGCGCCTCTTATGCATATGTGTCCTATTACACTTGTTCCTTCTCTCCTGTAGTCTGTATTCTCTGTTCGATTGTATTTACAAGTTTGATTGTACTCACAATTTTGATTGTACTTGATCTATGCCATATTATAGCTGATAATGTCTATCACTTGTTTATTCTACTGATGAACCATAATAAAAACGTTTGGATAAAAACAAAAAAAACAAAAAATAATGACATTAAAATAAAAAGTATCAAGAAGATGAAAAAAAAAGAAAAAAGAAAAAAGGAGAGCTCTTTGCAGAAACTAGACAGGTAAGCACTTGTGGAGAGCGGCCTTGTGCATAGAAACTGTTTACTTCCCGAATGTGTATGGCTGTCCCACAAACTGGGAAAACACAGTGGATAAATTAAAGGCATAATGCCTGTCACTCCCATAGAGGTGTACTGAGGCTGCAGCCACCACCCATGCTGCAGTCCTCCAGAGCATTTCTTCCTGCTTCCATGGTATTCCCATGTGGCTGCCATGGCCAAGAACTCCCCAGTCCCTCAAAAGTGTAGCAGCAGTCACAGATAGTCCCCTGAAGGACAGTAACATAGTCCCACACAGCCAAAGTGGATCCCCACCCAGTGCTCCATCTAACACGAAAGAAAGAAGAACCATACACCACATACAGAGTAGGAAGAGAGGGGAAAACAATGTAGGAGACCTTATGCTTACTATACGGCTGCTCTGCTCAGGCTACCGAGGTCCCACCGGGGGAAGGAGGACACCCCCCTACACAGCCAGGGCACTACTCATGTAAGGGGGGCACAGTAACATAACATCTTGAGGCCTACCCGTTATATGTGTCTGATTTCCGCGCTGAGCAAGGAAGTGCATGCACTCAATGGTTGGAACTGGGGAGACTACAGGGACCTATATTATCCAACCAGTTACCCAGCCATAAGATGAATTAAAAGGATTACTTCCAATGAAAAAAATAGAAATGATGGAACTATATCCCAACAGGGAAAATTAGGTCCTAAATGCTTTACACCAAACAAAACTGAGCTGTTTAGGAAGTGAAAGAGATTGGCCACCAGCAACAGCCATTCCTGAGTTTTTATTTTTTTTGTGTTCTACTCTTGCAGGAGGCAACATAACCCAACCGTGAGGAACCGAGAAAGACATTCCTGTCAATGAATGATGAGAAATGCAATGGTGTAGAACAGTGGTCATCAACCCTGTCCTCAGGGCCCACTAACAGGCCAGGTTTGCAAGATAACTGAAATACATCACATGTGATATCATTTGCTGCTCAGTGATTGCAGTATTCTAGTCTGCATCTCCCCCAAGGTAATACATAAAACCTGGCCTGTTAGTGGGCCCTGAGGACAGGGTTGATGACCACTGGTGTAGAACACTGAATTAAATGTGGGTTTCAGTGCTTTGGTGGTAGGAGATTGTTAGGAGCCGATCTCTGCTTTTCATAGAGAACAACAAAGCATTTAATCAGAAGTGGATGATGCTCAAGAGGAGGAATGCTAAAACAAGGTAAGGTAAATCAACACCAGTCACTATCAATGTTTACAATTCTACCAAAACTTCTCTTTTACAATCAGCTTCTACATTTTGTAAAAAACAAAAAACAACAATATCTTTAGGGTGATGGCAAATTCCAGATAGTGCATTGTCGTTCAGGTATACTCACCTTCTATAGGTATTTTCTCCCTATTTTCATCACACATGTAGCCATTTTCTGAAATGTCAGGCAAGTTTATACCATTACTAGGGGAATAAGCAATATGCAGTCCCTTGCAAACGTATTCATCCCCCTTGGCATTTTTACCTTTTTTGTTACATTACAGCCTTTAGTTTTTTTAATCTAAATTATATGTGATGGATCAGTACACAATAGTCTAAGTTGGTGAAGTAAAATTAGAAAAATATATACATAAAACTATTTTTCAGAAATAAAAAAATGATAATTGGCATGTGCGTATGCATTCATCCCCCTTGGTTATGAAGCCCATAAAAAGCTCTGGTGCAACCAATTACCTTCAGAAGTCACATAATTAGTGAAATGATGTCCACCTGTGTGCAATCTAAGTGTCACATGATCTGTCATTACATAGACACCTTTTTGAAAGGCCCCAGAGGCTGCAAGAGGCACCACTAACCAAACACTGCCATGAAGACCAAGGAACTCTCCAAAAAAGTAAGGGACAATGTTGTTGAGAAGTACAAGTCAGGATTAGGTTATAAAAGAAATCCAAATCTTTGATGATCCCTAGGAGCACCATCAAATCTATCATAACCAAATGGAAAGAACATGGCACAACAGCAAACCTGCCAAGAGACGGCCGCACACCAAAACTCACGGCCCGGGCAAGGAGGGCATTAATCAGAGAGGCAGCACAGAGACCTAATGTAACCCTGGAGGAGCTGCAGAGTTCCACAGCAGAGACTGGAGTATCTGTACATAGGACGACAATAAGCAGTACACTCCATAGAGTTGGGCTTTATGGCAGAGTGGCCAGAAGAAAGACATTACTTTCAGCAAAAAACAAAATGGCACGTTTTGAGTTTGGGAAAAGGCATGTGGGAGACTCCCAAAATGTATGGAGGAAGGTGCTCTGGTTTGATGAGACTAAAATTTAACTTTTTGGCCGTCAAAGAAAACGCTATGTCTGGTACAAACCCAACACATCACATCACCCAAAGAACACCATCCCCACTGTGATACATGGTGGTGGCAGCATCATGCTGTGGGGATGTTTTTCAGCAGTCAGGACTGGGAAACTGGTCAGAGTTGAGGGAAAGGTGGATGGTGCTAAATATAGGGATATTCTTGAGCAAAACCTGTACCACTCTGTGTGTGATTTGAGGCTAGCACAGAGGTTCACCTTCCAGCAGGACAATGACCCCAAACGCACTGCTAAAGCAACACTTGAGTGGTTTAAGGGAAAACATGTAAATGTGTTGGAATGGCCTAGTCAAAGCCCAGACCTCAATCCAATAAAAATCTGTGGTCAGACTTAAAGATTGCTGTTCACAAGCGCAAACCATCCAACCTAGAGGAGCTGGAGCAGTTTTGCAAGGAGGAATGGGCAAAAATCCCAGTGGTAAGATTTTGCAAGCTCATAGAGACTTATCCAAAGTAACTTGGAGCTGCGATAGCTCTACAAAGTATTGACTTTAGGGGGGTGAATAGTTATGCACATTGACGTTTTCTGTTATTTTGTCCTATTTGTTGTTTGCTTCACAATAGAAGAAAAAAAAATCATCTTCAAAGTTGTAGGAATGTTCTGTAAATTAAATGATGCAAATCCTCAAACAATCCATGCTAATTCCAGGTTGTGAGGCAAAACACAAAAAATGCCAAGGGGGGTGAATACTTTTGCAAGGCACTGTAGGGCATTGGCTCAACAGCATCTCTCTTGTACTTCTTAAATTTCCAGTATCCTGCAGAGGGAAGATGTGAGAGTTTTTGTGGTAGGAGTTTTCTAAATGAAAAACCTCAAATCTGTTTTACATGGTGTAACTAATATAATCAGTAGGTAGGATCAGGGCTGTCTTTAATTTTGATTGGGCCCTGGGCAAACATTTTCTTGCCCCCCCCCCCCCATTCTGAGACATAAAAAAAATAGCAGCGATTGCAATTGTTTGCCAGAGGTTACAGCCTATCCTTACTGCTCACTGGCTGGTTTCTAGAGGTTACAACACCAAAATTTCTGCTTGCTAGGGGTTACAGCACATCATTACCACTTACTGATTGGTTGCTAGAGATTAAAGCAGATCACTACTGTTCACTGACTGGTTGCTAGAGGTTAATGCACATCATTACCTCTCACTGAGCAGTGGAGCAATCCCAAATAATTGAGCAAGTAAAGGGGCACATTAATACACATACTACAGGAGAGTGTCAGAGAGTGCAGACATACTAGAGGAGAGGTTCAGAGACTGTGGACATACTGCAGGAGACAATCAGAGACTGCAGAAATACTGCAGGAGACAATCAGAGACTGCGGACATACTGCAGGAGATTACCAGAGACTGCGGACATACTGCAGGAGATTACCAGAGACTGCGGACATACTGCAGGAGATTACCAGAGACTACGGACATGCTGCAGGAGACAATCAGAGACTGCGGACATACTGCAGGAGACAATCAGAGACTGTGGACATACTGCAGGAGACAATCAGAGACTGCGGACATACTGCAGGAGACAATCAGAGACTGAGGACATACTGCAGGAGACAATCAGAGACTGCGGACATACTGCAGGAGACAATCAGAGACTGCGGACATACTGCAGGAGACAATCAGAGACTGCGGACATACTGCAGGAGACAGACAATCAGAGACTGCGGACATACTGCAGAAGACAATTAGAGAACTTTCAGCAATGCACAGCTTTACAGTTAAATAAAACAGCTCAGGGTTTAAACAGTCAGGCATTTTATGGGTGTAAGGACATACCTGGCCAGCCAAACTAACTACATACATTCAGGTCTGTGGGCGGGGCTTCCACTCTCTGCTCTCACTACAACAGCCGGGAGCTCCACTGATGCTTTGTTGGGGGGCCCGCGCTAGCCGTGAATTGGGGCCCCGATGACAGCTTTGCAGAGTACACAGAGGAAGGATGTATTCCCACGCTAACCAGCTGAGAGGGGCGGGGCCGGGAGCTCCACTGACGCTCTGACCCCGCCCACATGCATCCTGTATACTCGGAATACAGCGTCTGTAGTGAGAGCCAGTGATCGGAGTGGGAGTGTCATTGGAGCTCCCGGCCCAGGACCTCTGTATTCACCAGCCAGTATAGAGGGGGCGGGGCCGGGAACTCCACTGACGCTCCCACTCCGATCAATGGCTCTCACTACAGATTCTCTCTTCCGAGTACACAGGCTGCACGTGGGCGGGGTCAGAGCATCAGTGGAGTTCCCGGCCCCGCCCCCTCTCAGCTGGCTAGCGTGGAATACATCCTCTCGTGTCCTCTGTGCGCTCTGCAAAGCTGTCATCGGGGCCCCAATTCACAGCTATCGCAGGCCCCACAACAAAGATTGGGCCCAGGGCAAGTGCCCTGTTTGCCCTGCGCTAAAGACGGCCCTGGGTAGGATGCAGTCATAGCATAAAATCCCTGGCACACCGCACATGCTGCATATGGCCTTCAATACAAGTAAGAGGTTGTACGTGGCCATTGGCATTAAGAAGAAATTGCAAAAATGTTTACATGTTTCAAAACACCCCTATGAGAAGCTAAGTCGGCCAAAAAGTTTTACTGACTCTGTCAGAGAGAAAGTGAAGTAGATCTAGAACAGCCAGGAACCCTAGGATTCCTCCAGAGGTTGGGGGTTTCCTCCAAGTGTATTGTTGAACTGACCT
The DNA here is from genome assembly GCA_037952925.1 of Lithobates clamitans. Classification (NCBI taxonomy): domain Eukaryota; kingdom Metazoa; phylum Chordata; class Amphibia; order Anura; family Ranidae; genus Lithobates; species Lithobates clamitans. The sequence goes on along the minus strand of JBBGZY010002253.1, from coordinate 202,679 downwards.
AGTTCCAGGGACAACATGGCAGAGCCAGCTTGCAAGACACCAATGATCTTTTTAGCATTCTGTAAGAAGGGCATTCTTCCCACTAGCCAAAGTAAAAGGCATCTTTCTGACTCACCCCCAATGAATTGGTTTTAGTAGGATTTCTTCGACATCTGAAAATAATTTCAGGGATTCCTTACGGTAAAAAAAAAAAAAAAAAAAAAAGGTCGATCTACACTATATTGCCAATAGTATTGGGTCACTTGCCTTTACACACACTTGAAATTTAATGGCATCCCAGTCTTAGTCCGTAGGGTTCAATACGGAGTTGGCTCCGCCCTTTGCAGCATTAACAGCTTCAACTCTTCTGGGAAGACCGTCCACAAGGTTTAGGAGTGTGTCTATGGGAATGTTTGACCATTCTTCCAGAAGAGCATTTGTGAGGTACTGATGTTGGACCAGAAGGCCTGGCTCGCAGTCTCCGCTCACCAAATGATTTGGAGGGGTGGCCTAATACTCTTGACAATATAGTGTGGATGAGCAATTTTGGGGTGGAGGAACTTGACTGGCCTGCACTCAACCCGATAGAACACCTTTGGGAGAAATTTGAGTGGAAACTGTGAGACAGGCCTTCTCATCCAACATCAGTGCCTGACCTCACAAATGCTCTTCTGGAAGAATGGTCAACCATTCCCAAAGACACACTCCTAAACCTTGTGGACGGCCTTCCCAGAAGTGTTGAAGCTGTTATAGCTGCAAAGGGTGGGCCAACCCAATATTGAACCCTATGGAGTAAGACTGGGACACCATTAACCACTTGCCGACCAGCCGTCGTCAATATACCGTGGCAGGTCAGCTTGTTCCCGCAAATCGATATAGGTGTAGGATCCTTTAAGAGCCATAGCAGGTGCGCGCCCACTGCATGGCGGGGGACCCGATTTGCGTGGCCGGCGGCGGCGATGTCTAAGGGCCACCCGCGATCGCCGGAAACAGAGCCAGAATGGGGAACTGTCAATGTAAACAGACAGATCCCCATTCTGACAGGGGAGGAGAGAGAGATTTGCTGTTCCCAGTGATCAGGATCAGTGATCTCTCTCCTCTTCCAGTCAGTCCCCTCCCCCCAGTTAGAAACAACTCCCAGGGAACACATTTAACCCCTTGATCGCCCCCAGTGTTAACCCCTTCCCTGCCAGTGACATTTACACAGTAATCTGTGCATTTGAATAGCACTGATCGCAGTATAAACGTCCCAAAAAAGTGTCAAAAGTGTCCGATCTGTCCGCCGCAATATCGCAGTCCCGCTAAAATATTGCAGATTGCTGCCATTACTAGTAAAAAAAAAAAAATTATAAAAATGCCATAAATCTATCCCCTATTTTGTAGACGCTATGATTTTTGCGCAAATCAATCAATATATGCTTATTCCGATTTTTTTATACCAAAAATAAGTTTTTTGGATATTTATTATACCAAAAAGTAAAGTAAAAGTAGTGTTTATAGTGCAAAAAATAAAAACCGCAGAGATGATCAAATACCACCAAAAGAAAGCTCCAGTTGTGGGAAAAAAAGGACGTCAATTTTGTTTAGGTACAACGTCGCACGACCGTGCAATTGCAGTTAAAGCGATGCAGTGCCGAATCACAAAAATGGCCTGGTCAGGAAGAGGGTAAATCTTTCCGGTCTGTAAGTGGTTAAAGTTCATGCGTGTGTAAAGGCAGATGTCCCAATACTTTTGGCAATATAGCGTATGTTAAGGTAAATAAACCCCTAATAAATTACGGTCCAATATGCTCCAATAAGTAAAAGATTCCTTCCGGATTCCTTAAAGTGATTGTTAAGCCACTCTAACCTGTATACACCATCAGCACTGCCTCCTATTGTAGTATCCCCCTCTGTGTGTAATTTATAAAAATAAATGCTGCAAATACCTCATTTCTCTGCCGAGATTGCAATCACATGACTGCCCAGCTTTTTCCTTTCCTCCTCTGAGAGATGCAGTGGGCGGGGCTGAGATTCCTCTGCTGATGTCAGTCTGGAGGGAGGAGGAGAGAGCTGGCTGGTCATGTGATCGCAATCTCAGCTGTGAAATGAGGTATTTACAGCATTTATATTTATAAATCATTCACAGAGGGGGGAAACTGCAATAGGAGGCAGTGCTGATGGTTTATACAGGTTATGAGAGCAGCAAGAGGGGGGGGCTCACACACAGACAGAGAGGGGAGGGGGGGGACACACATGAGCAGAGAGGAGAGCAGATAGCAGGCTGCTGATGATGGAGGTGAGTAAACTGACCACAGTGTTTGGTCTCAGCAGCCATGATACACTGTGGTCAGTTTACAGAGGAGGGGGAGAAACTGGCAGGATCAGCCATTTTTGTAGGTGTTACAGGGGGGCAAATGACACAGGACAAGAACTGTGTCATAGAACATGCTTTAACCACTTCAATACCGGGCACTTAGACACCTTCCCGTCCAGACCAATTTTCAGCTTTCAGCGATGTCGCAATTTGAATGACAATTGCGCGGTCATGCTACACTGTACCCAAATTTTTTATTATTTTGTTTCCACAAATAGAGCTTTCTTTTGGTGGTATTTGATCACCTCTGTGGTTTTAATTTTTTGTGCAACAAATAAAAAAAGACCGAAAATTAAAAAAAACACAAGTTTTTCTTTGTTTCTTTTAAAACTTTTTGTAAATAAGTACGTTTTCTTCTTCAATGACGGGCACTAATATGGCTGCACTGACGGGCACTGATACGGCGGCACTGATGGGCACCGATGAGGTGGCACCAATGAGGTGGCACTGATGAGGTGGCACTGGTATGCGGCACTGATGGGCACTCATAGGTGGCACCGATGGGGACTCGTAGGTGGCATTGATTGGTACATATGGGTGACACTGATGGGTATTTATGGGTGGCACTGATAGGTGCCACTGATGGGCACTGATAGGTGGGCACTGATGGGCACTGACAGGTGGCACCGATATGCAATGACAGGTGGCACTGATGACACTGATTGGTGGCACTGAAAATGTATTGGTGGCATTGCTGGGCATAGCTAAAACATAATGGTGCCAATCAGTGCCCATTTGTGGGCACTGATTGGCACAGATTGGGCACATGTGGATGGCCATGGGGTACATACCTGGCCATCCACATGTTGCCCCTTCCCTGGTGGTGGTCCAGTGTGGTGATCACCACCAGGGAAGGAGAACCGCCGATCGGCTCTCCTCTACTCTCGTCTGTCAGACGCGAGTGAGGAAAAGCCGATCAACAGCTCTTCCTATTGACAGCGTGATCAGCCGTGATTGGACACGGCTGATCACGTGGTAAAGAGCCTCCGCCGGAGTCACCGCTCTCCGCTCTGTTCCTCCAGTGCACACTGGAAAGCCAAGTTGAAGTCGGGGTGGGCACAGGTGGCTTCGGCTCCCATCCACCTGCTAAGACCCAGAGCCAGCCATCAGTCAGGCATCTGGGTGGATCCTAACAATATCGTGATCCTTCCACATCCTGGAAGTGCCCCATTTTGGGTCACAGAAGAGCAAAAGTACGTGAACCACAACAGAAGTATAGCTTTGGCCATACTTCCCTTTTAAACACCACCAAAAGAAAGTATATGCCTCTAAAATGATATCAACTTCATTTGGGTACAGTGTTACATGACTGAGTAATTGTCAAACTATCACAGCACTGAACACTGGGTATTACAGGCTAGTAATTAAAAAAACGGTGTGCCAATGTACCTGGGGGAAATTATGCTGTTTTAAAGGTAAAGACACATCAAATATTAAATCATTTCATTTTTTTTCCTGTTTCTGAACTTTGTAGATTCTTATTTGATAGATAAAAACATTTTACTGCATTACACACACATTTTAGTGTACATATACTGTATATATACACATATTTTATATATAATATACTTTTTATTTATTTATACTGAGTGAAGTTCACTGTACTTACGTTTACGCCAAAACACTCGGATGATGATAATAGAAGAAATAATAATAATAATAATAATAATAGAACCAAGAATAATAGTAAAAGAACGATGTCCTCTAAACCCTGTAAAACAAACCAGAAAAGGACGTTAGTGATAGACCTCACAGTCAGTCATAGATCACTCACCATATACTACTAATAATACACAACAGAAAGAAAATCTGGAGGCGTGAAGAGCCACAAAAGGTGGTCACAGACCTCATAGGTGGTCATCATTCAACCCCACTACTATACTGAAGATGATGTACGGGGAAAGCATGGGAAAAGTCCTCCACTTGGTTGTGGTCGCCTCCCTCCAAGGCCAGAATAAAATCTAAATTTCACATTAACCACTTCAGCCCGGGAAGATTTTATCCCCTTCCTGACCAGAGCACTTTTTGCGATTCGGCACTGCGTCGCTTTAACTGACAATTGCGCGGTCGTGCGACGTGGCTCCCAAACAAAATTGACGTCCTTTTTTTTCCCCACAAATAGAGATTTTTTTTGGTGGTATTTGATCACCTCTGCAGTTTTTATTTTTTGCGCTATAAACAAAAAAATAGCGACAATACTGGAAAAAAACACATTATTTTTTACTTTTTGCTATAATAAATATCCCCAAAAAATAATTTAAAAAAAAAACATTTTTTTCCCTCAGTTTAGGCCGATACGTATTCTTCTACATATTTTTGGTAAAAAAAAAAAAAAAAAAAAAAAAAATCGCAATAAGCGTTTATTGATTGGTTTGCGCAAAAGTTATAGTGTTTACAAAATAGGGGATAGTTTTATGGCATTTTTATTATTAATTTTTTTTTTTACTAGTAATGGCGGCGATCAGCGATTTTTATTGTGACTGCGACATTATGGCGGACACGGACATTTTTGACACATATTTGGGACCATTTACATTTATACAGCAATTAGTGCTTTAAAAATGCACTGATTGCTGTATAAATGACACTGGCAGTGCCCATCCCCTTACAGTTAGAACACGCTGAGGGAACACACTTAACCCCTTGATCGCCCACTAGTGTTAACTCCTTCCCTGCCAGTGTAATTTATCCATTGATCGGTGCATTTTTTTTTAGCACTGATCAATTTAATACAAAAGAGAAGGGGGGACAATATTGAGACTTTAAATGGGACATGAGGAAAAGGTTTACACCCCCATCCCTATCTGTGTGTGTGTGTGTGTGATATATATATATATATATATATATATATATATATATATGGGGGAGGTTGGGACTTTAAATGAAGCGTGCGTGGTGTCTTATTTACTTACACCAGTATGGATGTATACCACTTATTTAATTTTACATAAAACAGAAGTCCCTCAAATCACGATATGAAGACCCTCCACCTTGGATACTTATTGGGGAACTAGGCGCTTGCTCCCGGTTTTTCCTATGGGTCCCCCTCCTCAGCCCCCGGGCGGGATCCTATTGACTGTCCCTTTGTATGTGGTACCGCACAGTCCCCTTTATCAGTTCATACGCGAGTAAACCTTTCTGGCATTGACAGTCATATCCTTCTTTCCCCCATGTGCGTTGTCACATTAAATCATTGGTCTCTTATATTCTTTTCTTTTAGAACTTTGATGCATTTTTGCTCCTGATGAGTGGATACAAGTCCACGAAATGCGTAGAGCCTGTAAATGATGCATCCATCTATATCAATCATTCAGATGGTTTTACCATGTTGTAGATTCCATTATGTGATATTGTTCAATGCGCACAAGGGGAACTACTTATACAGAAATGAATGTACTATGTGTCATACTGTGTTATATACATTCCCATTATGCATATTAAATTCCTCATTAGGGATGAGCGAAACACCCCCCGGTTTGGTTTGCTGCAGAAAAACGTGCAAACACCGTTAAAGTCTATGGGACTCGAACGTGAAAAATCAAAACTGCTAATTTTAAAGGGTAATATGCAAGTTATTGTCATAAAAAGTGTTTGGGGACCCGGGTCCTGCCCCAGGGGACATGTATCAATGCAAAAAAAGAAACGGACGTTTTTTTTACGGGAGCAGTGATTTTAATAATGCTTAAAGTCAAACAATAAAAGTGTAATATTCTTTTAAATATCGTGCCTGGGGGGTGTCTATAGTATGCCCGTAAAGTGGCGCATTTTTCCCGTGTTTCGAACAGTCCCTGCACAAAATGACATTTCTAAAGGAATAAAATTCATCTAAAACTGCTTGTGGCTGTAATGTAATGTCGGGTCCTGGCAATATAGATGAAAATCATTGAGAAAAAGGCATGGGTACCCCCCAGCCCATTACCAGGCCCTTTGGGTCTGGTATGAATATTAAGTGGAACCCCGCACCCAAATTATAAAAAAAAAGGCGTGGGGCCCCCAGGCCCTATATACTCTGAACAGCAGTATACAGGCAGTCCACTGTAATTACATGCCCCTGTTAAACAGGGGCAGAAAAATTGGGCCTTTGGTGGTGGTGGTGCCACAACACTGTAAGCCCTCACAGTTACTCTTGGTGGGCGCAGGAACAGGCCCTGCTGTGAAATATTAGATCAAAATTGTAATTACAATACAGTGCAGTTGGTCCTACTTTTCTGGTGGTGTACACAGTACACAATACAGTGCAGGCGTAGTGCAGTTGCTACTACTTTTCTGGTGGTGTACACAGTACACAATACAATGTAGTGCAGAGGTTGCAAAACAAAATATACATCATGTCCAGAAGGCCACTAAGGAGAGGCAGACGCTCACAGGCCACTAAAAGAGGGCAAGCAGGCTCTGTGTCTACAGTTAACAGTGCTGGTCGTGGACATGGTGCATCCTCTGCAGGTGGCCATGGGGCACGCTTGTCCTTTTTTTCTGCTGCTGGCTGTGTTATTGAGCCAGAACATGTAGAAGAGTTGGTGGAATGGATAACAAAGTCCTCCCCATCCTCAGTCACCCAGGCTCATAGTAGTTTTCCTTCTTATGCAGCTGCCAAAACGGCCTATTCCACCAGCTCCTTGTCCAGTCGCTCCTTCCGTAGCCCCACCATCATGCACGGAGTAGTCCCCCGAACGATTCGACCACAGTGTCAGGTACATGCTGCTGGAGGATGCGCAGTGATTTGAAGGCTCTAATGTTGGTTCCCTGGTTGAGGAAGGGAGTAATGTGAGCCTAGAGAGAGGGGGTGCCCAAGAAGGACAAGAAACTGGCAGTCATGTTGCCCCAGCTGCAGCATAGTGCCAAGTTTGCTCGAGTGAGGAGGAGGGAGGGGATGATGAGGTCACTGACTCTACTTGGGTGCCTGATAGAATAGAGGAGGAGGAGGCACAACTCCGAGGCAGGATGTCCTCTAGGGGGCAGCTACCCTACTGCATCACACCGCAGAGCTCTGCAGGTGCAGGGTGCTGGTGACTCCCCACTGATTTTAAAAAGTTCCTTGGTGTGGGCCTTTTTGGATACGTGTGCAGCAGATCGCACCATTGCTGTTTGCGACCTATGTCTGAAGCAGATCAAAAGTGGCTAGAACAGCAGCCGCTTGGGCACCACATGCTTGACCAGACATATGACGACCTCCCATGCAGTCTTTTTTCCGTATACTATATTTGAGATTTAATATCTCTCAGATATGATTTGCGTTAAATGAATTATTTGACCATGAGTGAAAGCTTTAACACAATAACATTTATTGGTGAGTAGTTGAAAGTCTATCTAATACACAACCATCTATCTATAGTCTACACCAAGGAAGAAAATATTAGGTTAAAATAAGAGAATTACATGAAGGAATACGGAGAAAATCCCTAAAACATTAATTAGTGGGAATGCTTTAGCAGTCCCACTATTGTTATTCGATTTTATTTATTAGTGGGAATGCTTTAGCAGTCTCACTATTGTTATTCGATTTTATATATTATTCTTATTCCGTACGTTTTTTGGTTCTGCGTAACTTCTGCATACTTTCAGCTATTAAATCCATTCAACTATTAAAATGTTCGTCTCTTTTAGCTGAGGTGTGCTCTTTTTCAACTTTTTTTTCTACCATTTATACTTTTTAAAATATTAAGCTTTTTAACACTTTTTTTTAACATTGAAGTCAATGGGAGCATGCTTGAAATCCTTAAATTCTTCTTCCGCTCCCAAAAGTTTCAGCTCCTTCATACTTTCACCTAGAGACACCAAACAAACTTTAAAATGTTTACAAAATATTCAGCTATCTGGTTATATCTTTTCAGTTTGATATCTTTTACAGTTTTTGAGAAAAAGCTTTTTGTTTAGAGGTCATTTCAGGAAATTTTAGCCATTAATCAGAGTGTACTGTGTTTGTTTTGTTGCCATGGTTACCAAAGCTTCTGTTATACACAGGGGGGAAGGTGGCTGGAGCATCTCAGCTCTGATTACAGAGCCCGGGGGAGGGGACAGACACACCATGTACTGATTTATAATAGAGGAATATGATGGGGCAGTTTTGATGGGGTAATTCTGATGGGGCAGTTTTGATGGGGTAATTCTGATGGGGCAGTTTTGATGGGAACAATTTTTATGGAGCAGTTTTAAAGGTGGCAATATGATGGGGCAGTTTTGATGGGGGCAGTTTTGATGGTGGCAATATGATGGGGGCAAATTTGATGGGGCAATTCTGATGGGGCAGTTTTGATGGTGGCAATATGATGGGGCAGTTTTGATGGGGCAATTCTGATGGGGCAGTTTTGATGGTGGCAATATGATGGGGCAGTTTTGATAGGGCAATTCTGATGGGGCAGTTTTGATAGGGCAATTCTGATGGGGCAATTCTGATGGGGCAGTTTTGATGGGGCAGTTTTGATGGTGGCAATATGATGGGGCAGTTCTGATGGGGCAGTTCTGATGGGGCAGTTTTGATGGTGGCAATATGATTTGGCAGTTTTAATGGGGACAATTTCGATGGGGCAATTCTGATGGGGCAGTTTTGATGGCAGTATGATGGGGCAGTTTTGATGGCGGCCGTTTTAGCAATTTAGCTATTCAGAAATTATTTTTGAAAAAAAAAATATATATATTTTTGAAAAAAAAATATATATATTTTTGAAAAAAAAAATATATATATTTTTGAAAAAAAAATATACATATTTTTGAAAAAAAAAATATTTTTGAAAAAAAAAATTATTTTTGAAAAAAAAATATATTTTTGAAAAAAAAAAAATATTTTTGAAAAAAAAAATTACTTTTAGTTTTGATGGGGCAATTCTGATGGGGCAGTTTTGATGGGGACAATTTTGATGGGGCAATTCTAATGGGGCAGTTTTGATGGCAATATGATGGGGGCAGTTTTGATGGTGGCAATATGATGGGGCAATTCTGATGGGGCAGTTTTGATGGTGGCAATATGATGGGGCAGTTTTGATGGGGCAATTCTGATGGTGGCAATATGATGGGACAATTTTGATGGAGCAATTCTGATGGGGCAGTTTTGATGGTGGCAATATGATGGGGCAGTTTTAATGGGGACAATTTTGATGAGGCAATTCTGATGGGGCAGTTTTGATGGCGGCCATTTTAGCAATTTAGCTATTCAGCATTCCCACGCATTTTCCCCAGGAAATGCATTTTCTAGTTTTTAATAATTTTATTCCATACGTTTTTTGGTTCTGCGTAACTTCTGCATACTTTCAGCTATTAAAACCATTCAACTATTAAAATGTTCGTCTCTTTTAGCTGATGTGTGCTCTTTTTCAACTTTTTTTCTACCATTTATACTTTTTAGAATATTAAGCTTTTTATCACTTTTTTTTAACATTGAAGTCTATGGGAGCATGCTTGAAATCCTTAAATTCTTCTTCCGCTCCCAAAAGTTTCAGCTCCTTCATACTTTCACCTACAGACACCAAACAAACTTTAAAATGTTCACAAAATATTCAGCTATCTGGCTATAGCTTTTCAGTTTGATATCTTTTACAGTTTTTGAGAAAAAGCTTTTTGTTTAGAGGTCATTTCAGGAAATTTTAGCCATTAATCAGAGTGTACTGTGTTTGTTTTGTTGCCATGGTTACCAAAGCTTCTGTTATACACGGGGGGAGGTGGCTGGAGCATCTCAGCTCTGATTACAGAGCCCGGGGGAGGGGACAGACACACCATGTACTGATTTATAATAGAGGAATATGATGGGGCTGTTTTGATAGGGTAATTCTGATGGGGCAGTTTTGATGGTGGCAATATGATGGGGCAGTTTTGATGGGGCAATTCTGATGGGTCAGTTTTGATGGTGGCAATATGATGGGGCAGTTTTGATGGGACAATTCTGATGGGGCAGTTTTGATGGTGGCAATATAATGGGGCAGTTTTGATGGGGACAATTTTAATGGAGCAGTTTTAAAGGTGGCAATATGATGGGGCAGTTTTGATGGTGGCAATATGATGGGGCAGTTTTGATGGGGCAATTCTGATGGGGCAGTTTTGATGGGGCAATTCTGATGGTGCAGTTTTAATGGTGGCAATATGATGGGGCAGTTTTAATGGGGACAATTTTGATGGGGCAATTCTGATGGGGCAGTTTTGATGGCGGCCATTTTAGCAATTTAGCTATTCAGCATTCCCGCGCATTTTCCCCAGGAAATGCATTTTCTAGTTAGTGGGACTGCTTTAGCAGTCCCACTATTGTTATTCGATTTTATTAGTGGGAATGCTTTAGCAGTCCCACTATTGTTATTCGTTTTTTTATTATTTTTTTTCTTCTTCTTATTCCGTACGTTTTTCGGTAATGCGTAACTTCTGCATACTTTCAGCTATTAAAACCATTCAACTATCAAAATGTTCGTCTCTTTTAGCTGAGGTGTGCTCTTTTTCAACTTTTTTTCTACCATTTATACTTTTTAAAATATTAAGCTTTTTATCACTTTTTTTTAACATTGAAGTCAATGGGAGCATGCTTGAAATCCTTAAATTTTTCTTCCGCTCCCAAAAGTTTCAGCTCCTTCATACTTTCACCTAGAGACACCAAACAAACTTTAAAATGTTCACAAAATATTCAGCTATCTGGCTATAGCTTTTCAGTTTTATATCTTTTACAGTTTTTGAGAAAAAGCTTTTTGTTTAGAGGTCATTTCAAGAAATTTTAGCCATTAATCAGAGTGTACTGTGTGTGTTTTGTTGCCATGGTTACCAAAGCTTCTGTTATACACAGGGGGGGAGGTGGCTGGAGCATCTCAGCTCTGATATTACAGAGCCCGGGGGGAGGGGACAAAAGCTGGAAAATCAGAACATGATTTCTAAACTGCCGCCACTCCCTCATTTTCAAGCCCACCTACATAAATCTTATATCAAAACGTTCAGCTATCCCTGCTGCCACTAAACATGTCCACGGCTAAGTCATAGTCCTGATAGTTTTTACAATATGACCATTTGTTTGCAACTCACACCGTCCATTGACATTCATTGAAACTACACTCTAGCCCTTTCAAATTTGAAGGGCAATTTCTAAACTGCGACTGTGCCTTCATTTTTAATATTTCAGAGACATACTATGTATCAAAATCTAGGTCTGGGTCTTGTGATTCTCAAAATATAAAGATCTTCGCTGTAGGATGTATAGTTTTTAAAATACGGCCATTTGTTTAGAGGTCATTTCAGGAAATTTTAGCCATTAATCAGAGTGTACTGTTTGTTTTGTTGCCATGGTTACCAAAGCTTCTGTTATACACAGGGGGGGGAGGTGGCTGGAGCATCTCAGCTCTGATTACAGAGCCCGGGGGGAGGGGACAGACACACCATGTACTGATTTATAATAGAGGAATATGATGGGGCAGTTTTGATGGGGTAATTCTGATGGGGCAGTTTTGATGGTGGCAATATGATAGGGCTGTTTTGATAGGGCAATTCTGATGGGGCAGTTTTGATGGTGGCAATATGATGGGGGCAATTTTGCTGGGGGCCGTTTTAGCAATTCAGCATTCCCACGCATTTTCCCCAGGAAATGCATTTTCTAGTTTATTCTTCTTTTTCTTCTTATTATTCCGTACGTTTTTTGGTTCTGCGTAACTTCTGCATACTTTCAGCTATTAAAACCATTCAACTATCAAAATGTTCGTCTCTTTTAGCTGATGTGTGCTCTTTTTCAACTTTTTTTCTACCATTTATACTTTTTAGAATATTAAGCTTTTTATCACTTTTTTTAACATTGAAGTCTATGGGAGCATGCTTGAAATCCTTAAATTCTTCTTCCGCTCCCAAAAGTTTCAGCTCCTTTATACTTTCACCTACAGACACCAAACAAACTTTAAAATGTTCACAAAATATTCAGCTATCTGGCTATATCTTTTCAGTTTGATATCTTTTACAGTTTTTGAGAAAAAGCTTTTTGTTTAGAGGTCATTTCAGGAAATTTTAGCCATTAATCGGAGTGTACTGTGTTTGTTTTGTTGCCATGGTTACCAAAGCTTCTGTTATACACAGGGGGGGGAGGTGGCTGGAGCATCTCAGCTCTGATTACAGAGCCCGGGGGAGGGGACAGACACACCATGTACTGATTTATAATAGAGGAATATGATGGGGCAGTTTTGATGGGGTAATTCTGATGGGGCAGTTTTGATGGTGGCAATATGATGGGCAGTTTTGATGGGGCAATTCTGATGGGTCAGTTTTGATGGTGGCAATTCTGATGGGGCAGTTTTGATGGGACAATTCCGATGGTGGCAATACTGATGGGGCAGTTTCATGGTGGCAATATAATGGGGGCAGTTTTGATGGGGCAATTCTGATGGGGCAGTTTTGATGGGGCAATTCTGATGGGTCAGTTTTGATGGTGGCAATTCTGATGGGGCAGTTTTGATGGGACAATTCCGATGGTGGCAATACTGATGGGGCAGTTTCATGGTGGCAATATAATGGGGGCAGTTTTGATGGGGCAGTTTTGATGGGGCAATTCTGATGGTGGCAATATGATGGGGCAGTTTTGATGGTGGCAATATGATGGGGCAGTTTTGATGGGACAATTCTGATGGGGCAGTTTTGATAGGGAAATTCTGATGGGGCAGTTTTCATGGTGGCAATATGATGGGGCAGTTTTCATGGGGCAATTCTGATGGGGCAGTTTTGATGGTGGAAATATGATGGGGCAGTTTTGATGGTGGCAATATGATGGGGCAGTTTTGATGGCAATATGATGGGGCAGTTTTGATGGCGGCCATTTTAGCTATTCAGCATTCCCACGCATTTTCCCCAGGAAATGCATTTTCTAGTCTACAAACATATTTAGTTACAAGTAAAATGCAGACCTTTCCCATAATTACCCTTTGCACCAAGGTTCCATTCTGATGGCTACTCTCCCATAAAAGTGTGCGTTTCCCTCCCATCTAGTCTGTGTATATCATTACATGCTGATGCCTCATTGGTTGGCATAACGTGGCTCTGATTGGTGAGCTTCCCTATTCCTGGTTAAGGACTGGCTACATCTCCAATCCCTATACTTTGCATAAGTCAGCCCCCTTTAATGCAAATCCATGTGACTATTCTGAGCAGGAGATTAACTTGAATTTTCCGGGAAGTGAAGTATTGATTACGGGTTGGCCTCCCTTCATTACATATCCCAGCATGGGATCCTTTGAAGCAAGTATGTGTAAAACAATGAGGTTTGGATCCCACTGTTTGTATACACAAGCCTAGGCACCGACTTGTCTGGTCTACCAGAGATTTCTGTGAAGATATGTTCCGCCCTACATAGATACAAGCTAAATTTAATATATTCATAATTACAATATTTTACAGCTATTAATTTAGATTTCACTTAAACTCATAAGGCAACCAGTCCATTGGCAACAGCACTTGAAAAACCCACATCAAAGAAAAAGGCGGACTTCTCCTTGCTCCTCATCTGGGATCTCCAACCCTACTATACCTCCAGTCCTCTCGAAAACCTGCACTGAGAGGAATGAAGGTATAGCAATAGGTGTCCCAAGTACTTGCAGCCAATCTGCTAGCAGTACACCACCATCTGATTTTAGCAGGCAAATTTCCCTACCCCAGTTGCTAAACCGTAAAAAGAAATTCGGTCCCAGCCATTCACATGCTCACAGTCTGAATGCTAGCTTGGCCAAATTGCTAGCACTGCAACTACTGTCTTTTCAGCTGGTAGACTCTGCCCCCTTTCGTGAATTTGTGGAATGTGCTGTACCTCAGTTGCAGGTTCCAAAACGCCATTTCTTTTCACGGAAGGCCATTCCAGCTCTCTACCGGCATGTGGAAGGCAATGTTTTTGTCTTGTTGGACAGGGCAGTCAGCAGTAAGGTGTAAATTACCGCTGACTCATGGTCTAGCAGGCATGGGCAGGGATGTTACCTTTCCTTCACGGCGCACTCGGTCACTCTGCTGGCAGCTGGGAACGATGCAAGACAGGGTTCAGTATTGTTGGAGCTTGTTCCGCCATCACGTCTCCAAAATACTAGCGGTGATTCTGCCACAGCTCTCTCCTCCACCCCCTCATCATCATCTTCCTCTATGGCCTCTTCTGCAGATATGTTCTCTGAACCAGTTGTGCTCTGTAAGCATTCAAGGGGCTACGCAAGCCACACTGGGGCAGAGATTCTGTCAGCTCTGCAGGGGCAGGCTCAGAGTTAGTTGACGCCAAGCCAGCTTCAGCCAGGAATGGTTGTATGGGACAATGGCACCAACCTTCTCTCCACCCTCTGACAGGGACACTTGACCCATGTTCCATGTTTGGCACACATCCTGAATTTGGTGGTGCAGCGGTTCTTGAGCAGGCACCCAGGCTTACACGATCTCCTGAGGCAGGCCAGAAAAGTCTGTGGTCATTTCCACCGGTCATACAATGCCAGTGCTCGGCTAGCTGACATTTAAAGGGAATGCAACCTGCCCACCAACCGCTTCATTTGTGACATGTCCACCAGGTGGAACTCAACGTTGGCAATGCTGCAGCGGCTGCACATGCAGCAGAGGGCCATCAATGAGTACCTGTGTGAGTATGGCACCAGGACAGGGTGAGGGGAGCTTAGCTTCTTTTCGCCACGCCAGTGGCTACTGAACAAGGATGCATGCACTGTCATGTCACCATTTGAGGAGGCCACGAGGATGGTGAGCAGTGACAATGCATGCATCAGTGATACTGTCCCTCTTGTCTTCCTGTTGGAGCACACGCTTCATGGAATAATGGACAGGGCCCTTGGGGCAGAACAGCGGGAGGAAGAGGAGGACGTCCTTACCTCTCAAGGCCCCCTTTATCCAGATATTATTCCTGCAGGCCCGCCAAACACACAGGAAGAAGAGGAGGATTGTGTCAGCATGGACGTGGAGGATAACACTCAGCAGCAGTCATCAATGGATGGTTTTCAGTCCCCAGAAACCCAAGGAGTTGTACGTGGCTGGGAGGAGGTTGTTACGGATCATGTGATCCTTAGTGACCCAGAGGACTCATAATCGAATGCCTCTGCAAACTTTCGCAGGCTTTGCAGAATCAGAGAGGCCATGCAGCGTAAGGACCCTAGGATTCGTGGTATCAAAGAGAGGGATCACTACTGGCTGGCAACCCTTCTTGATCCACATTAAAAGGGTAAGGTTGCAAAACTCATCCTGCCTCCGCAGAGGGAGCAGAGGATGAAACATCTTCAGGAGGCCTTAAAGAAAGGTTTGTGCAATGCATTTCCAGACCCTGTGAGGTTACAATTTCCTGGTGCTGGACAACGTGTTGCTGAGGTTTAGTTCAGTCAGAGGAAGAGCAGCACCACCACCACCACAGTCCACAGGCCCAATTTTTCTGCAGCTGTCCCAGCACCAGAAAAAAAGGACAAGCATGCCCCATGGCCACCTGCAGAAGATGCACCATATCCATAACCAGCACTGTTGACTGTAGACACAGAGCCTGCTTGCCCTCTTTTAGTGGCCTATGAGTGTCTGTCTCTCCTTGGTGGCCTTCCAGACATGATGGGGATTTTGTTTTGCAACACCGCACTACATTGTATTGTGTACACCACCAGAAAAGTAGTAGCAATTGCACTACGGGTGCACGGTACTGTGTATACCAACAGAAGTGTAATAACTATGGGTGCACTGTACATATTGCGTACACCACCAGCAAAGTAGTAGCAACTGCACTAGAGGTGCACGGTATTGTGCACACCACTGTTGACTGTAGACACAGAGCCTGCTTGCCCTCTTTTAGTGGCCTGTGAGCGTCTGTCTCTCCTTGGTGGCCTTCCAGACATGATGGGGATTTTGTTTTGCAACACCACACTACACTGTATTGTGTACACCACCAGAAAAATAGTAGCAACTGCACTATGGGTGCACAGTACTGTGTACACCAACAGAATTCTAATAGCAACTATGGGTGCACTGTATGTATTGTGAACTGTGTACACCACCAGAAAAGTAGTAGCAACTGCACTAGGGGTGCACGGTACTGTGTACACCAACAGAAGTGTAATAACTATGGGTGTACTGTATTGTGTACACCACCAGAAAAGTAGTAGCAACTGTACTATGGGTGCACGTTACTGTGTACAAAGCCTGGAGTATATTAGAAAAGGTACACCAGGCTGCAGTCAGATATAGGCTTGGCTACACTGGATGCAGTGTGTGATTATATATATATATATATATATATATATATATATATATACACATATATACATATATACACACACACACACGGGACTGTCTGTGTATGTATGTATGTGTATATATATATATATATATATATATATATATATTAAATACACTGCATCTAATTGAATAACCTGCCTGCTCAATCTAAATGACACTCTCTCTTCATCCACGCCAACAACACACTACACGTGGCCGACATGCAGGCAACCTTATATAGTGTGGGGCGTGGACTTGGCCCCCCTGAGCCATGATTGGCCAAAGGCACCCTGCCTTTGGCCAATTATGGTTCTCTTAGCTGAGGGTGCTGGGATTGGCCAAAGCATGCAGGTTATGGTGCATGCTTTGGCCAGTCATCATACAGCAATGCACTGCACTCCCGCAGTGCATTATGGGGTGTTACGCGGCACTCGAATTTGGCGCGAACGCCCCATAATATTCGGTTTTCAACGAACGGGCGAACAGCCAATGTCGAGTCATGTTCGACCCAAACATAAAGCTCATCCCTATTCCTCATGATTTTATGCATGTGATATTGTTTTATGCTATGCCAATATTTGGCTTATTAATAAATACCATTTGTTTATACCCATATGATCATGTTTTGGTTCCACCATGCACACCTCATTTAAAGTCCCAACCTCCCCCCTTTATATATATATATGATCAATTTAATAAAGTCACTGGTCCCCAAAAAGTGTCATTTGGAGTCAGATTTGTCTGCCGCAATGTCGCAGTCCCACTAAAAATCGCAGATCGCCGCCATTACCAGTAAAAACAATAAAAAGAAAAAAAAATCCCTAAGGTCCCTTTCACACTGATACGACACGATAGTTGTACGACTGTGGATCTGACTTTGCCCTGCGACTTGAATTGCGACTTCAATGAACAGGAATCCGACTTTGATCCCCGACAATACCAGGCACTGTCTGGTATGAACCTTTAGGGGGAACTCCACGCACATTGTAAAACAAACAAAAAAAAATGGCATGGGTTCCCCCTCCAAGAGTATACCAGGCCCTTCGGTCTAGCATGGATTTTAAGGGGAACCCACGCGCCAAAAAAAATGGAGTGGTGTTCCCCCCAAAATCTATACAAGACCCTTATCTGAGCACACAGCCCAGCAGGTCAGGAAAGGGGTTGGGGTCGAGCGAGCCCACCCCCCCCCTCCTGAACCGTACCAGGCTGCATGCCCTCAATATGGGGGGTGGGTGCTTTGGGGCAGGGGGGCCCTGCGCCCCCCCCCTAAAGCACCCTGTCCCCACGTTGATGAGGACAAGATCATCTTCCCGACAACCCTGGCCGTTGGTTGTCGGGGTCTGTGGGCGGGGAGCTTATCGGAATCTGGAAGCCCCTTTTAACAAGGGGGCCCCCAGATACCGCCCCTCCCCCCATCCTATGTGAATGAATATTGGGTACATTGTACCCCTACCAATTCACCTAAAAAAAGTGTCAAAAATAAAACAGTAATTTATTAAGCAACTCCGTCATCTCTTCTGACTTCTTCTCCCCTCTCCGGCTCTTCTGCCTCCTCCGCTGATGTCTTCTGCCCATCATGCCCTGGGCGGTGACGTCATAAGGGGCAGGCCTCCGGAGACCCCACCCCATGTCAATATAAGTAGTGGCACACTGAGCACCCAGCATTAGAGCGGGAGAGAGCGAAAGAAGAACAGAGGGAGAAGACAGCAGAGAAGACCTGGCAAAAGAGCGAGAAGATAGCAGGGAAGACCCAGCGGAGGCAGAAGACAGCGGACAGAGGGAGAAGAACTGGCAGAGGGCTAGAAGACATCAGCGCAAAGCGGAGAAGACCCAGAGAGGGAAGAAGAAGAACCGACAGAGGCAGAAGTGCCGGAGAGGGGAGAAAAAGTCAGAAGAGACGACGATTTTTGACACTTTTTTTAGGTGAATTGGTAGGGGTACAATATACCCAATATTCATCCACATAGGATGGGGGGAGGGGCGGGATCTAGGGGCCCCCTTGTTAAAATAAGATAAGCTCCCCGCCTGCAGACCCCAACAACCAACAGCCATAGAAGGCAGTTGATGCCTTGATCCCCTGATCTGGTAAGCGGCAGTAATATCACAAGTTTTTGGGCTGCAAGATCATCTCATTCCCATCTCCCCTGATTACTGAGTTTCTCCGTACTCACATTGTAATTTTTATGGACTTTGCTTATGAGTACGGAGAAACTCAGTAATCAGGGGAGATGGGAATGACATGATCTTGCAGCCCAAAAACTTGTGATATTATTGCCGCTTACCAGATCAGGGGATCAAGGCATCAACTGCCTTCTATGGAGAAACGCGTCGGGTGGAGCAGCTGACTCTGACGTTATCACGTTTTATCCAGCTATTTGGTTTGATCCAGAGCGGTTGCTTCATTCATTTTTCAACCTTTCCGGTTTCTGTTTTTATGATTGCTAGCTTGCTGTGAAGTTTATTGGAATAAAAAAAACCCTTTTCAAAGTTTATCTGCACTATGGAGCTTTTTTCTTATCTCCCTTGAGTGTTAACCGCTGAGATCATCCATGAGAAGAGATCTGAATTAAGGGAGATTATAACCTTTCCTGTGTGTGGATTCCAAAAGGAGAGAGGAGTTAGCTTCGGTCATTGAGGGCGATTGTAATCACGATCCCTGGATTGAAAGACAGGTGGAGGATTTCGATGCCGGCAGGCTGATGCAACAGGCTCCCATGATCTCTATAATTTGAGGTCCAACTGATCTGGTAAGCGGCAGTAATATCACAGGTTTTTGGGCTGCAAGATCATCTCATTCCCATCTCTCCTGATTACGGAGTTTCTCCATATTTACATTGTCATTTTTATAGACTTTGCTTATATATTTTTGATCACTTAGATACACTGACATTATATAGATTTTGTATATTACAGAGTACTTTTGCTTTAGGTTCTTTTAACAGGTTGATGGTGCACACCACTGTTCACATGGGCAATTTTTGGTAGCATTTTTTTACTTTATTGTATCACTTCTGCACAATACTATATATATATATATATATATATATATATATATATATATATATATATATATATATATATATCTTAATATGAGTTTGTATGATTGTGTTTAATCATCTTCACTGATTAATGGTTGCGCGCTTGTTTTTTGGAGATATATGTTTTTGAGCTTTTTTGTATTTAGGCTTACACAAGCAGCTGCACTTTTTTTCACTTAGCGCACAAATTTCCTTTATAGCTAGAATGGGTAGGGGTACAATGTACCCGATACAGATTCACATAGGGTGGGGGGGGGGCAGGATCTGGGGGCCCCCTTGCTAAAGGGGGCTTCCAGATTCTGATAAGCTCACTGCCTGCAGACCCCGACAACCAACAGCCAGGGTTGTCAAGAAGAGGCCCTTGTCCTCATCAACATGGGGACAAGGTGCTTTGGGGTGGGGGGTGCCCCCCCTGCCCCAAATAATCCACCCCCCCATGTTGAGGGCATGCGGCCTGGAATGGTTCAACCCCTTTCCTGACCTGCCAGGCTGTGTGCTCAGATAAGGGTCTTGTAAGGATTTTGGGGGGGACCCCACGCTGTTTTTTCAGTGTTGGGGTTCCCTTAAAATCCATACCAGACCAAAGGGCCTGGTATGCTCTTGGAGGGGGATGCATGTTTTTTTTTTATTTGGTGTGGAGTTCCCCTTCAAGATCATCAGAGCACAAGTCACATGCCAAAGTCAGATCAGTTAAGACGGCGATGCACGTAGGTCTGCGATTGTTCTGCGAGTGCACGTAGGTCTGGGACTGTTCTGCAATTGCACGTAGGTTTTGAGTACCTGTGTATTGTCTTGTTGTGTACCTGTGTATTGTCTTGAGTATTAGTGTCAGGAAGCTAGTTGTTGGGTAATTTGGACAGGGTATAATCCACAATCCTCATTAAATTTAATAGGTACAATGCCGGGCGGGTGTGAAGAGGCGACTCGTAAATCTTGCTGCATGTATGCGTTCCTTGATCATCCGATCGAGAGCGAATACTGCTGTGCAAAATGTAAGCACATTGTTTCCCTGGAAGCCCAGGTTCTGAATCTGGGGAAGCAACTGTCAGCACTGAGAAGTCCCTCCATACTAAAGGAGAGCCAGGAACGTACACGGCAGGTGCCGGCAGGGGCCAGCACAGAGGCGGGTGGAGACAAAGAGGTGCCGGCACTAGCAAAGATTAGATGGGTGACAGTCAGGAGGGGTAGAGGGGGAAGTGCCAGGGAGGCCGATCCAGGACTGGAGCATCCCAATAAGTATGCTCCATTAAGTGACATTGGTGAAACCAGTCAGGGACCAGCACTGCTGGAGCTGAGGGACTCTCCTAGCTGCCAGGGGAAGAACTCCTCCAGTGAGAGTGGGGGAGAAGCGAAGGGAAAGGAAGACAGATTGTATATGTGCCTCCCACTTTTTAAAAGTAATGGGACAGATTAACAATCATCCATCAAACTTTCACTTTTTAATACTTGGTTGCAAATCCTTTGCAGTCAATTACAGCCTGAAGTCTGGAACACATAGACATCACCAGACGCTGGGTTTCATCCCTGGTGATGCTCTGCCAGGCCTCTACTGCAACTGTCTTCAGTTCCTGCTTGTTCTTGGGGCATTTTCCCTTCAGTTTTGTCTTCAGCAAGTGAAATGCATGCTCAATCAGATTCAGGTCAGGTGATTGACTTGGCCATTGCATAACATTCCACTTCTTTCCCTTAAAAAACTCTTTGGTTGCTTTCACAGTATGCTTCGGGTCATTGTCCATCTGCACTGTGAAGCGCCGTCCAATGAGTTCTGAAGTATTTTGCTGAATATTAGCAGATAATATTGCCCGAAACACTTCAGAATTCATCCTGCTGCTTTTGTCAGCAGTCACATCATCAATAAATACAAGAGAACCAGTTCCATTGGCAGCCATACATGCCCACGCCATGACACTACCACCACCATGCTTCACTGATGAGGTGGTGTGCTTTGGATCATGAGCAGTTCCCTTCCTTCTCTATACTCTTCTCTTCCCATCACTCTGGTACAAGTTGATCTTGGTCTCATCTGTCCATAGGATGTTGTTCCAGAACTGTGAAGGCTTTTTTAGATGTTTGGCAATCTCTAATCTGACCTTCCTGTTTTACTGGAGGAGATATATACAACTAGGTGCACATGGGGGTCCCCCCTTTGGATTTTAAAGGCAGCGTACGAGTAAGAAAAGTAAATAGTGATAAAAGGCACATTCAATGCCAACTTTAATAATATACAAATATGAATAAAATTGTCTAGAAGACAGAACAAACATACAAAAAATGTACAAAAAATGTTCATATACGATTACTTGAATATAAACCATACAGAGCATTAATGAGTGATATCACCCGATGCCATCAACCCCAGGGAACCAAACCAGTCTGGGTGGGCATGGCGGGGGTGGGTGGCTAGAGAATGTATCCCAACATGTTTCGGAGAAGACCGTAGCCAAACTTGTATATTCCTTCTTCAGGGGATTTATTTAACATATAGGCGGGTGAAAAAATGTTTCCAGTCTCTGAAACATAAGTAATAATTATGTATATACTTATGTTTCAGAGACAGGAAACATTTTTTCACCCGCCTATATGTAAAATAAATCCCCTGAGGAAGGAATATACAAGTTTGGCTACGGTCTTCTCCGAAACATGTTGGGATACATTCTCTAGCCACCCACCCCCGCCATGCCCACCCAGACTGGTTTGGTTCCCTGGGGTTGATGGCATCGGGTGATATCACTCATTAATGCTCTGTATGGTTTATATTCAAGTAATCGTATATGAACATTTTTTGTACATTTTTTGTATGTTTGTTCTGTCTTCTAGACAATTTTATTCATATTTGTATATTAATAAAGTTGGCATTGAATGTGCCTTTTATCACTATTTACTTTTCTTACTCGTAAGCTGACTTTAAAATCCAAAGGGGCGTCCCCCATGTGCACCTAGCTGCATATATTTCTTCCAGTATTTTCTAGGATGATGGCAGTCCCTGCACACCAACATATCTCATCTCCAAATAATGCCTTCCTGTTTTAGAGGAAATATTAGATCAAGAATTGTAATTACATACCCCTGTTAACCGCTTGCCAATCAGCCGCCACAGTTGTACTCCGGCAACATGGCTCGGCTGCGCGAATCGCCGTCATGTTACGTCGGTAACATATTCGGCCATTAGGGGGCGCGTGCCCACGGAGCCAATGCGAGTGAGCGAGTGCGACCGACGGGCTCCCGAGATCGCTCGGGGCACACAGAGAACCAGGATCTGTGTGTGTAAACACACAGTTTCCGGTTCTTTGAGGGGAGAACAGACAGATCGTCTATTCATACAGAGTATGAACAGCGATCTGTCATCTCTCCTACACTGTACACTCCCCCCTTCAGTTAGAACACACACTAGGACACACTTAACCCCTTCACTGACCCCTAGTGGTTAACCCCTTCACTGCCAGTGACATTTTTACAGTAATCAATGCATTTTCATAGCACTGATCGCTGTAAAAATGCCAATGGTCCCAAAAATGTGTCAAAATTGTCCGACGTGCCCGCCATAATGTTGCAGTCCTTATAAAAATCGCAGATCGCTGCCATTACTAGTAAAAAATAAATAAAAATGCCATAAAACTATCCCCTATTTTGTAGACGCTATAACTTTTGCGCAAACCAATCAATTTACGCTTATTGTGATTTTTTTTTTTACCAAAGATATATAGAAGAATGCATATCGGCCGAAAGCTCTATTTCTGGGAAAAAAAGGACGTCAATTTTGTTTGGGTGTGTAGAATAAGTATATTAATTTGGCTTTATAATCAAGATCTGTAAGTATGCAGTCTGAGTTCCCTTTTATGCTTTGACATTGAAAAAGCTCACTCAGCTCAGCATAAGACGAATCTTGAAATAGCTAGGTTGTGTGCATGTCATTTTTGTACCAGTTGTTCTCCATGTACAGAGTTAATGACTAAAGGTCAGTAGGTCAGTGGTTTCACAGATAAGAATATAATCAGAGTATCTGTCATAGACTTTATTGTAAAGATCTTTTTAAAAGTAAAAACATATATTATCTATAATATAGTTAGTTATTTGATATAGTTATTTAATTAGTTAGCTAGATTGAGTTTGTGTGAAGTAATATATGTTTATATGTATCCAATTATAGTTTAATATGCATTTGTAAGGTTTGGTACAGAATTGCATTTCTGTAGCTTAAAGAATATCCATTACAAGAATTCGGCCATTTGGAAAGGTCATTCACCTTTAGTTTTTTATAAGAATCTGTTGTGTGTTACTGACAATCAAAGAAGCTTAAGAGACGTGTCAGCTGTTGGCAAAGAGAATATTTAGAATAATCACGAATATGATCATTTCATTTTTAGTTCTAGCCATATATGGCTATGGCTATAGTCTGCTGACTAGTAGATTTGAAATAGTATAAAAACAGAGTGACACTTCACGACGCACGACACGACACACCACACACACAACACATGTCCTTCACTCACACACAGAAGGACTTCACTACTTTTTCACACATACAAGGAAGGACACACGCATCCTTATACTACAGAAGACATTTTGTTTACATTAAGCCTATACACAGCCTACGTCACAAACAGCTGCTAGAGCAGACACCTCTCTGAAATAGAGAAACACAGACGGAGCTGAAACATCTCTTGAACTTTCTTGATATAAGTTTTTGTTCCTATTATCTTTTGTTTTACTACATCAAGCTGTAAGAAGAATTTAACTTTGTATATATTTTCAAGTTGTTGCCAAGTGTGACCAAATAAATTCACACTTTGTTTTAAAGGGGTTGTAAAGGTAAAAATTTTTTCACCTTAATGCATTCTATGCATTAAGGTGAAAAAACTTTTGACAATACCGCCGCCCCCAGCCCCCCTGTTTTATTTACCTGACGCCTCGAATCTTCGCTGCTCGTTCTCGTCATCTCCATTGCAGCTCAGCCTGGTCGCTGATTGGCTGCAGTGGATGGATTGAAAGCAGCGCAGCCATTGGCACGTGCTGCTGTCAATCACATCCGATGACGCGGCGCGCCGGGGGGCGGGGCCGAGTGATACAGCGAGCGGCTATAGCCGCCGGCTGTATCACGGGAGCGCGCCCGCAAGCACTCACCACCATGCGAGGGAGCTCGCATTAAGGTGGTTAATGCTTGCGGGGAGGAGCTGAAACAGCCGCCGAGGGACCCCAGAAGACCAGGTTCGGGGCCACTCTGTGCAGAACGAGCTGCACAGTGAAGGTAAGTATAACATGTTTGTTATTTAAAAAAAAAAAAAAAATTACCTTTACAACCCCTTTAAGACAGTCTGGCTACTGAACTTTTGAACAAAACGCCTAAGACACTGTTGACATAACACGTGTCTGTGAGAAGAGAAGGTTTTACACCCTCTCTACATTTTTTACAGGGTGCAACGTCGCATTACCGTGCAATTATCAGTTAATGTGACGCAGTGCCGAATCACAAAACGTGCTCTGGTCAGGAAGGGGGTAAAATCTTCCAGGGCTGAAGCGGTTAAACAAGGGCAGAAAAAATGGGCCTTTGGTGGTGGTGCTGGTGCCACAATACTGTAAGCCCTCACATTTACTCTTGGTGGGCACAGGAATGGGCCCTGCTGTTAAATATTATATCAAGAATTGTAATTACAAGCCCTTCTTAGACAGGGGCAGAAAAAATGGGCCTTTGGTGGTGGTGCCACAACACTGTAAGTCCTCACAATCACTCTTGGTGAGCGCAGGAACGGGCCCTGCTGTGAAATATTAGATCAATAATTGTAATTACAATACAGTGCAGCCGTAGTGCAGTTGCTACTACTTTTCTGGTGGTGTACACAATACAGTGTAGTGCGGTGTTGCAAAACAAAATATACATCATGTCCAGAAGGCCACCAAGGAGAGGCAGACGCTCACAGGCCACTAAAAGAGGGCAAGCAGGCTCTGTGTCTACAGTCAACAGTGCTGGTCATGAAAATGGTGCATCCTCTGCAGGTGGCTGTGGGGCACGCTTGTCCTTTTTTTCTGCATCTGGCTGTGTTATTGAGCCAGAGCATGTAGAAGGGTTGGTGGAGTGGATAACAAAGCCGTCCTCATCCTCTGTCACCCAGGCTCAGCATAGTTTGCTTTCCTATGCAGCTGCCAAAGCGGCCTATTCTACCGGCTCCTTGTCCACAGTCACTCCTTCCCTAGCCCCATCATCATGCACGGTGGAGTCCCCCAAACTATTCGACCACAGTGTCGGGTACATGCTGCTGAAGGATGCGCAGTGATTTGAAGGCTCTGATTTTTATCTATTACTTTTCTAGTCTCTTATTTGGGACCTAGCAGGGTAGGCTGCACACCTATTTTCCTTTAGTCTAAGCGTGGATTTTTTACTTTATTCAATATTATCTGATCACCTTAGGGTGTGAATCTTATCTGCAGCTATGGACATTTTTGGGTATATGAGCAATAGAAATATTGACATTGGAGGCATTTTCAAAACTCTCCTCAAAATATTGTTAAGAGGAGACAGTTCAAACTAAGGGGAGTGGAAACAAGTATAGCAGATATAAAGAACCTCCTACTCCCCTATGCCACCCACAAGGAATATAAAGAGAAGGAGAAAGAATTACAAGAAATAATAAAAAAATATGATACTGAGACACAGGCCAAAAAACAGAAAAAAATTAAAAGGGATGTCCTAGACTATAAGAACATGAGAGTCTACAAGTGGCAATTATCGTTGGAAGACCACATTGATGAACTAGATGACACCCTAATGGATGATAGTCTGCAAGAGGATAGTGAATCCAGACCTACTGGGCTAAATCGGATTAATCGGCAATCCATCCCAACAATCTACAATCAATCCTGGTGTTATTAGCCGGGAAGGACCACGTCTACCCAATAGATATCCAGACAGACTTGAAAATAGGAGAGTCAACTATCAAGAACCCAACCAATATAGAACACAAAACAGATCCAGATACAATGGATCTGCCCCTAACACACCAGGATACAATGTATCTACATATAACAGGTTTTCGCCATTAAGAAGGAATAACCAGCATACCCCATATCATCAAAATAGAGGATATGTTGGAGAAGATGGGGATTTTCCCAGGGGTGGGCAGCGAGACAGGCCCCCAGGCAGATGGAAAGCCAGGGTCGCTTACAGGAATCCTGGATGGAGGCGACAGAATGGCAACAGAGGGGACACACAGAGAGGAGGATATCGTGGGACGTTGGAAGATTTTCCTCAAGAACTATGTTGGGATATGAACCCCAGGAATGGGGGGGGGGGGTACCTACCAAGAAAGAGATATGGGATTACCTCAAAGGAACCTGGAAAGAGGAAACAGACGAGAGGAAAGAGAGGAGGGAAGAAAAAAGAGAAAGAGTACTAGGGGAAGGAATTTACAACCTTAGTAATGTTCAATTCTCGAATGAGGAGATGAAAATTTTAGATTTAGGATTAAAATTTGCACCGGACAAACCGTTAAACAAATTTGAGGTCTTTATTGACCTGCAAAAATTTATGAGGAAGCTCAATTTGAAGAAACATTTTGCTCTTAATAAAGATACCAGAATTTTGGAAGATCCAGAATACGTACAGACTAACCTCAAAAGTAATTCAATCTTCAACCCCAAAAACCCAGGGAACCAATGTCTGGGGGCGTTTAAAAAGATGGTGGAAGATGACTTGGGTAAACTAGAAAAGAGGAATACTAGAACCAAAAACATCCGGAACACCATAAAGCAAAAGAAAAACTAAGTAATAACACGCCTGGCAGATAAAGGTAGGGGAGTGCTCATACTTGATAAGAAAGTATACGAAGAGGAGATGGAGAGTTTATTGAAAATTGAAAACACGTATAAGATGCTCAAAGGGCTTCCTAAGAATAAATATGAAAATAAGTTGAAGAATTTTGTGAAGAAAGGGAAGGCACTGGGCATTCTGAATGCTGAAGAAGCTGAGTATTTGGTATCTAACTCCACAAAGACCCCGGTGATCTATTATACACCAAAGATCCATAAAAGTTTGGAAAAAACCCCCGGGAGACCAATTATTAGTGGAATTAATTCAGTCTTCTCGATGTGAGAATATTTGGATAAATATCTTAAACCGTTGGTACGAAAGGGGAAATCATATCTACGGGATAGTGCACAACTTATACAAGATCTAAAAAACATTGAAGGAATGCAGAGCTATCCATTAGCCACAATTGATGTCTATTGATTGTATACGAGCATAATACAACAAGAAGGTTTGAAGGGAGTTGAAAAAGCATTACACGAAAAAACTGGAATGAAACAACAACAGATTGGGTACATTTTGGAAGGCTTGCAATTTGCCATGGAATGTAATTATTTTTGGTACAGCAAAAATTATTATGTACAAACTAAGGGGGTACACTACGCATCAAGTGTAGCTAACCTCTTCATGGACATGTGGGAAGAAGAATACGTATACAATAGGTTGATACCCCAGATAGAATTGTACCGCAGATACATAAATGACCTGATTATAATATGGAATCACAATGCTGAAACTTTTGAAGATTTTCTCAACAACTTGAATATGAACAGATATAGCATTTCGTTTACAGGCAAATGCAATTATCAAAAGATAGATTATCTAGAGCTAGAGATCTTTAAAGAAGAAGATCTTTTATGTACAAGAACGTTCTTCAAAGCAACGGATCGCAATGGATATATCCCTACATCAAGCTGCCACCATCCTAGGTGGAAAGGAAATATCCCTAAGGGCCAACTACTAGGGTTGTGTAGAAATTGCGATTCACTGGAAGACTTCAAAGTACAATCCAACATCATGATGAAACGATTCAAGGAGAAGGGCTACCTACAGGAGAATCTAGACAAAGTGAAACTAGAAATAATAAAGATTGATAGAGATAGCCTATTTCACAAAAAAATGAGAAAGAAGGACGACCATGTGGAAATGGCCTTTATCACAGGGTTTAATAACCAATACAAATCTTTTAAAAAAATTATGAAGAAATTTTGGCCTATCCTTAAGGAAGATCGGGTTCTGTCCAAAATTCTGCCTTCAAAACGAAAATTTGTATCCAGGAGAGCACCTACCCTTCGAAACCAACTTGTCCATAACGTGATTGATCCCCCCAAACCGGTAAAAATCTTCCCAGAAATGAGAGGGTTTTATAAGTGTCAAAGATGTTTACTCTGCAGGGTTAGCAAAAAAACAGTCAAGAAAAAGGGAAACATTCAAATCTAAGACTGATCATAAGGAGTATCAGATAAAAGATCTAATTACCTGCCATAGTACTCATGTTACCTACGTGATCGAATGCCCTTGCCACCTCCAATATGTGGGTAGGACCACTCGTCCCTTATATGTTAGAATAAGGGAGCATCTTAATAATATCAAAAAAGGATTCCCAAAGCACAATCTTTCCTGGCATTTTGACGAGGTGCATCATAGAGACCCTTCTGGCCTCATATTTTATGGGATTGACACAGTTAAACATCATTGGAGAGGTGGTATTAAAACAAATTTAATCTCACAAAATGAAACAGGGTGGATCGATTGGGGTCCCTGGCCCCCAGGGGCCTCAACCTGGATATAGATTTGAACTGCTTCTTGGCTAATCCCTGAGAGGATATCTTTATAGTTGGGAGGCTACCTACGGCTGTCATTTGTGTATTATTATATACAAATGACTCTCGCATAAGCGTTGGCACCACATCTGCAGTTTACAGTTATGTATGGGAATATCCTATAGGTTTCTACATATATGTATAGGTTCCCTATTAGTGAGCATTATACATGTAATTTTCCGGAATAGCTGGTATCTCATTAATATACCCTCTTTGATTTAATGCCGCTTTAGGGTGGTATCTGTATGGGGGTACCACCGATGCAGAGATCTCTCTGGTGGAGCAATTCATTTTGTTTTATTTTTATATTCTTTTTATCTTATATTCTTATAATATTTCTTCCACATGGAGTCTGCATCAACTATTCACCAGATCATGTGAATATGGAGGCGTTTCTATGAATATATATTTTTATCCATTTTTTGTATTATATCTTTTAATTGAGCTACTGATGACTTTACCGGGTAATATCAGGTTTGCAATTCTACCTGATGAATTTTTATGGGTATTACTGCCATTTTACCACTAGGGGAAGTATGAACACAGAGCTATAGTATTTTTGCTTGCCCTTATTATTAAGGGTGTTATTACTTTGCTATATGTATACGTTTGCACATATTCCCTTAGGATAGACTTATTTGCAGTAACTGACCATCAACATTCCTCACTTCCAGATTTATACACATTATGTGTTGTTATGAACTTGTGATCTGTATGTTACATATGATTACGAATATGTGTATCACTTCCTCTGTTATAGGTTAGCGGTGGTGCAGGGTTAATTTAATACCTATGGGGTTAGTTTGGCATAGTTATGTCCCCCTCCCCCCCCCTTTTTTAATTCATTTTTTAACTCTTATTAGTTTTGTAATATAATACCTTGGATATTCGCTCTCTAATACAGCTTACACTATCCTTTTAATTACAAGGGGTGGGTCCTGCACGGCTGCCGGCTTTAAAAGACGTATAGAGCAGTAACATGGCACCGCCTCAGAAGACGTTTAATTACGAAACATGCGTAAGGCGGAGTCACGCACTGACGTCATTTCCGGGTGTGATAGCAGTTCAGTGAGTCTGTGGAACGCAGCTGGAACGCACGCTGCAAGCGGGACATACCACGGCTCTGAAGCTATCACTTTTTCCTGTAGCTGTAGCGCTTTTTGGAGGAGTTTACATTGCATGGAATACTGGTCTTTATGTTTTTGTTTTTTTTTATTTTTTAATGTTTTAAATTTGAAATAAAAACACTTCCCAAATTTGATTACTACACTATGGGAGCCCATATCTCATTTTTTGCATAAAAATTTCACCTGCACTGGATACCGGAGGGAGTCCAGCTGGTTGACCCGCCCTTGGAGAGATTATCTGCACACTCAGTTTGGTTTGGATGCGAGATACCCCTGTCAGGGCCATAGGAGCTGGATATCGGATGAAAAGGCTGGAGAGGAGCCTGGCTGTATGATCTGACTCTGGAAGTATCATCTGTACACCAAGTCTGTCCTATGCGAGATACCCCTGTAGGGGTTATTGGAGCTGGTGAGTGGGGACCCAAGAGGGGGAGTACCAAAAAGTCACCAGGATTTTTCTGTATTTCCAATCACCAAGCACTTTGGAATCTTTAAAGACTTTGTTTTTGATTGATTGATTTTAATGCATATTTTTTTGGATTTAGCACTTGTGATATAACTTTTTGGACTGGTTATTTATCTATTTTTGTACATTTTTCTATATATAATTTAGTTTTTGGGACTGGCCTTTCTTATATTCATTGGATTTTATATGGATATCTATGATATTGGAGTATCACGTTTTCTGATCACTAATTTTATTTACCGTTTATACTCGAGTATAAGTCGAGATTTTCAGCCCTTTTTTTGGGGCTGAAAGTGCCCCCCTCGACTTATACACGAGTCACCGCCATCTGCCTACATGATCAGCGTGTCATGCAGGCAGACGGCGGCCAGCGTGTGCTATTACTATTCGGCGGCCTCTCACTGTTCAAAAGCCGCGCCTCCTCCTTGTCTCTGACAGGCAGAAAAATCCATCTCCATGCAGTCAGTGTACAGCCTATCACGGACATTCTCTCATCCTCGTCCGTGGTATGAGGATGAGAAAATTCTGTGATAGGCTGACTGCTGACTGCTGGGAAATGGAGTGTTCTGCCTATCACGGATGAGGAGGAGGCGTGGCTTTTGAACAGTGAATGGCCACCGAATAGTAATAGCACACGCTGATCGGTGCAGAGCGGCAAACGGAGGATGCACAAGACACAGGTAGGTGACACATGCACAGGAAACAGTACACATGCACATATACACACATACACAGGACACATATACATAGGACACATGCATATATACACATGACACATATACACATGACAAATGACACATGCACAGGACACAGGGAGGTATGCACAGGACACAGGGAGGTATGCACAGGACACAGGGAGGTATGCACAGGACACAGGGAGGTATGCACAGGACACAGGGAGGTATACAGCTGCAGATGGGCATTGTTGACCCTCTTTTTCCACTTACAGCAGCTGCTGCATTTCTCACCCTCGTCTTATACACGGGCCAATACGTTTTTCTTATTTTTTTGTGGTAAATTAGGGCCTCGACTTATACTCGGGTCGACCTATACTCGAGTATATACGGTATGCTATCAATACATCTTACTCCTTATAGGTTAGCACATACAGCTAATATAGCTAGGAGTCCAATATATTGCACAAATGATATATGCACATTTAACAGTCACATTTGAGGCACACATAACCTAAAGAGTGACTTGGGTCTGTTGCTTTTCAGCATACAAGTAGCACCATTTTACCCTTTTTCTTATCTGTTGAAGGCTCCGATGTTGGTTCCCAGGTTGAGGAAGGGAGTAACGTCAGCCTAGAGAGAGGGGGTGCCCAAGAAGAACAAGAAACTGGCAGTCATGTTCCTCCAGCTGCAGCATACTGCCAAGTTTGCTCCAGTAAGGAGGAGGGAGGGGATGATGAGGTCACTGACTCTACTTGGGTGCCTGATAGAATAGAGGAGGAGGAGGAGGAGGAGGCACAACTCCAACAAGGCAGGATGTCCTCTAGAGGGCAGCTTAAGGGCAGCCACCCTACTGCATCACACCGCAGAGCACCGCAGGTGCAGGGCGCTGCTGACTCCCCACTGATTTTGAAAAGTTCCTTGGTGTGGGCCTTTTTGGATACATGTGCAGCAGATCGCACCATTGCTGTTTGCAACCTATGTCTGAAGCAGATCAAAAGTGGCTAGAACAGCAGCCGCTTGGGCACCACATGCTTGACCAGACATATGACGACCTCCCATGCAGTCTTTTTCCCGTATACTATATTTGAGATTTATTATCTCTCAGATATGATTTGGGTTAAATGAGAGTTCTTTGACCATGAGTGAAAGCTTTAACACAATAACAACATTTATTGGTGAGTAGTTGAAAGTCTATCTAATACACAACCATCTATCTATAGTCTACACCAAGGAAGAAAATATTAGGTTAAAATAAGAGAATTACATGAAGGAATACGGAGTGTATTCCTGAAAACATTAATCTACAAACATATTTAGTTACAAGTAAAATGCAGACCTTTCCCATAATTACCCTTTGCACCAAGGTTCCATTCTGATGGTTGCTCTACCATAAAAGTGTGCGTTTACCTCCCATCTAGTCTGTGTATATCATTACATGCTGATGCCTCATTGGTTGGCATAACATGGCTCTGATTGGTGAGCTTCCCTATTCTGGTTAAGGACTGGCTACATCTCCAATCCCTATACTTTGCATAAGTCAGCCCCCTTTAATGCAAATCCTTGTGACTATTCTGAGCAGGAGATTAACTTGAAGTGAGTATGTATAAAATAATGAGGTTTGGATCCCATTGTTTGTATACACAAGCCTAGGCACCGACTTGTCTGGTCTACCAGAGATTTCTGTGAAGATATGTTCCGCCCTACATAGATACAAGCTAAATGAAATATTTTCATAATTACAATATTTTACAGCTATTAATGAGGATTTCACATAAACTCATAAGGCAACAAGTCTGTTGGATACAGCACTTGAAAGATCCACATCAAAGAAAAGGGCGGACTTATCTTCGCTCCTCATCTAGGATCTCCAACCCTACTATACCTCCAGTCCTCTCAAAAACCTGCACTGAGAGGAATGAAGGTATAGCAATAGGTGTCCCAAGTACTTGCAACCAATCTGCTAGAAGTACAACACCATCTGATTTTAGTAGGCAAATTTTTCTACCCCAGCTGCTAAACCGTTAAAAGAAATTCGGTCCCAGCCATCCACATGCTCACAGTCTGAATGCTAGCTTGGCCAAATTGCTAGCACTGCAACTGCTGCCTTTTCAGCTGGTAGACTCTGCCCCCTTTCTTGAATTTGTGGAATGTGCAGTACCTCAGTTGCAGGTTCCAAAACGCCATTTCTTTTCACGGAAGGTCAGTCCGGCTCTCTACCGGCATGTGGAAGGCAATGTTTTTGTCTTGTTGGACAGGGCGGTCAGCAGTAAGGTGTATATATTACACCTTACACCTATATTACCGCTGAGTCATGGTCCAGCAGGCATGGGCAGGGATGTTACCTTTCCTTCACGGCGCACTCGGTAACTCTGCTGGCAGCTGGGAAGGATGCAGGACAGGGTTCAGTATTGTTGGAGCTTGTTCCGTCACCACGCCTCCAAAATGCTAGTGGTGATTCTGCTACAGCTCTCTCTTCCACCCCTCCTCCTCTCCTTCCTCTATGGCCTCTTCTGCAGATTTGTCTTCTGAACCAGCGGTGCTCCGTAAGCGTTCAAGGGCCTACACAAGCACTCAAGCAAAAAGATGCCATTCGTTGCATGAGTTACATAGCAGATGAGGTTGAAAAAAAGACACAAGTCCATCAAGTCCAACCTATGTGTGCGATTATATGTCAGTATTGTATATCCCTGTATGTCGCGGTCGTTCAGGTGCTTATATAATAGTTTCTTGAAACTATTGATGCCCCCCGCTGAGACCACCGCCTGTGGAAGGGAATTCCACATCCTTGCCGCTCTTACAGTAAAGAACCCTCTACGTAGTTTAAGGTTAAACCACTGCTTAGAGGACAGGAGCCACACTGGGGCAGAAATTCTGTCAGCTCTGCAGGGGCAGGCTTAGAGGTGGTTGACGCCACGCCAGCTTCAGCCAGGAATGGTTGTATGCGACAATGGCACCAATCTTCTCTCCGCCCTCTGACAGGGACACTTGACCCATGTTCCATGTTTGCCACACGTCCTGAATTTGGTGGTGCAGCGTTTCTTGAGCAGGTACCCAGGCTTACAAGATCTCCTGAGGCAGGCCAGAAAAGTCTGTGGTCATTTCCGCCGGTCATACAATGCCAGTGCTCGGCTGGCTGACATTCAAAGGGAATGCAACCTGCCCACCAACCACTTCATTTGTGACATGTCCATCAGGTGGAACTCAACGTTGGCAATGCTGCAGCGGCTGCACACGCAGCAGAGGGCCATCAATGAGCTTGGCTTCTTTTCGCCACACCAGTGGCTACTGGTCAAGGATGCATGCACTGTCCTGTCACCATTTGAGGAGGCCACGAGGATGGTGAGCAGCGACAATGCATGCATCAGTGATACTGTCCCTCTTGTCTTCCTGTTGGAGCACACGCTTCATGGACAGGGCACTTGAGGCAGAACAGCGGGAGAAAGAGGTTGACTTCCTTACCTCTCAAGGTCCCCTTTATCCAGGTATTATTTCTGCGGGCCCGCCAAACACACAGGAAGAAGGGGACGAGGAGGACTGTGTCAGCATGGACGTGGAGGATAACACTCAGCAGCAGTCTTCAAGGGATGGTTTTCAGTCCCCAGAAACCCAAGGAGTTGTACGTGGCTAGGAGGTTTTTTTGCAGATCATGTAATCCTTAGTGACCCAGAGTAATCAGAATCGAATGCCTCTGCAAACTTTTGCAGGCTTTGCAGAATCAGGGAGGCCATGCGAAGGACCCTAGGATTCATGGTATCAAAGAGAGGGATCATTACTGGCTGGCAAGCCTTCTTAATCCACGTTACAAGGGTAAGGTTGTAGAACTCATACTGCCTTCGGAGAGGGAGCAGAGGATGAAACATCTTCAGGAGGCCTTGAAGAAAGGTTTGTATAATGCATTTCCAGACCCTGGGAGGTCACAATTTTCTGGTGCTGGACAACGTGTTGCTGAGGCTTTGTTCAGTCAGAGAAAGAGCGGTGGAGAAGGTGGCCGGCTGACCGATGCCTTTAGATAATTTTTCAGTCCTCAGCGCCAAGGTCTGATCGTTTCAAGCAACCATCGCCAGCGTCTGCATTACATGGTGCAGGAATATCTAGGGGCAAGATCAGACTTGAAGACTTTTCCAACAGAACATCCACTGGGTTACTGGGTCTTGAGGATGGACCACTGACCAGAACTTGCTCAATATGCAATTGAGCTACTGGCCTGCCCTGTATCCAGCGTGCTTTCTGAACGCACGTTCAGTGCTGCTGAAGGGTTTGTAACGGATCAAAGAGTGCGCCTGTCTACAGACACTGTTGATGGGCTCATATTCATAAAAATAAATCAGTCTTGGATCAGCAGTTAACAAGCACCTGATGCTGATGTAACTGATTGAATTTGCTTTTGATCTGGGATCCCTTGAAGACTGCCTATGCTGACTATACTATTCCTCAATCTTGATGATGCTAGCTTCTAGAGCTGCACGATTCTGGCCAAAATGAGAATCACAATTTTTTTTTACTTAGAATAAAAAGATCACGATTCTTTCGACGTAATTTTTTTTTAGGAGAGAGAGAGATTGATCGAGTGATTGATTGAGAGAGAGTTTGATTGATTGATTGCTCTCTCTCAGGTGCCCCCCCTCCCTGTCTCTTCCTCTGTCATGTGCTCCCCCTCTGTCAGGTGTCACCTCACCTGCTGCTGGACATTGCCGTCCTGTCACCACCCAGTGTGTTGTGGCCCCGATGGGACACACCTGGCACAGCAGGCAGAGCACCCCGAGCAGAGAGACCCCCATCCGGGGGATCCGGGTGGTGCCGGTCAGGGCTCCGGTCTCAGGGGGCTGTACGGCCCGCTCCTGCTCTCCGCCATGTTTCCCGCTGACATCACACGCAACGTCCCCTACCTATCAACAGCGGGGGCGGGGCTGTCACTCTGACATACTTACTGACCAATCACATTCTTCTTTGCTAACGTCAGACATTTCACGCTGACTCCGACAGCTTCCCCTCCGCTCCGAAACAGGCGAATGGTCAGAATCGTAGAATCGTTCAAATCTGGAGTTGCGATTGTGGCAGGCGGAGAATCGGTAACGATTCTCCGCAATTAATCGTGGAGCTCTACTAGCGATCAACAATATTTTTGGTTTAGGGCACCACCACCACTGCCTAAGGTGCAATTTTTCTGTCCCTCTTTAACAGGGGCATGTAATAACAATTTTTGATCTAATATTTCACAGCATGGCCTGTTCCTGTGCTCAACAAAAGTATCTGAGGCTTTACAGTGTTGTGCCGCCACCAACCACCACCACCAAAGGCCCAATTTTTCTGCCCCTACCCCAGCAGCAGAAACAAAGGACAAGCGTGCCCCACTGCTACCTGTAGAGGATGCACCATGTCCTTGACCAGCACTGTTGACTGTAGACACAGAGCCTGCTTGCCCTCTTTTAGTGGCCTGTGAGCGTCTGCCTCTCCTTGGAGGTCTTCCAGACATGATTGGGATTTTGTTTTGCAACACCACACTACACTGTATTGTGTACACCACCAGAAAAGTAGTAGCAACTGCACTACGGCTGCACTGTATTGTGTACTGTGTACACCACCAGAAAAGTAGTAGAAACAGTACACCATGGAATGCACTGTAGATATAGGCTACACTGGATGCTGCAGAATATATATATTTCTATACACATATGTCTGCATACATACATATATCAAATATATTGCCTGAAGTAGATTATAAATAGTACACCACGGAATGCACTGTAGAAAGTAGATCTAGGCTACACTGACAGGATGCTGCAGAGTTTTATATATATATATATATACACACATATACATACACACACACACATATGTACATGTACACACACACACACTAGACTGTAGTTTTAATTTTGGCAGAAAATTTCAATTTAATTTTAGTCTTAGTATTAAAATGGCATTTTAGTTTTAGTCCCATTTTAGTCTTCTGCAATTGTTTTAGTTTTAGTCGTATTTAGACTAAATCTCCAGGACATTTTAGTCGACTAAAACTCATTTTATTTGTCTACAATCTAATGGGTGTAATTAAATTGTAATGCATTATTTAACATTTCTCTATAATTTCCAAACTCATTATATACTGCTGGAGTGAAAAATTGCATATGTTATTTATGGTATTGAGGTATGAACATGCACTACAGACCAGTGTTAATTTCTAAGTCAAATTTCAATTCAGTTTTAGTCTTAGTCTTTTGACTAAAATGGCATTTTAGTCTTAGTCCCATTTTAGTCTTTTGACTAAAATGCCATTTTAGTTTTAGTCGTATTTTAGTAATCTCAATTGTTTTAGTTTTAGTCGTATTTTTGTCAACTAAAATAGTATTCATTTAGTCGACTAAAATGTTTTAGTCGCTTTAGTTGACAAAATTAACACTGCTAGACTGACTGTATGTATATATCAAATACACTGCCACGGAATGCACTGTAGATCTAGGCTACACTGACTGATTGCAGAGTATATAATATATATACACACACACACTAGACTGACATACATACATACATACATATATATATATATATTATATATATTATAAAGTTAATCATTGGAGTTTGTTATAGACCACCCAATGTTAACGAGGAGGTGGAGACTCAGCTCCTTGCACAGATGGAAAGGGCTGCAAGGGCTGGGACAGTGATAATAATGGGAGATTTTAACTACCCAGAAATTGACTGGAGTAATGGCACTGCTGGGACAGTTAAAGGGCAAAAATGTATAAACCTAGTACAGGACAATTTTATGGTCCAGTTTATTGAGGCCCCAACTAGGAATGAAGCTCTGTTGGACCTGGTAATCTCAAACCATGCAGAGCTTATTACTAATGTGCAGATAAAGGAACACCTGGGTAGCAGTGACCATAACATGATTTCATTTGATGTTAGCTGTAAACAAGAAATACATAAGGGAAAGATAAAAACACTTAACTTCAAGAGAGCAAATTTTCCAAGGATGAGAGCTGCTCTCGAGGACTTAGACTGGGAGGGAATATTGGCAGCGATAAACACAGAACAGAAATGGGAATTCTTCAAAAAGACTGTTTGGGACCTCACTGCAAAGTATATTCCCATGGGCAATAAGTTTAAAAGGCTAAAAAGAAAACCTATGTGGCTCACGGTCAAAGTTAGAAAAGCTATAATCAATAAGAAAAGAGCTTTTAAAAAATATAAAAATGAAGGAACACTAGAGTTGTTTAAATGCTACAAAGAATTTAACAGAATATGTAAAAAGGAAATCAAGGGTGCAAAAATTCAAAATGAACGACAGATCGCAAAAAATAGTAGGACAAACCCCAAAAAATTCTTCAAATATATTAATAGTAAAAAGGTCATGTCTGAGCATGTAGGCCCTTTACAAAATAATCTAGAGTGGGTGACTGAGGACAAGGAGAAGGCTAATTTATTAAATACTTTCTTCAGCTCTGTGTATACAAAGGAGCATGGGGAAGCTCATGTCCATAATGGGGGTGGTATTGACACAGCCCCCAATGATCCACAATGGCTCAAAAGGGATATGGTCCAGAAATATTTAGACAGAATAAAGGTGGATAAAGCACCTGGACCTGATGGCATCCACCCACAGATCCTAAAAGAATTGAGCTCTGTAATTTCAAAGCCATTGTATCTAATTTTTAGGGACTCATTAATGACGGGAATAGTACCGCTGGATTGGCGCAGGGCGAACGTGGTGCCTATATTTAAAAAGGGATCAAAGTCTTTACCAAGTAACTATAGACCTGTTAGTTTAACTTCTATAGTCGGGAAGATACTGGAGCGTTTAATAAAAGACCACATAGACGAGTTCTTGCTGGAAAAAAACATTTTAAGCAACAGACAGCATGGGTTCATGAAAGACAGAAGTTGTCAGACAAACCTGATTTCTTTTTATGAAGAGGTAAGTAAAACCTTGGACAGAGGGGTGGCTGTGGACGTGGTTTACTTGGATTTTGCAAAAGCGTTTGATACAGTTCCGCACACACGGCTCATGTGTAAGCTAAAGTCTACAGGGTTGGAAATATCAGTTTGTAAATGGATAGAAAACTGGCTAAAAGACAGAATTCAGAGAGTAGTGGTTAATGATTCTTACTCTGAATGGTCTAAGGTTATCAGTGGTGTACCCCAAGGTTCAGTGCTGGGACCCTTACTCTTTAATATCTTTATAAATGATATTAGGTCTGGGATCAAAAGTAACATTTCTGTCTTTGCAGATGACACCAAGCTATGCAGTGGAATAACGTCCTTACAGGATGTCTCCAATTTACAAGCCGACCTCAATGCACTGTCTAATTGGGCGACTATGTGGCAGATGAGGTTTAATGTTGAGAAATGTAAAGTTATGCACTTGGGGGCTAAGAATATGCATCATACATGCTAGGGGGAGTACAACTGGGGGAATCCGTGGTGGAGAAGGATCTGGGGGTTCTGGTAGATCATAAGCTCAATAATAGCATGCAATGCCAAGCTGCGGTTTCCAAAGCGAGCAAAGTTCTTTCTTGTATTAAGAGAGGTATGGACTCCAGAGAGAGAGATATCATTTTGCCCCCCGGTACAAATCATTAGGACCTCATCTGGAATATGCCGTTCAGTTTTGGGCACCAGTTCTTAAAAAGGATATCGGGGAACTGGAGAAAGTGCAGAGAAGGGCAACCAAACTGATAAGAGGCATGGGGGAGCTCAGCTATGAGGAAAGATTAGAGGAACTGAATTTGTTCACTCTTGAGAAGAGGAGAATAAGGGGGGATATGATCAACATGTTTAAATATATAAGGGGTCCATATAGTGAACTTGGTGTTGAGTTATTCACTTTACGGTCAACACAGAGGACAAGGGGGCACTCTTTACGACTGGAGGAAAAGAGATTTCATCTCCAAATACGGAAAGGTTTCTTCACAGTAAGAGCTGTGAAAATGTGGAATAGACTCCCTCCAGAGGTGGTTCTGGCCAGCTCAGTAGATTGCTTTAAGAAAGGCCTGGATACTTTCCTAAATGTACATAATATAACTGGGTACTGACATTTATAGGTAAAGTTGATCCAGGGATAATCCGATTGCCTCTCTGGGATCAGGAAGGAATTTTTTCCCCTGCTGTAGAAAATTGGAGCATGCTCTGCTGGGGTTTTTTGCCTTCCTCTGGATCAACTGTGGGTATAGTATTGGGTATATTGTTTTTTTATGGTTGGACTGGATATACTTGTGTCGTTTTTCAACCTGACTAACTATGTAACTATGTAATATATTTATTAAATACACTACCACTAACTGAATAATCTGCCTGCTTAATCTAAATCAAGCTATCTCTTTGTCTACGCCAACAACACTACACAGGGCCGCCGTGCAGGCAGCCTTATATAGCGTGGGGCGTGGACTTAGTCCCCCTGAGCCATAATTGGCTAAATATGGCTCTCTTAGCAGAGGGCACTGGGATTGGCTAAAGCATGCAGGTCAGGTGTATGCTTTGGCCAATCATCATACAGCAATACACTGTGATCTTGCAGTGCAGTATGGGGCGTTCCGCGGGCGCTCGAATGACCCGCGAATGCCCCATAATGTTCGTTCTTCAGCGAACGGACGAACACCCGATGTTCGAGTCAAACTCATGTTCGACCCGAACATGAAGCTCATCCCTAGTTAAGACCTCTGAGTTCCCGTTATACCCCATCGCACAACCCCAATGTACCACAATGGTCCTGCATTTTGGTGCAGAACAAACAATGTGTCTCCTGATCATTTTTACAAGTGGCAGTGGTGGGGAGCCCCGTGGCTCCCAGGCTATCTGCATCTCCTCAAAGTCAGGACCATTGTCAGGATGATCGGTCAGGAGTACAGAGAAGAGATCCAATGACCGATCTCTCCTTCATTTAATGAACGCGAGGACATTAGCAAATAAATGTAAGTATCTCTTCTACTACAATGGGATCCCTGTTGATTTTTGAATTCCCCCCCAACATTCTCCTGAATTGTTACATCCTAGTAATAAAAAATACAA
This sequence comes from Lithobates clamitans, assembly GCA_037952925.1. Lineage (NCBI taxonomy): Eukaryota > Metazoa > Chordata > Amphibia > Anura > Ranidae > Lithobates > Lithobates clamitans. The sequence goes on along the minus strand of JBBGZY010002253.1, from coordinate 161,247 downwards.
TGTAACAATTCTAGAGAACACTGGAGGGAACTAGCAGATAAATGTAACCATTGTTACTACAGAATGTATCTGCTAATTCCCTCCAGTGTTGTCTAGAGTTGTTACATTGTATCTCTTGTTACTAAGATGTGTTTATTTAATATGATCCTCAGCTCCATCAAGTGACCATGAATGAACCAGTCTTCAATACTGCCCAATATATTTGAAGAACAATCAACCAGAAGTCAGGATAGCTGGAGCTTGCCCAGAATGAATATACAGGCAGTTCTGATGGATGAATAGATATACATTTTTTTTTTTGGCTCTGTGTCTCACCGGTCTTGTATGTGGCGATTGGTATAGATTGACTATCCTTGGACACTGTGTTGTTCACAGTGCAGCTCACTACCACATCCTCTTCTGGTCGGGGTGCCTTATAGTCCTGTTCAGTAGTCTCCGTTTCTCTTCCATCGACCAGCCATTTGTAGGACACATTGATGGTGGAGGACTCACAATGCAGGATAATCTGCTCATTGGTGCTTCTGTCAGAGATGATGGGTTTGGAAACTCGATCTGCAAGAAAAGAGCATCACCTCAGATAGTCATATAAAAACAGTGACCCATTTTTAACACCTTCACAATCTCCATCACATATATGCGGCACCATGAAAGTCGGCACTGATGGGAGCCAGAGACGGGTTCCCGATCTTGTGATCGCTGTGCCAACCAGTTATTTTTCTAACGCTCCCACCAAACCACCTGCCCCCTGGACCCTTTTCCCTCGCAAATGCTATGATCACCCTCCGGTGATAGGAATTCTACACTCTCTAACTCACATCTTCAATCTCTCACTCTCTTCCGGCATCTTCCTCAACTCTTTAAAACATGCGCTAGTCACCCCCATACTTAACCACTTGCCGACCACCCATTGCAGATGTACTGCAGCAAAGTGGCTCGGCTGCACAAATCGCCGTTTCGGTATTCGTGGGCACGCGCGTCGGGGGAGCCAATCAGTAGGTCTGCCCGCCGGCCACCCGCGATCGTTCTCCACAGAGACAGAATGGGGACCTGCCAAAGTAAACAAGGCAGACCTCCGTTCTGTCAGGGGATGACACTGAGATCTGTCTTCCTGCTATGCAGGAAGATGGATCTGTGTGTTTTCCCAGTCACACAGTCCCCCATACAGTTAGAAAACACAAACAGTGAACACATTTAACCCCTTGATTGCCCCAATGTTAACCCCTTCCCTGCCAGTGACATTAGTAGAATAACAGTGCATATTTTAAGCACTGATCACTGTAATAATGTCACTGGTTCCCAAAAAAAGTGTAAAAAATGTCAGTTAGGTGTTCGATCTGTCCGCCGCAATGTCACAGTCCCAATAAAAATCACAGATCGCCGCCATTACTAGTAAAAAATAAAAATATAAATAAAAATGCCAGAAATCTATCCCATAGTTTGTAGACACTATAATGTTTGCCCAGACCAATCAATATACACTTATTGGGGTTTTTTTTTTACCAAAAATATGTAGAAGAATACATGTTGGCCTAAACTGATGAATCAATTTGTTTTTTTATATCTTTTTTGGGATATATAACAGAAAGTAAAAAATAGTTTTTTTTTCAAAATTTGCGCACTTTGTTTATAGCGCAAAAAATAAAAAACGCAGAGGTGATCAAATACTACTAAAAGCAAGCTTTATTTGTGGGAAAAAAAGGACGTCAATTTTATATGGGTACAGCGTCCCATGACTGTGCAATTGTCAGTTAATGTAACGCAGTGCCGTATCGCAAAAAATGGCCTGGTCATTACGGGGTTAAATCCTTCCAGGGCTGAAGTGGTTAAAAAGCCCTCACTGGATGCCATCAATCTTAACAACCCCCCCCCCCCATCTCCTTACTCCCCTTTTTATCCACATTCATTGAACTTCTGGTCTACAACTGAGTGACCATCTAACCAATGGGAATCTGATCCACCCATGGAGGCGTATGATCTCCTTGATAATTCCTGAGCTATTTCTGGGGAGGAAGGAGTGCCAATCATAGGAATAAAATGAGCCATTTTTGTAAGGCGGTCCACACCAACAAATATGGATGTTACCGCCCCCTGATGTAAACCCATCAGAGGGTGGGAGCTCCACTATGTAATCCATGCTGATCTGTTCCCAGGGTCTGGAGGAAACAGGCAGGGGTTGCCATTTTGCTGTAATTGCATACGGGCAGGAATTGACGTAAAAGTGTGGCTGTCTGCCTTGAGGGTAAGCCACCAAAAAGGTTCGCAAAAGCAGATTGGTGGTTTTGGTCACCCCGAAATGCCCTGCTAACTTGTTGTCGTGGCAGAGTTTGAGCACAGGAACTCTCAGTTGAAGGGGCACAAACACAGCATGGTCATGGAAGAAAAGTCCATCCTTTTCTTGCAGATGTTCTCCTGAGGGCAGTTGGTCAAGAGAGGAGGCCAGTTTAATCCTGGAAAAGAGGTCATCTGTAAGTAGGAAGAAATTATAGGCAGGGAGTATCGCGTCCATTGTTGGCGAGTTATCTGATGTGGGATACATGCGGGATAGAGCATTAGGTTTACAATTCTTGGATCCCGGACTGTACGCGATATGCATTTGAAATCAGGTGAAGAGAGCCCATCTGACTTGTCTAGGTCTGAGACATTTAGCTGTATGGAGGTATTCCAAATTCCTATTATCAGTGTAGATAAGTATAGGGTGCAAGGCTCCTTCAAATAGATATTGCCATTCTTCCAGGGCCAGTTAAATAGCAAGGAGTTCCCGGTCCCCTACATCAAAGTTCCTTTCGGCTGGGGACAATTTCCTGGAAAAGAAGGCAACAGGATGCAACATGGCTGTGGTTTCATGGTGCTGAGAAAGGACTGCCCCAACCACAATCTCTGAAGCATCGACCTCCAACACGTAAGGCAGGGCTGGGTTATGATGACGAAGGACCGGGGCAGAGGCGAATTGCTTCTTGAGTTTGTCGAAAGCCATTTGTGCTGAGGGGGACCACAGAAAATGGCTGTTTTGCTTAGTAAGTTGTGTGATAGGTGAAATTATTGACGAGAAGCCTTTGATGAATCTTCTATAAAAATCCGAATCCCACGAACCTCTGGACACTCTTACAGTCCGAGGGTACTGGCCATTCAAGAACTGCAGTTACCTTCTGGGAGTCCATGGATATGCCAGAAGTCAAAATAATGAGGCCAAGGAATTGTATGGTATCTTACTCAAACTCACATTTTTCAAGCTTGGCGTAGAGTTTATGGGCTTGGAGGCGAAAAAAGGCTTTTCGCATGTGGATGTGATGTGCCTCGAGGGAAGATGAAAAAGTAAGGATGTCATCTAAGTACACTACCATGAAGATCTCAAGAAATTCCCAAAAGATGTCGTTCACCAAGTGTTGGAAAGTTGCTGGGGAGTTACACAGCCCAAATGGCATGACTAGATACTCAAAATGGCCAAACCTAGTACGAAAGGCCGTTTTCCATTCATCACCTTCTCTTATTTCTATTAAATTGTAGGCCCCCCGTAGGTCCAATTTTGAGAAGACTTTGGCGGTGCGGAACCTCTGAACAAGCTCAGGGGCTAGAGGCAACGGGTATCGATTCTTGATTGAGATACTGTTCAATTCTCTGTAGTCGATACAAGGTCTTAAAGAATAGTCCTTGTTTTCCACAAAGAGTCCAGCGCCAGCAGGAGAGGTAGAGGGCCGGATGAACCCTTTCCTAAGATTGTCATCAATGTATTTTCCGAGGACTTCTAATTCAGGCTCAGAGAGTGGGAAAATCCTCCCAAATGGTATTGCAGAACCAGGAAGAAGCTCAATGGGGCAATCATACGGCTGACTCAGGCCCACTCCTCAGTCCAGGGAGTCTCTGTAAACCTGGGGGAGAAGAGTGTTGTCATCTGTGGAAAGGGTTTGAACTGTCAAACAGGCTCATTGTGGGAAACAATGGTGTAAGCAATAGGGTGAGCCGAAAGACAACTTCAGTGGACCAATCAATCTGTGGCTGGTGCTGTCGAAGCCACAGTAACACCAAGATAACCCGGAAAAATGGGGGAAGAAATTACATCCAGCCGAAGATATTCCTGGTGGTCTGCTTCGGTGGTGGCCAATATGAGGGTGGTCTCACATGGGTTATTGGACCCGAGGTTGTTGTGGAGCCATCTGCCAGATGAACGGTAAATGGCTGGGGCTTCTTGCATAGTGGGATTCCATTCTTTTTGGAGAAATGGATGTCAAAGCAGCTGCAAGCCCCAGAGTCAATAATGGCTGCTACTCGGATTATCCTTCCCGGTATCTGCAAAGAGAGGCAGAGAGTGAGATGCGAGAGTTTAACAACGTATGGCAAAATAGATGGGGGTTTGATCCACTTACTCCCTGAATAAAGTGACCAGCTCCACCACAATACAGGCATAGATTGTTCAGGCAATGGCGTTGTCGCTCTTCGGGTGTGAGGGGTGCACAAACTAAGCCAAGTTGCATCACTTCTGCGTCATGAATTGGGGTTGATGCGTGGGTCTCGGGGGTTCTCAGGTGTGGAGCCATGGGTATTCGTGGGAGCATCCATGTGGGACGGGCCATACCGGATCTTTCCTTGCGATGTTTTCTGAGTCTGAGATCAAGCTGGATAGCCAACTGAATTGTAGGTTCCAATGTATCAGGGAACCCCACTTTTGATAATTCGTCTTTGAGGGGCTCGGACAGGCCCAGGTGAAACTGATGGCGCAAGGCAGCATAGTTCCATTCAGTGTATGCAGCCCACTTGCGGAATTCCGTTACCTAGTTCTCACCAGGGCGTTTCCCCTGTTGGAGAGGTCAACACTGTTTAAGCCGTGGTGGTTCATTGTGGGTCATCATAGAGCATTGGCATGGCATTGAATAAAGAAGACTGAGTGCAGTATAGGACTCTCCCTTTCCAATAGCTGATGAGCCCATGCCTGAGGTTCTTCTGTAAGTAAGGCTACTACGAACCCGACCTTTGTATTCTCTGAAGAGAAGGTCCTAGGCTGTAAGGTAAAGTATAGCCGACAGGCGTTCCTGAAAGCCCGGAACTTGTGGCAAACCCATGAAAATAGTTCCGGCATAAATACCCATGGTTTAGGAGCTGGAGTAGAGATGGGCTGCTCCATAGCTATAACAGGTGGTTCCACAGGGCTCAGAACTGAGGTATTTGCCATTGCAGTCAGCCGACCTTCCAGTTGAAAGTACCCCTCTTGTATGGACGTCAGGGCCTAAGACACAGAGGCCACTTGTTGGCACAGGGCCTCAAAGGCGGAAGCACTCCCCTCAGTCTCAGAAATGGCTGAGTTATTCTGTCACGAGGGCCACGTACCTGATGTGAGACCAAAGTAGTGGGGAGGCCTCCCTTGCACCTCGGGTCTTTGAAGCCTCTGGAGATGGAGACAGAGACTTGGTGGACACAGAGTGGCACGGGAACCTGGGGTGTGGAGCACCATGCAAGCCTTAGTCCAAGATCCGAGCCGAGTTCAAGTCCAGTTTGGCAACGAAGTATAAATGGGAAAATCAGAAGAATGGTCGAGATCCAAGCCGGGGTTGTTTCCTATCTGGCAGCGGAGTACAAAAGGTGTAAAGAAGTAGAATGGTCAAGGTACAAATCTGAGGTCAATGGCAAGCTGCAATCAAGAGTAGTCAAATAGATTTCCAGGTCACAACAAGTTCAGACAGATTACACACTAGCACAGGAACAAGGGGGGACTGAAGATAATCCAACAATTTGGCAGTGTCTGAGCTGGGCTTATATAGGGAAGTTTGAGGTCACTTCCTGTGCGTCTCCGAGACATTTTCCCGCCTTTTCCCATCAGGTTGAGGTCACATCCTGTGCGCCTCCTGGGCATTTTCCCGCCTTTTTCCATCAGGTTGAGGTCACTTCCTGTGCTCCTCCTGGCCATTTTCCTTCAGGTTGAGGTCACTTCCTGTGCTCCTCCTGGCCATTTTCCTGCCTTTTTCCATCAGTTCTTATGCGCAGGTGCGGGTTGGCGCACTGAGGCAACTTTGGCGCATGCTCAGTTGGCACAAATATTCTCTTGCGGCAATGCGCCATTGGTGCATGCGTAGTAAGCCCTGGACTCTTACAGTGGGATAGTTGAGAAGAATGGGTGTAGATCGCGCTGGACTGACTCTACCAGTCAGTGTTGCAGATTGGTAGGTTGTGGGCAGAGGGAAAGAATGAGTTTCCAGAGGTCCGTGTCCAATTTGGAAAAAGGTGGTGTTGAGCCCTGTTAGGGCTTGGGCTGCTACCTCGGTGTGCGTCCTTGCGGTTGACTCCGTGTTAATGTAGAAGAAATAAGTATAAAGGAGTGCCCAGTGATCAAAGAGGTAAGTAATTTGTATTTTATTTGAAATTTCAGCAATCTTGAACCCTGCACTCTGTACACAATGCACTCCTCAACCCTGTACTCTGTACATAGAGCACCCTGAACCCTGCTGTTGGTACATATAACACCCCTGAACTCTTCACTCTGTGCATAGGGCACCCCTAAACTCTGCACTATGTGCACCAATAAACCCTGCCCGTCACATAGCACACCCCTAAACCCTGCACTCTGTACATAGCACACTCCTGAACCCTGTACACCTTACATAGAGCACCCTTGAACCCTGCAGTTGGTACAAAGCACACCCCTGAACACTTCACTCTGTGCATAGGACACCCCTGAACTCTGCACTATGTTTATAGTACACCCCTAAACCCTGCATGTTACATAGCACACGCCTGAACTCTGCCCACTGTACATAGTGCACCTCTGAACCCTGCAGTTGGTACATAGCACACCCCTGAACTCTTTACTCTGTGCATAGGGCACCCTTGAAACTAAACTATGTACCCGTACATAGCACATCCCTAAACCCTGCACTATGTACGTAGCACACTCCTAAACCCTGCACTCTGTACGTACAGCACCCGCGAACTCTGCACTGTACACAGTGCACCCCTTAATACTGCATTTGGCACATAGTGCATCCCTGTACTCTGAACTCTATACATCCCTGAAAGGGGTTGTAAAGTCTCAAGTTTTTTCACCTTAATGCATTCTATGCATCCTGTTGCTGTCAAACTCAGTTAGCTAATCAGGAGAGAGGGGGCAGGGCTGAACCACAGCTCTGTGTCTGAATGGACACACGGAGCTGCAGCTCAGCTCAGGTGCTCCCATAGCAAGCTGCTTTATGGCCCGTACACACGATCTGAAAATCAGATGCAAAATACCGCTTTCGATGCAATCGTACAATAATCGGATCGTTAGTACAGAGATTTCAAGATCCGATCATAACATTTCAACCGATATTATTCTATATTATCGGACAAGCACCAAAACATTCCTCGTACGATACCAGATCGTACGATTTTCGTTTAGTCAGTACAGTTGTCATCCGAAAATACAATAGAAATATACTACAACACATGACATCACTTCCGTTTTTTCTTCTGTTGTACGAGAATTTATGACTTTAGTAACCTATTCAATTTCTACTTGCGACTAGTAAGCGAAAAAAGTAGGACAATCTATTGTCCGATTTTCGGATTGTGTGTACGGGGCTTTAGGAGCCTGACCACAGCAACAACACTTAACATATCACACTAATAGGCAGCACTGGTGGGCACTAATAGGCGGCACGGATAGGCAGTACTGATGGGCATTGATGGGTGGCACTGATGGGCATTACTGATGGGCATTGATTGACAGCAGTGATGGGCAATGATGGGCAGCACTGATAGGTGGCACTGATTGCCAGCACTGACTGGCATCGCTAATGGGCACTGATTGGTGGCGAGACTAGAGCGGCCATTCTGGGACGCCATCATATGATGTTATCCCAGAACAAGAGCCGCACCAGGGCGGGCGGCAAGCAGTTAACCTCTAGTGGTGCTTCCAAGTTGAAGAAATCGTGTCAGTCCTGACTGCATTTTCAAGGGCATGGCAGCCCATTTTTATTCAAAAGTTCAAAAGTAAACATCAGATTCCCTTGCAGGGGTATTAAGCATTACAGCCTTCCTGGCTAAAAACACAGCACTCCTGCTCAGGCCTTACACCTTAGGCATTGGTCTGTGTTCCCCAGATCCGGACGTTCCGCACCTCTGTGCTTGCAGCTTCGTGCTGCATTGGCTCCCTCCTGATTCCTAGGCCAGACCTCCTGTCTGCCGGGTGGAGCTGTCTCTAAGGATGAGCACTGACCTCTATTCCTGGGATGATTATGAAGCCATGGCACAGGTGTGCATTTAGCAAGCCTACCAAAATCAGGCATACACTGCTCATATGCACCTGTGACACAGGGTCGCATCTCCACAATACGCCTGTCGTTACACACACATGAACTTTAATGGCATCCCAGTCTTAGTCCGTAGGGTTCAATATTGTGTTGGCCCACCCTTTGCAGCTATAACAGTTTAAAAAAAAAAACTTAAAATAATTGTTGCGCGAATATCAACTGATGATAAAACACAGTACCACCTAGTGCACATGAAATATGTGACAATGTCTCAAATATAAAAGGATAAAAAACGGATCAAGCTAACAATTAAATATAATGTCAATGAAAAGTTACAATGTGAATCTTTTGTGACAAAATCTTAAAAAATCCAAATGTGCTACTCCCCTGTGCAATACCTATTCACCCTCCGACACACTAGGCACAAACAGTCTTAGGATTTCTGGCATACACCTGCCGATCAAGCTGGCTTCAATCTCTGATGGAGTCGGTCGGACTTTTGAAACCCTTTTGCATATCCTTACTCCTCCACACAAAATGGTCCTATCACCATGGATGCCGGTTCTCAAAAAAAGAAACAAACAATAGCGCAATATTGCTGGAAACAACTGGGCTATGTATGCTACATAGAATGCACTCACATGTACCCAGGTGGATCGGGCGTTACTAACAGTCAGGCTCTCAGGCTTACTCCTCCTCACAACCCCTCAATGCATCGCACACACTAGGGTAACGCCACTGGCTCCTTCTACCGACGCGTTGCGTCACAGGTCACGTGACTTTTTCAAGGGAATAAAGCCTCTTGACAAGCGTAAAGGGATTTATAGCCACACGTGGTTAGCGGGTTGCCATAGTGACATAGGGATCACGTTACATTTTAAACAGCCGTATAGCAATGATAGCATCTAATTGCTAATACAGATATCGGAGCCATGTACATTGTTTTACTTCTTACAATAAAGTAAAAGATGTAATTTATACTGTTAGGAAAAAACATACACTGATACTTTAATAAAATGCACAAAGATGTATAAAAATATTAAAAACACTCGGAATCGACCGAAGGGGATTGGCAATCATTCCTAGTAATAATTTAAAATCATGGTAGGAGTAATTAGCAACCACAAAAACCTGTATACAAAACCATCAGGGAAAATTACAGCATAAATATTAAAATTAATAAAAAAGTGAAAATATATATAAAATAAAAAAATTATTAAAAAGGACGGGAGAAAAATTAGCTTGGAGTTCCTCTATTGTAAAATATTAATTACACCTAAAAATCAGATATGAAGCAGTTTAAATCGAAGTCAATGTTTAATCCCAATGGCGCAAGACAATTGATTTCATAAATCCACCTCGATTCACTTTTACTCAGTTCTCTCACTTTGTGACTTTCCCTCCAATGGGGCTTATATTTATCAATAGTGGGGTTTTTATCATGAAATTCTGCAAAAACTCAAAAAAATCCCATTGGAAAAATGGTGGGAATAAAAATCAACAACCACGTAACCAACCATACAACCAGTATGGAAATACGGGAAATTATGGCCATAATGATCAGGGAAATCAAAGCTATGGCAATCAGGAAAGGAGAGATAATAGAGAATATACTCAGTATTCATATCAACAGGAAGATGGTCGCAATTATCAGGATCAATACCATTATGAAACTAGGAAAAGTCCAATACACACACACAGAATAGATATGAAGCATTGGGAGATTATAGAGAAGATGATTCCAGATCTTTTTTAGACCAACGCAGACGAGACAATACTCCCCCTCGTACAGAAAGAACACCCCCCTCGGAACGACAGAGTGGGAAATACAAGAAGCCCAAACAGAAGAGGGGATGTCGAGGAGGACTCAAGGCCAAAAAGAAAAAGAATAGTTGGGGAAGGTATCTACAACTTGAGTGGAATTGAGCTGACTAAATCAGAATTAATTACACTGGATAAAGGACAAAAATATGCACCAAAAATTAACCTGAATAAGTTTGAGATGTATGTAGATATACAAAAATACAATAGAAAATTAAATATACAAAAAGTATATGTTGAGTAAACCGCCTGCGACGGAAAGAAGATTGACAAATCCGATAGATAGAATAGAACATACTGAATTAAGAAATAAATCTTTGTTCAATCCACAAGTATCCAATAATGGACATATAAAAGTGTTTAACAATATGGTAACTCAAGATATTGATAAATTAAAAATCAAAAGAACGCAAAATCCTCAAGAAATCCAAAGCGGGATTAAAGAGTTGTAGGAAAACAAAAAAGTCGTGATAAGACCGGCTGATAAAGGTGGGGCCATCGTGGTGTCTAAAGAATATTATGATACTGAATTATCAGGCCAATTAAGTCATACTAATACCTATATAAAACTAAAAGGAAATCCAACGAAAGAGTACAAGGGTGAACTGTATTAATTAATTCAAAAAGGAAGAGAAGTACCTATTACCAGAGACCTGCAGGAGTACCAATCATCTATACTGTGCCAAAAATTCCCAAAACCAGACTCACCCACCTGGAAGACCCATAATTAATGGGATACAATCAATGCCAGACTGGGAGAGTATGTTAACAGCTTTATGCAACCACTAGTCCCACATACCAAATCCTATTTGAGGGACACCAAGCATTTAATACAAGTTCTGGACACTGTTGAAATCAAACCACAGGAAAGCTATCTGATCGCCACAGTAGATGTAACATCGCTGTATACGATCATTGATCATGATGATGCTATACAAGCTTCAAGATGGGACATGGACACTTTTAGTGGTCTTGTATCAAAGCAAAAAAGATTCATACTGAGGAGTCTAGCGTATGGAGTACAACATAACTATTTCTGGTACCAAATGGAGTATTACCGGCAACTAAACGGAATTGGAATGGGGGCAAAGTATGCACCTAGTGTAGCCAATATTATGGCGAAGTGGGAAGAAGAAGTTATGTATTCCAATCCCCCAAATCAATTGGTTCTATTCAAGAGATTTATAGATGACTGCATCATTATATGAAGAGGAGATCGAAGCAGTTTAAGTCAGTTTTTTGAAGGATTAAATGACAATCAAAAGAATATAAAACTTTTATATGAGATTAGTAATAAGAGCATCTAATTTCTCGATCTTGAAATAACATTAGAATCAAATAGTTCTGCAACTAAAACATTTTTAAACCGGTGGAAAGAAATAGTTATATTCCTACAGATAGCTGCCATCATGATCCGTGGCTCATCAACATACCAAAAGGACAAAAGGTAATGCTGCGTACACACGGTCGGACTTTCCAGCTACAAAAGTCCGACAGCTCGTCCTACAGACTTTCGACAGACTTTCAACGGACTTTTGGCGGACTTTCAATGAACTTTCTAACGATCTGACTTGCCTACACACGATCACACCAAAGTCTGACAGATTCGTGCGTGATAAGGTACACCGGACTAAAATAAAGAAGTTGATAGCCAGTAGCCAATAGCTGCCCTAGCGTCGGTTTTGGTCCGTCGGACTAGCGTACAGACGAGCGAATTTCTGGGTCCGGCGGAGTTACGACGTAAAGATTTTTTTTTTTTACGGCCCACATGGACCAACATGTTACAGAGTATCACATGTATCACGTAACATACACAATATACTTTAGAAGACCAAAACTCATTGTGTTTAACATGTTTTACAATGTCTCATCTTCTTTTGTCTTAATACTGAAAAAGTGATACCCAATCCCGGATAAACCGGTAGTATGTTAAATGAGTAATCTTTATTGAGCATGTGACATTATGTTTTAATATGGCCCATTGCGTCGGCTCTCTTTTTTTTTCCTCTCAAATAGACATTAATAAAAGAAACTAAAGAAAGGTTAGGAAAGGTTAGGGGAGAGAAGGAAAAGGAAATGAGAGGAGAGTAGAGGGTAGTGCAGGGGGAGAGTATAGTGAAGTAGGTGAGAAAGGGGGGAGATGAGTGTGTATATCTCGCAAGCATGGAGGGTCTCGCAGTCCGTTCCCACAGAGTATTATGTCATTATTTGTGATTCATCAGCGATAGCTCATTGTCGCACGTCTGTTCTCGGGTCACAATCAGCTCCTCTCAGAGACTGTCCTGCCGTTGAGTAAATAAACATAGTCCACAGTTGCCAAGTCTTAGAGAATATTTCTTCTCTGTGTTGTGCCGTGTGGATTAGATCTTCCAGTTGTCTGATGTCCTCTACTTTCTCTAGCCACATATCAATTGTCGGTGGGAGGGCGGATTTCCAACACAGTGGGATGCAGGCTCTAGCTGCATCTAGCAAGTGACGTATGACTGTTTTTTTGTATATCTTGTCGGGAATGTCTGTAGCGTGTAGTAAAAAGAATGCAGGGTCATTTGTGATTGTCCTGTCAGTAAACAGTTGTACAGTCTCTCGTATCACTTTCCAAAAGTGTGTGAGTTTGGGGCAAGACCAAAATATGTGTAACAAAGTTCCCTTGTCCATTTGACAGCGCCAACACATATCTGATGTTGTTGGGAACATTTCATGTAGGCGTGTTGGGGTTCTATACCATCTGGAAAGTACCTTATAATTTGTTTCCTGGGTCTTAGCGCAAATGGAAGATTTGTGTGTGAAACGAAGTATGTGTTGTCTCTTTGCGGGGCTAAATCTACAGTCCAATTCCTCTTCCCATTTAAGTAAGCCTGGCGGTATATAGTCCGAGGGGGGTGTATTCAGTAGGTTGTAGGTCAGTGAGAGTGTGTGTGGTAAAACACCTGTATCAGTACAGAGTTCTTCTAATGTCGTGAGGTTTTGATTACTATCTGTGGGAGGTGGGATGGAGTTGAGGAAATGTCTTAATTGGAGTGTCCGCATGAAGTCTAGACAGAACCTACCCGTGAGATCGGAAAGCTCCGAGTATGTTTTCCAACGCCCTCCAGAACTAAAGTGGGAGGCCAAATGTATACCTGCTTCCCCCAACTTACGAAAAATTCCATCTTGTAGGCCTGGTGTGAACAGGGGATTGCCTATTATTGGATATAGGGGTGAGTTCGGGGAAGAAATTGTCGTTTTAGATATTAGTTTTGCGCAAATTCGGGCCGTGTTGCCTATTAGAGGGTGGCGTTTGAGTTCCGTTGGTAAACGTTGGTAAACCCTTGTAACACCACGGGGTGCCACCTAGTGGAATTGTGGTGTGGGATTGTTCCATTTGGGACCATAACTTGGTTTTCTACGCCAATCTATAAGTCTTCCTAAGTGTACAGCCTGATAATAAGCACGAATGTTAGGTAGTGCCAACCCACCAGAAGACTTTGGGAGCACTAGTAGTTTGTTAGGGAGCCTGGGTCTTTTCTTAGCCCAGACGAAGTCAGTGAATAGCGATTGTACTTGTCTGAAAAAACTGAGAGGTATGTGTATTGGCAGGGCTTGCATTAGATATAGTAGTTTCGGTAGGATAGACATTTTTAGAATATTACACCGCCCTAGCCAGGAATGTAGGCCAGATTGCCATGTGTTTAGTAATGTTTTGATTTTTGATAGTAATGGGGGGAAGTTGATTTCATACAGTTTCGCTAAGGTTTGGGGTATATGGGTGCCCAGATATTTCAAAGCTTTGTTTGTCCATTTCAGTTTAAAACTGGATTGTAGAGATGTAAGTTGTGTTAGTGGGATCCCTATGCTCATTGCCTCTGACTTAGCTAGATTAATTTTCAGATAAGAGAGAGCTCCATATGTAGAAAATTCTTTAAGCAGGTTAGGGAGGGAGATTATCGGGTTTGATAGTGAGAACATCAAGTCGTCGGCGTATGCTGACACCTTATATTGAGTGTGTTCGATGGAAACTCCCATAATGTCTGGATTTAGTCTGATATGGCATAAGAAGGGCTCCAAAGAAAGCGCAAAGAGGAGGGGTGAGAGTGGGCATCCTTGCCGTGTGCCGTTCGCAATTTGAAAAGCGTCTGACACCACGCCATTAACCCTAACCCTTGCAGATGGTGAGGAATATATTGCCGAAATCCAGTTCAGCATATTATTTCCTAGGCCAATGTGTCGTAGCGTTGCAAACATAAATGACCAGTTCACCCGGTCGAATGCTTTTTCAGCATCTGTGCCAAGAAAGACCGTTGGTGTACCTGCTAAGTTGGCCTTATAGAGCAAATTCAGGACTTTTGTGGTGTTGTCCCTCGCCTCTCTAGTTGGGACGAAGCCCACTTGATCTAGGTGAATCAGGCCGGTTATGTATTGTTGTAGTCTAGTAGCCAGTATTTTAGTAAATAGTTTAAGGTCAGTATTCAGTAAGGATATAGGGCGGTAGTTTCCACATTAAATCGGGTCTCTGTCTTCTTTGTGTATAACTGCTATTTGGGCTTGTAATGTATTATGATGTAACTTGCTTCCCTTGCCTAGATCATTAAAGAGTTTGATTAGGTGCTGTCCCAGGGATGGGAGTAGGGCTTTATAGTACTGGACTGTAAGACCGTCCGGTCCTGGAGCTTTTCCTTGTTTGGTACTTTTTATTGCCAATTGTATGTCTGTTAGTGTTATGGGTTCTTCTAGTAGTTCTCGTGTCGTAGTCGATAGGGTAGGCATGTTGGAATCTGCTATGTAGTTTGCTATGCGTTCTGGGGTGGGTTGTGGCATGTTTAGGTTATATAAAGCTTCATAATAAGATCTAAATGTTTGTGTTATGTGCTGGGGTAGAGTTACTTTCTGACCCGTGGGAGAGTGTATATGTGGGATATATGACGCTGTCTTCTGTGATTTTAAAGATTGTGCAAATAGTCTACCGCATTTATTGCCCGATTCATAAATCTTTTTCCGTGAGATTTGGAGGGCCGCCTTAGCCTTAAAGTGTAGAAGGTCTGTGATCTGTGTACGTATTGTGTCTAGTTCACTACCTAGGGTATTAGTCGGTGTCTGTTTGTGTTTAGATTCCAATTTGTGAAGTTTGTCAAATAATGTCGATAGTTGTGCGGATCTATGTTTTTTGAGTCCTGCTCCGTGTTTTATAAGGACTCCGCGGATCACCGCTTTGTGTGCTTCCCATATCAGTCCTCCGTCTCCGTCATCTGTGGTATTTGAGTAAAAGTAGTGTGAAATTTCTTTCGTAACATCCGCAACTATTTCTGGATCTTGTAGGAGGCTTTTGTTAAGTCTCCATGGACTCTTTTGTCCCCTATAAAGGTCAGTAAAGGCATATTGCATTGTAACCGGGGCGTGGTCTGACCAGGTAATAGAACCAATGGCGGAGCCTCTAACAGCCTGAAGTTGGCTGTGGGGGATTAAGAAGAGATCAATACGCGAGTATGCTTGATGGGGGCGTGAAAAAAAGGTGTAGTCTCTTTCACCCGGGTGGAAGAGACGCCAAGCGTCTATCAGTTGTGCGGCGTGAAGGGCCGAAAGTATCCTTTTGCGTGTACCTCGTGGGGAGGAGGATGTGCCTGTCGAGGTGTCTTCTACTGGGGTCAGTGGGAAATTTAGGTCACCGCCTATGATTAGTTGTCCCTCAGAGAAGCCCTGGAGAAGTTCTAAATGTCGTTTCAAAAATGAGTCTTGGTGGCTATTTGGGACATAAAAATTTGCAATGGTCACTTTTGTACTGCCAATTAGTCCTTTCAGAAAAAGAAACCTACCTGTCATGTCTGCCTTTTTATCAACTAGAGACCACGGGACTTTTGCAGATATCTGTATGGAAACCCCTCTAGACTTGGCTTCTGAGTAGGTGGAATGGTATACTGTCGGGTAATGTCTGTTTTTGAGGATCCGGAGTTTGTCATCCCGGAAATGTGTCTCCTGCAGCAGGACTATGTCCGCTTTCATGCGTTTCATGTCATTTAATAGCATTCGTCTCTTTTCAGGGACATTAAGCCCTTTTGCGTTAAGAGTAACAATGTTAAGAACCTCCATACTCGTGAGCACACAAGAGTATAGAAGAAAAGAGAGGGGCAAGAGAGAAGAGCAGGAGAAAAGAAGGAGTCAAGAGTGGTAAGCAAAGAGGGATTATAAGAGAAAAAGACCACTCTAAGGTGGTTAAGGGTGTCTTGAAAGGAAAGCTTTCAACCGACCCAATCCAACTGAGTTGGAAAACTAACGTGTAGCTATATATTGCTTCAACGCCTACCAGTGTCACCTGGTATAAGGCGATTTCCTATGTGGAGGAGAGTCTAGCAAGGGTCATGAGGGGAGATCCCTACCCTCCCCCGGCCCCCGGACCTAAGATTGTAAATGTATATGTGAGTACGTAGATAGCCTCCCCGTGTACAGGCTTAGAATATGTGTATATAACATGTATGAGCACCCGGCGCTCCTTAACTATAGTAATAAAAATAACCTTATTAAAGATAACATTATTGGTTGGACCAAAGAAATTGCATAACAACATTGCTGGTTGGCTATAAAATATACTGACCGTATGCCCTCCTCCAAGCTAACGGAAATAATAGTCCCCGGCTAGCAAAAAAAAAAAAAAAAAAAAGTGGGAAAACCCCTAGTACATTTCACTATGTATGGTTACTTTCCAGGGTTATGCTGTTACCATATATTATGCAGGTTGATAAGTGTGGCAAGCAAGGGAGGAATCTTACCAGAGACCATCCCATGTGTCCCCTTTAGACAGCACATTGCAAATTCTCCCCTTTACCTCCCGGCTCCCGCCATAATAAACATATACATCTATATTCCAACCCTCCTGCTATCTGCGGGGACTCCCCCATCACATATCCTTTAGGCAGCGAGGACAGGTAACCCCAACATCTCCTCCCCCCATCCACCCATACTAAAGCTTATATAGCCCCTCTAGACAGTTTCATGGGTCTTCCAGGGATACCGGCATTTCAATTTCCTATAGTCACCGCACTGGACCATGCTTTGAAGTCTGGTGTCCAACTCCCTCCGGCGCGGTCTTACCTCGGAGCACAGTGTGACAAAGTTCCCAGGTCTACTCCTCGTGTCGGTCTCAGTAGGCAATTGACCTCAGTCTCGGAACAGGAGGGGGTGTGACGAGATCTTCACCTATTCGAGTAGGAACACAAAGAGGCCGGGACGGGGGAGGCGAAGGGCACGGGAGGGGGGACGGCAGCATGGCTGTCGCTTCCACCCGTCGCCAGAGGGGTCCTCAACTCTGTCTCACTCACCTCCGTGGCTTGTGGGAAGGGCCGGCACAGTTCAGGAAACACATCCGGCCGACATGTAATGAGTTTATGGAAGGCAGGAAGACAGGGGGTTCAGGGCGGGGAGCAAGCTATGATCAACCCTGGGATGTGCCATGTCTGTGGTAGAGCTCCACATTCAGGGGGAGGGCAACGGTTCAATTGCAATGGCAAAGTGGGTCAGGTGCCAACCGGAACATAAAATAATAAACATATGTGAAAGGTAGTCAATGCAGAATGGGCTCACATATTGTGTTTAAGACTCACGTGCATTGTTTTCTGGTCTAGCACGGGACCGACCTCGGGACCGCTGCGAACGGATAGATGGGTTGGGTCGGTTCATGGTTGGGCCCATGCGGCCTGTAGGACGTGGAATCTTTAGCAGCCAATTTGGTATCTGTATCGGCTCTGTTCCCAGAAAGTCAAATAGGGCCGGTAAGTCCGCTGGTGTGCGCAGTGTAAAAGAAGCACGATCTGTACGGAAGATAACCGCTAGTGGGTATCCCCATCTGTAGGTGCAGCCCAGACTTCTCGCTAGTTCCAGCACCGGCTTCAGCATGGCGCGTCGCTGCAACGTGGCCCTTGAAAGATCTGGGAGGATTTGGATGTGGGCACCATCGAATTCTACTTCACCCTGGTCCCAGGCTTTCCTCAGTAGGGTTTCCTTCTGCGCATAGCGATGTAGGCGACATAATACATTGCGTGGCCTAGCTGGGTCCGTAGATTTGGGGCCTAGGGTGCGATGTATCCTGTCTATTTCCAGGTGGGGTGGAGGGTTTTCCAAGAGGCTCTGGAAGATCGCCGTCGCAGCTAAGTCTTCTTGACCTGTGGCCTCCGGGATTCCTCGTAGCCGCAGATTGTTGCTGGCGACTACGGTCCTCCATCTCCTCCAAATGGAGCTGCATTTCCTGCGCTTCTAGGGAATGGGCCTGTTGGGATTGCTCCATGGCTTGCATCCTCTCTTCCAGGGTGGATATCCTGTTTTCACCCGAGGTGACTCAGTTCTCCACTATGTGTAAGTCCTCCCTCACCTCCTGGATATCTTTGTTATGCGTTTCCTCTATCCGTAGGATCAGGGCCTCAATATCTGCCCTCGTGGGGAGAGTCTCCAGGTCCGCTCTTGTGGGGAGGGCCCTTAGCATGCTACGGAGATCTTCCTCTATAGAGCCCTGGATTGGCGATGTATCCTCCATCTCAGTGCGGAATAGTGCTGGTGTTCCCGTGAGGAGTAGAGGGGTTGAAATGTGGGCAGGAGAGGACATCAGAGCTCCGGTGGAGGACGATGGTGTGCGGGGCTCACGTGGCGCGGAGACTATGGCGCCGGGGGATAAGTCTGACTTGCCTTAGAAATGCGGAATATCTTGTTGTGTGTTCCGGTAGTGGGTTCCACGGGTGGCCGATCGTGTCCTGCATCTCTTGGGGTTGCTCATACCTCTCTCACAGGGTTTAAAAGACTGTTTGTGGTCCGTGCAGGCCGGGTCGGACAGGGAGCTCCCTCACCACTTGTCTTCACTCGGCCATTGGTAAGCCACGCCCCCCACGACGTAAAGATTTGAAGCATGTTCCAAATCTAAAGTCTGTCAGATTTGCGACTGGAAAAGTCAGCTGAAGGTTCGGTGAAGCCCACACATGATTGGATTGTCCGCCGGATTTGGTCCGTCGGCGTCTGTCAGACAAGTCCGGTCGAAAAGTCCGACCGTGTGTACGCGGCATAAGAATTAGAAAGAATTACAGCAGCCAAAATGTTTTTGAGGAACAGGCAAACATTATAGGGAACATATTTATTGAAAAGGGGTACAAAGAAGATTTCATAAAAGGAAAAATACAGGGAGGTACTAGAACTACCAAGAGAGTCCCTTGTACAGGATAAAGAGAAGAAAAAATTAAAGTGGTGTTCCGGCCAAAATTATACTTTTTAAATAAAAATACCCCTATAATACACAAGCTTAATGTATTCTAGTAAAGTTAGTCTGTAAACTAAGGTCTGTTTTGTTGGTTTATAGCAGTAGTTTGTTTATTTAAAACAAAAAAAAGTAGTTTATTTTATAAACTTACAGCAGGCCGTGGCCATCTTAAATGTGGGCATCTGAAGCCAGACTGTATGTCTTCCTGCATCTCATCCTTGCAGATCTTGCACATGCTCAGTGCAGCACAAGCAGTGCAATAGGTTTCAGGTCAGGTTTCCATAGCAACGGCAGTTTCAGAGGAAGTTGCCGCCCCTTCCCAGAAGGCATTGCAAACAGGAAATGATGCGATGGGCCGCGGCCAGGGAGGAGGAAGAGAAAAATGAATACAGCAGATATACAGGAGGTGCTGAGAAAAAAAAATAAAAAAATATCCAATTTGTTTACAGTGCACGGTTTAGTGAGGGATGCTGAAGAGTTGTAAAAGTGGGTGGAACTCCACTTTAAATTATCAAGAAACTCCCATGATTTTCCAGGGAAAAGCATTCTATCCTTGCAAAAAATGCTATGCCTGCAGCAATACAAACCAAAAGGGACAAACGTGTAATAAATTTATATCCAATACCACTAAAAAAGAAGATGCAATAAAGGACTTCATCTCATGTCAAACAGGAGTAGTGTATATGTTGGAATGTTCTTGTTCCTTACAATACATAGGAAGAACCAAACGCCCTCTGTGGAAGAGATTGCATGAACACGTACAAAACATAAAATCAGGCTTCCAAAAACACAGTGTATCTCGGCATTTTGCAGAATTTCACGATAAAAACCCCACTGAGTTAAAATTCTGGGCTACTGATAAATATAAGCCCCATTGGAGGGGAAGTCACAAAGTGAGAGAATTGAGCAAAGGTGAAAAGTGAATCGAGGTGGATTTATGAAATCAATTGTCTTGCGCCATTAGGATTAACCATGGACTTCGATTTAAATGCTTCATATCCGATTTTTAGGTGTAATAATATTTTACAATAGAGGAACTCCAAACTAATTTTTCCCCCGTCTTTTAATATTAATTTTTTTATTTTATATATATATTTAATTTCACATTTTTATTAATTTTAATATTTATGCTGTAATTTTCCCTGATGGTTTTGTATACGGGTTTTTGTGGTTGCTAATTACTCCTGCCATGATTTTAAATTATTACTAGGAATGATTGCCAATCCCCTTCGGTCGATTCCGAGTGTTTTTAATATTTTTATACATCTTTGTGCATTTTATTAAAGTATCAATGTGTGTTTTTTCTTAACAGTATAAATTACATCTTTGTGGGTTGTGAGGAGGAGTAAGCCTGAGAGCCTGACTGTTACTAACACGCCCGATCCACCTGGGTACATGTGAGTGCATTCTATGTAGCATACATAGCCCAGTTGTTTCCAGCAATATTGCACTATTGTTTGTTTCTTTTTTTGAGAACCGGCATCCATGGTGATAGGACCGTTGTGTGGAGGAGTAAGGATATGCAAAAGGGTTTCAAAAGTCCGACTGACTCCATCAGCGATTGAAGCCAGCTTGATCGGCAGGTGTATGCCAGAAATCCTAAGACTGTTTGTGCCTAGTGTGTCAGAAGGTGAATAGGTATTGCACAGGGGAGTAGCACATTTGGATTTTTTAAGATTTTGTCACAAAAGATTCACATTGTAACTTTTCATTGACATTATATTTGATTGTTAGTTTGATCCGTTTTTTATCCTTTTATATTTGAGACATTGTTACATATTTCACGTGCACTGGTACTGTGTTTTATCACCAGTTGATATTCGCGCAACAATTATTTTCAGTTTTTTTTGCATTAGTGCGAGATCACTTTACTGGTTGCAGCTTTTATCCCCGTTTATAAATATTTTTTTTCAGGTTCCAGTTTTAAAATCATACCAGCGCTTGAGTATCTTTTATCACTATAACAGCTTCAACTCTTCTGGGAAGGGTGTCCACAAAGTTTAGGAGTAATACATAAAAAAGTTGCGCTCTTCAAAATAAACCAAAATGTGATGTAACACAGTGTGAATAACAGTGGTTGAATACAACTGTGAAGAACAATAAAATCAGAAAATGTCCATATACATCCATATGTGATCAATTCTAAAATTGGTGTAGAAATTGACTCCATGTATTATATGGGAAAGAGAAGATACTCCAACAAAGTTCCACCACCAGAGATCAAAGAGGTCCTCTTGTGACACCCATCACCTGGTTAATGGGGATGCTTACCAGAGAGGATGGGCATAGTCAAGCACGCTTGCAGGTAAACCTCTGCAGGGTAACAAGCGATGAGACCTTCTATGGATCACTGAAGCATACTAGTGTTGGGGGAGTGCATCCAAGAGTAAGAAACTCCCATAGGGATGTCCAGATCGATCTTGGCCAAATACGATTGGTATGTGGAAAAAGAAGGGGCTCCAATAGTGTAATATAGTGTGAAATTGTCAGGGCTGGGCTTAGCCCTTCCTTCTCTGAGCTGGCCGCTCAGCTGTCGGCTAATTGCCACCTTCTATCTCTCCACAGTGACTCACCTGTTGATGATATCCTGCTCATAAGTCCTGCCTACTTAAGCCGTCCAGCCCAGATGATCTCTGCCTTCACCTTGGTCAACATCACAGAGACCATCTCCTGCGTTCATGTTAAAGACTTGCTTGGCTGACACTCCTTCTGGCTACAGATCCTGCTTGCTGTTCCACTACGCTGATCTCTGGCTTTCTGACTGTCTGGCTTCTCTGACTATCCGTTCCGGTTACCGAACTTTGACTTTGTTTTGACTACGTTTGTTCTATTTACTTTTATTATTAAACAAGTTGATTTAACTGTACTTCTGTCTCGGTCTGATTCATGGTTTCTGACAGTAGGCAAATGCCATGAATTCAGAAGATGCAGTCAATCCACTTGTTGGTAATATTTTTCCAGATTGGATGAGGATCACTGCATGGATCAGTTTGCCATGGCATTACAAACACTCCTGAGTCGCATGGCTAACCTGGAATCTCCCACTGTGGCTGCTCCGGTACAACCTGTGTTGCAAGCCGTCCCTGCTGCAGCTCCAATCTCTGTGCAGGCACCCGCCTCGAGTATTACCTCTATAAGAGGTATGTCTGGTTCCTCTCTGCTTCCCCAGCGATTTGGGGGCGATCCAGTCTAATGCAGAGGGTTTCTCAACCAGGTTGAGATATACTTTGAGATGCTGACTCAGGCGTTTCCCACGAATAGATGCAAAGTAGGTTTTGTGATATCTTTGCTTTGTGAGAGAGCCTTGGCCTGGGCAAACCTTCTATGGGAGACGCAAAAACCTGTTGTCTTGAGTTGCCCTGAATTTGTGGCTTATTTTAAAGGCTCATGTCCATCAGAGTACAAGGACGGTTGCCGATTAGGCCATTAAATTCCGTACTCTGGCAGCAGAGGTTGCTTGGAACAATAAGGCCCCCGTGGCTGCTTTTTCTCATGGTGTCTTGGATTCCATCAAGGATGAGATAGCAGCCCGAGATATACCCACTGAGCTGGAGAAGTTGATCATGTTTGCCATCCTCATTGACTCCAGAAAGATTTTCTTTTAAGGAGCGCTTGCGGAAGCCTCCTGTACATTTGTCTCAAAGCTTTGCAGTCCCACCCTTGCCTCCCTCACCTCCCATGCCTCCTGGTACCGAGTCGGTCAGTGAAGGTGAACCCATGCACTTGGGCTTCACGCGTCTCTCCACAGATGAGAGAACCCTTAAGAGGAGGGAGAGATTGTGCCTTTATTGTGGCCAGGCAGGTCACTTTTTGAAGTCTTGTCCTACCCATCCAGGGAACGCTCGAACCTTGAGGTCCTTTCATGGACAGACCTTAGGTGGCGTTTCGTCCCCAGTTATCCAGAAGTATAAGCCCCTGGTTTTGGTTACCCTTTCTTGGGCTGAGTGGTCCGTCGAGATACAGGCTCTAATCAATTCTGGGGCTGCAAGCCTGTTTATTGATGCTGCGTTTGTATCGAAGCACTCGATTCAGCTGAAGCTGCGTGACACTCCACTTGCCATTGAGGCTCTTGACGGGAGAACTCTACAGCCTGCCCATGTTACTCATGAGACGGTTCCGTTGTCCATGGCCGTAGGGGCTCTTCACCATGAAATAATCTAATTCCAAGTTATTTCCTCACCTAAGTTTCTGCTGGTTATTGGTTATCCTTGGTTACAGAGGCACAACCCCTCTTTTGATTGCCTCTGTGCTTAGGTTCTCTCCTGGTCGCCACAATGCAGTAAGACATGCTTCCAGAAGGTAGCCAAGGTTCTATGCACCTCTTCACTCTCCTCCCTGCCTGAGGAGTATAGCGATTTTAGCGATGTATTTTACAAACGGTTAAGTCGCTAGTTTGCTTCTACACCAGCCGTATGTTTACACAATTGACATTCAACCTGGTGCCATCCCCCCTCCTGGCCGGGTTTACCCTTTGTCGGTCTTGAAAGATAAGGCCATGGAGGGGTATGTTGCAGGCACACTTTCTCGATGTTTCTTCTGCAAATCCTCATCTCCTGCTGGTTTCTTCTTTGTGAAGAAGAACAGTGGTGAACTGAGACCTTGTATTGATTATAGGGGTCTCAATCGCTTCACAATTAAGAACGCCTATCCAATTCCGTTGATTACGGCGTTATTTGATTGCCTCAAGAAAGCAACGGTTTTCACTAAGCTTGATTTGAGAAGGGCATACAATCTCGTGAGGATTAAGGAGGGCGACGAGTGGAAACCTGCGTTTAATACCAGAACAGGCTATTATAAGTACCTCGTAATGCCTTTAGGCCTTTTTAAATGCTCCAACAGTTTTCCAGGAATTTATTAACAATGTCCTCGGAGATTTGTTGCAGTTGTGTGGTGGTTAATCTCGACGATATCCTCATATTTTCCAAGGTCCTGGAGAGCCACCACACAGATGTCTGTCGTGTGCTTCAGAAACTATGAGAGAACAATCTCTATTGTAAATTGGAGAAGTGCGAATTCCATCGTGAACAGGTTAAATTCCTGGGTTATGTCATTTGCACTGCTGGTTTTTCGATGGACCCAGAGAAACTTTCTGTATTCCTACAATGGCCCGACCCGTGGGTTTACATCCTCTGCAGCGTTTTCTTGGTTTTGCCAACTATTATTGGAAGTTTATTCATAACTTTTCATCCCTGGTCAAGCCCCTGACTGATATGACCAGAAAGGACGGTAACCCACAGAGTTGGTCTCCAGGGTACATTAAGGCCTTCGAGAGTCTCAAGGCTGCCTTTGTTTCTGCTCCTGTGTTGGCACATCCTGATCCTACATTACCTTTTATCTTTAGAGGTTGATGCTTCTGAGACTAGAGTTCGCGCCCTTAGAGCGCTATGCATCCTTGTGGCTACTTTTCCAAGAAATCGTCACCCGCGGAGTGCAATTACGAAATTGGTGACAGAAAGCCGTTAGTGATCATTTTAGCGCTGAAAGAATAGAGACATCTCCTCGAAGGTACCACTGTGCCAGTTCTCATTTGAATCTCACAATCTTGTCTGAGGCTAAACGCCTCTCTCCCACAAGGCTGCGATGAGCTCTTCTTGCCAAGTTTCAATTACATTGTCTCATTCTTACCAGGTAGTAAAAATGTAAGGGCTGAGGCTTTGTCATGACAATTTTCCTCCACTTCCAAAATGGAGTCGGTTCCAGTTCCTGTGATTCCTACTGATCGTATTCTGGCTACGGTTCGCACCAGTCTAACTTCTCCTTTGGGTGACAAAATTCTTGCTGCTCAGGTCCATGCTCCTCCTGAGAAACCTTGTGACCACTGCTTTGTCCCAGAGAGTCTCTGTACTGCCGTGCTCCAGACTTGCCATTCTCCCAAGGCTGCTGGCCACCCTAGGAAGAATCAACTCTTTTGGGCCATTTCCCAACAATTCCTAGTCTACGTGCCGATGTAACCGCCTTTGTAGCTACCATTTCCGTGTGTGCTCAGAGTAAGACTCCACGACACCTTCCAGTGGGCCTCCTACAACCCATACCCAATGGAGAGAGGCCCTGGACCCACCTGTCTATGGGTTTCATTGTGGAGTTACCAAACTCCCAGGGCAACAGAGTTATTCTTATGGGCGTGGGCGGAGTTTGCTCATAATAGTGCCTTGAAATCTGCTTCCCAATTGTCCCCGTTTATATCGAACTATGGTTTCCAACCTTCCATGTTGCCTGACTCATTTGTTCCACAGAGTATTCCTGCATTAGAGGAGCATCTCTGTGGTCTTTGTTCCACTTGGGCACAAGTCCAGGAGGCTTTGCGACATGCTGATAGGTACAGACTCCATGCTGAGCACACACGCCTGCCTGCACCTTCCTATCAGGTTGGGGACAGGGTCTGGCTGTCATCTTGCAACCTCCGACTTTGTCTCATCTCGCAACCTCCGCTCTTGGGTCTCATCCTCAGACGTACATGCCCCTGTCCTCCTCCGTAATTTCCATAGACTTTTTCCCTCAAGCCTGGTGGTCCTCTGAGGGGAGGGGAAGTTGAGGAGGGGGTACTGTCAGGGCTGGGCTCAGCCCTTCCTTCTCTGAGCTGGCCGCTCAGCTGTCGGCAAATTGCCAGCTCCTATCACTCCACAGTGACTCACCTGTTGATGATATCCTGCTCGTCAGTCCTGCTTACTTAAGCCGTCCAGCCCAGATGATCTCTGCCTTCGCCTTGGTCAACATTCTGCATTCCTGTTAAAGACTTGCTTGGCTGAAATTCCTTCTGGCTCCAAATCCTGCTTGCTGTTCCACTATGCCGATCTCTGGCTTCCTGACTTTCTGGCTTGTCTGACTATCCGTTCCGGTTACCGAACTTTGGCTATGTTATGACTATGTTTGTTCTATTTACTTTTATTATTAAACACGTGTGATTTAACTGTAATTCTGTCTTGGTCAGCCATTCGCTCCCGCTGCTATCAATGAAATCCAATGACACGGGCGCTGGTGGGGGCGTGGCCGAGTCCTGCTCTGTTGAACCAAAAATAATTGTGAGTGGTGGCATATTCCAAAAGTTCCATAATAAAGGTTTTTCGTTTGGCGATAAAATTGTTTCTTTATTGAGAAAATATTCTACAGACGTTATTCCCCATTGGTGTGGAATGATTGTGTAAAGAGATGTTACATCAGCAGTACCCAATGTGCTGCCTTGCAGGCTAATTAAGTTATAATTACTTATATAGAATGTGTAGTTTACCACTGCCATCTAGTGGCCAAAGTCTGTAGCAACTTTATCTTCAGTCAGGTAAATTTCTCATACAAGATGTGACCTTTGGTTCAGGAAGTTCTTCAGCCATTTTAGATTGTCATTCTACATGGATGCAGCATGTCTGTTTCTCTCCCAAGGGGCTTGAGACATCATCACCTGTAAGTGTCTTTCTGTTGTGTCATCTGTCATTTATGCTAGATTAGTTATTCTATGTGTACTGATATCTTGTTATTGTATTGTATTGCAGTTTCACAAATACAAAAACTTAAAAATTAAAAACTAAAAACTAAAAACTAAAATAAAGTTGGATTACTTCGGTAGACAAATCAAGCATTGGGCTTCCGTGTACTGGAGTCTCTGACAAGTGTTTAGCTGTCCGTTTAGAACCACACAACAGTCAGTGTTTTGAGAGCGGAACAGTGAAAAGGTGTAGCGCAACAAGCCTGGAGATATTAGTCTCTGCACAGACAGAATGAGTCTAAGATCAGGAAGACAGTATAAGGCTGAAGATCAGCTACCCGGGACACATCAAGGCAGGGAGAGCATGCCAAGTGTCCAGCAAGACGACGCACGCTCACACTCGTCTAAATCAACAAGGTCCAGTCAGATTTCATCAGCAAGTGCCCTTTTAGTCAGAGCTCGCGCCAAAGCAGAGGCAGCTCGGGTCAAGCTAGAATTTGCCGAGAAAGAGGCTGCCATTATAAAAGAAAAATCAGAGCAGGAAGCAAAGTTGCATATACTTCAGTGTCAGTGCGCAGCCGCCGCAGCAGCAGCAGAGGCCGCAGCTTATGCTGATATTGAGCGGTCTGGAAGTGGGTCTATCCACAAAGGCCCAGATGTGCCTGAGAAACCCTGTTCCTCAGCAGAACGTACAAAGGAGTATGTCCAAGAACTTTTAAACAGCAATGCAACTAAACAGTTTCCCAATCCAGAGTCAGCTGAATTTAAACCAGAACCAGCAGAACCCCTGAGTGTACGAAAACAAACCCATGAAGCTAGCAATGCCAGAACAGTTAAAGATGAACCATTAGAGACATATAGGAACAGGCCAAGTGAATCCTTACTACAGCAACCCAAACACCAGAGTGCACAAGATGTCACTAAATATCTTATCCGTAAAGAGATGGTTAATTCAGGCTTTCTCAAGTTTGATGACTCCCCCGAGAATTACTGGGCATGGAAGTCTTCTTTTCTGAATGCAGTCAAAGACTTAGAATTACCAGCAGCTGAGATGCTAGACCTGATGATAAAATGGCTTGGGACTGAGTCAGCAGAGCATGCAAGAAGGATGCACAGGATTCACATATTTAACCCTTCAGCAGGATTTGATATGGCCTGGCAAAGGCTAGAGGAAAGATATGGATCACCAGAAGCAATTGAAGGTGCTCTAATGAAAAGACTGGAGTCTTTCCCTAAGCTAAACAGCAGAGACAATTTCAAACTGCAAGAGCTGGGTGATATACTTTGGGAAGTCCAGTGTGCCAAAGAAGAAGGCTATTTAGGAGGACTTGCACATTTAGATACCGCTAGCGGTACTAAGCCTATAGTGGAGAAACTACCTCACAACCTACAAGAAAAATGGATGAGTGTTGGAGCCAAATACAAAGAAGATCATGATGTCCCTTTTCCCCCATTCTTTGGGTTTTCTAGGTTTGTGCAGCAGCAAGCTAAGATCAGGTGTGATCCTAGCTTTTCCTTCAACACCAACAGTCAACTGCCGAAAGCAGAAAAGCCACCTAGAGCCTTCCATAGGACTTCAGTGATCGCCCATAAGACAACTGTACCCTCTGAGGACCCAGACTGTCTAAGCAGCTACAAGGTAAATACATTTGAAGACCCTGACAGACTTTGCCCACTTCATAAAAAGCCCCACCCCCTAAACAAGTGCAAAGGGTTCAAAAGTAAACCTGTCAAGGAAAGGATAGCCTTTCTTAGACAAAACGGCATCTGCTTCAAGTGTTGTGGATCCACTAAACATGTAGCCAAAGACTGCAAAATACAAGCGGATTGCTCAGAATGTGGCAGTAATAGACACATCACAGCTTTGCACCCTGATACTTTGCACCGACCATTAGAGGTCACAGAAGCCCCGAAAGGTGGGGACAGGGAGCAAAAAGATAATTCATCTACCCCAGTGATGTCCAAATGCACGGAAATCTGTGGTGACAGTATAACTCCACGTTCATGTTCCAAGATCTGCCTAGCAACAGTGTACCCCACAGGGGAAAAGCAAAAAGCAGTTAAGATGTATATGGTTCTTGATGAACAGAGTAACAAGTCACTGGCAAGGTCAGACTTTTTTGATGCTTTCAACATTACATCGAGTGCAGTTCCATACACCCTAAAGACATGTGCAGGAGTGATGGAAACTTCAGGAAGAAGAGCTACCGACTTTACTATCGAGTCTCTTGACAAGAGAGTCCATCTCTCACTTCCCACCTTGATAGAGTGTGATATGTTACCAGACGATAAAGCAGAGATACCTTCACCAGAAATGGCCCTTCATCATCCTCATCTCAATTCGATATTACACCTTATTCCAGCCATCCAGAAAGATGCCTCTATTCTTCTACTTCTTGGAAGAGACATTCTACAGGTACATAAGGTACGCCAACAAATTAATGGGCCCTTTAATGCCCCCTATGCTCAAAGACTTGACCTAGGGTGGGTTATAGTAGGAGAAGTTTGTCTAGGAGCAACACATCGGCCTGACAGAGTCAACACTTCAAAGACATCTGTGCTAGTGAATGGGCGCACGTCCCTTCTTAGTCCATGTCAGAACAGCTTTGTCATCAAAGAAACCCTAAAACCATACTGTGACTCTTCTTCTAATTACAATAGAGACAATAGTGGCATGAAGACTGACACTTTAGGAAACTCAGTGTTCCAGCGAACAAAAGATGATGACAAACAAGCAATGTCCATAGATGATCAAGCCATTCTCAATATCATGGATAAAGAGACTTTCCAAGATGAAAACAATAATTGGGTAGCTCCTTTACCTTTTTGCACACCCAGGTGTTATTTACCTAGTAACAGAGAGCAAGCCATGAAGCGCCTGAACGCACTACGTAAAACTTTGCAAAGAAAACCTGAAGTGAAAAAAGACTTTACAGAATTCATCAAAAGGATGCTTGACAACAATCATGCCGAAGTAACACCATCACTGGACGAAGGTAAAGAAGACTGGTATCTGCCAATGTTTGGCGTTTACCATCCACACAAGTCAGAACAAAATCCTGCAGATTATGCTACCAGGCCTACACAGATAGCTTGCCTTCAGGACTCTATATGGTTCTCAGGCCCACATTTTCTGTATCAGACAGTTGTAGGTAATCCTGATAACACCAATGTTTACTCTTTAGTGGAACCCGAAGCTGATCCTGAAATTAGGTCAGAAGTAGTAAGCTTCAGCACTAAAGCTGTTGACACTAGACTGCAGTTACATTGCTTCGAAAGATTTTCCAACTGGAGGAGACTAAACAGGGTCATAGCAAGACTAATTCATGTTGCGAAAAGCTTCCAGAAGAAAACCAATGATGATCGACCCGGAAGCTGGGGAGTTTTCCATGAAAGAGTCAGTTTAGAAGAACTTTCACAAGCCAAGACAGTCATAATTTCTTCTGTACAACATACATATTTCAGGCAAGAATATGACTGCATTGAACTACAAAAGACGCTTCCAAAACATAGCCGTCTTACAAAGCTCAGTCCTTTTATAGATCAAGATGGACTATTGAGAGTAGGTGGCCGTTTATCCTTTGCCACGCTGTCAGATGAGGAGAAGCAGCCTGTCATCATTCCTCATGATCACCATATTGCTACTTTGATTGTAAGACATTATCACGATCAAATAGTTCACCAAGGGCGCCACATAACAAAAGGTGCAATCCGAGCTGCAGGTTTCTGGATTCTTGGTGGAAAGCGTCTAGTGTCTGCAATAATTCACAAATGTGTCATGTGTCGTAAGCTCAGAGGGAGATTGGAAAGCCAAAAGATGGCAGAGTTACCAAAAGATAGAGTCAATCCTGAGTAGGGCTGAAACAACTAATCGATTATGAAATTAATCGATTACTATTTTCATAATCGATTAATCGGCCAGCTGCCTGCATACAGAATGCATTATTTGTTTACATATCAGGAAATACAGTGCAGCACACCTACAGCACACGTCAGTAAGTGCCTGAGAACTTGTGAATGTGTGAGGAGCAATGCCCCATGGGACTTATAGTCCTGGGTAGGAAGTGAGTGGTTCTAAAGGCAAAAGTTTTCTTTACCTTGTTATTGGGGCGCTCTATACTGTACTTAACGCACAGCAAAAAGCAGTGTAGAAACAGATCAAAAGCAAACTGCATAGGCATGTCCTGAGCCTTATGCTGGCCACACAGATCAATTTTCAGATGAGAATATTCATATGAAAAATCTTTGTACATTCGCTGAATGAAAGAACGTTGTTTGAAATTTTCACTTGCTTTTAACATTCTGTTTTAAAATGAATGTAATTTCTGAACGAAAATCACATATACTGTCTGAAAAATTCCTTTGACCAAGAAATGTTCTATTATTTCTAAATTTTGCTGTCACTGTGGTTGAAAACGAACGTCAATTTGACCCCACTAAAATCGAAAATCGAACAAACGTTCTTGAAATGAAATTTTTTTGAGGGAAGACATTGTTTTTGTATGGCCAGCATATAATATATTACAGTTCTGTTTGAAAATCTGCAAAACCGTCTTTAACTTTTTTTTTTCTTTAAAAAAAAGATCTGAGTCTGATGATATTTACCAGATTCAACCTCTAATAGTATATACAGTATATCTCCTCTAATAGTATATACAGTATATATCTCTTCTAATAGTATATACAGTATATATCTCTTCTAATAGTATATACAGTATATATCTCTTCTAATAGTATATGCAGTATATATCTCTTCTGTCTGTTATTCTCAGAGTGGATAAGAGATTTTGCTCTTTGCCTTTTTTTTTTAATACATATTAACTAATTCATACGCCTAACTTTTTTTTTAAGGTTATTAACCGATTATTCGATTAATCGAAACAATAATCGGCCAACTAATCGATTATGAAAATAATCGTTAGTTGCAGCCCTAATCCTGAGTCTCCATTCACTAGTGTGGGTGTTGATGTGTTTGGTCCCTGGGCAGTTGTAACACGCCGAACTAGAGGAGGTAGCGCTGACAACAAACGTTGGGCTGTTCTTTTCACATGTCTTTCTACAAGAGCAGTGCATATAGAATTGATTGAGTCCATGTCAGCATCCAGTTTCATCAACGCCCTAAGAAGACTATTTTCTGTTCGTGGTCCGGCTAAGTTAATTCGCTCGGACAGAGGTACTAATTTTGTAGGAGCATGCAAGGAACTGCATATATGTTCAAATGATGTAGAACTTCTAGACTATCTTGAAGACAAAGGATGCACATGGATCTTTAACACTCCACACTCATCTCACATGGGAGGTGCTTGGGAAAGGTTAATAGGTGTAGCTAGGCGCATTTTGGATGCAATGTTACTCCAAGCTAAACCTACTCGTTTGACTCATGAGACTTTGAGTACTTTCATGGCAGAAGTTATGGCCATCATTAATGCAAGACCTTTGGTACCAATATCTACAGATCCAGATAATCCAACAGTTCTCACTCCTGCTATGCTCTTGACCCAAAAGGTAGACTCTGTGTCGGCCCCTCGTGGAGATTTTAGTACAACAGAACTTCATGTAAAGCAATGGAAACAAGTCCAGTGTCTGGCTGATACGTTTTGGAAGAGATGGAGGAGAGATTACTTGTTTACCTTACAAAGTCGCAGGAAATGGGATAAGACCAGTCCCAATGTTAAAGTTGGAGATGTTGTGTTATTGAAAGATGGACAAGAAAGCAGAAACAACTGGCCTATGGGAATTGTCACTAATACGTTGCCAAGTAAAGATGGTAATGTCAGAAAGGTTGAAGTCAAAGTGACAAAACAAGAGACTGTTAAAGTGTACGCCAGACCAGTTTCGGATGTCGTTGTTCTCCTTTGAACAGGTACTCTGTTATGTTGTTGACACAATACATAATATAAAGCTTGTCACTGACAGTTTTCAGATGTGACTTTCGCCAAGAGTTAAAATTCATCCTGTGGATTACAATTGGCATTGGAGATAGTTTGGCCTAGTGCAGCTTCTCCAATCTGAAGATGGGTTTAAGGACAAAACTATTTCTTCATGTGGGCTTCTAGCTTGAAGTACCATAGCCAAGAGACACGATATTGTGGACTCATGTTTTAGTTTATGTTACCAGTTCTAGACAGGAACGTATTTTCTTATGAGTGTGTTTTTCCCTGTACAGTAGATATGTATAAGTAGTGATATAATGTATTATATCAGACAGGGAGTGTGCTGCCTTGCAGGCTAATTAAGTTATAATTACTCATATAGAATGTGTAGTTTACCACTGCCATCTAGTGGCCAAAGTCTGTAGCAACTTTATCTTCAGTCATGTAAATTTCTCATACAAGATGTGACCTTTGGTTCAGGAAGTTCTTCAGCCATTTTAGATTGTCATTCTACATGGATGCAGCATGTCTGTTTCTCTCCCAAGGGGCTTGAGACATCATCACCTGTAAGTGTCTTTCTGTTGTGTCATCTGTCATTTACGCTAGATTAGTTATTCTATGTGTACTGATATCTTGTTATTGTATTGTATTGCAGTTTCACAAATACAAAAACTTAAAAACTAAAAACTAAAAACTAAAATAAAGTTGGATTACTTCGGTAGACAAATCAAGCATTGGGCTTCCGTGTAGTGGAGTCTCTGACAAGTGTTTAGCTGTCCGTTTAGAACCACACAACAGTCAGTGTTTTGAGAGCGGAACACCCAACCAAAAGCCCTCTTTAAAGGGACAGTTTTTTAATATGTTAAGGGTATGTCTACTATCTTTAATGTATGATGGAAGTTGTTTGACCAATGGTTGTAAGTAACAGTCTATGTATTTGCCGACTCTAGATGTGATAGTGTCTATCCCACTGATGATGGGATGACCAGGAAGATGGACTGAATCTTCATGGAGCTTGGGGAGGTAATATATTACCGGAATGCGTGGAGCCAGGGGAACCAAATTAGCTTTTTCCTTTTTGTTTGGGATACCCAAAGCATGACCCCTATTGATAATCTTGACCAATTCTTTTTTATATGATTGACAAGGGTCAGATTGTAGGGGCACATAAGTGTTGTGATCTCCCAAAATCTTTTACATCTTAGTCATATAATCATATTTGTCCAAGATGATTAGGAGTTTGTCTATGGGAATGTTTGACCATTCTTCCACAAGTGCATTTGTGAGGTCAGGCACTGATGTTGGACAAGAAGGCCTGGCTCGCAGTCTCTGCTCCAATTCACCCCAAAGGTGTTCTATTGAGGTTGAGGTTAGGACTCTGTGCAGGCCAGTCACGTTCCCCCACCCCAAACTCGCCTTGAGCACTGTACCAAATCATATGTTGGAGGGGGGGGATTGTGGTGCGGGGGGGGGGGGTGGAGGGGGGATTATGGTGTGGGGTTATTTTTCAGGGGT
The DNA here is from genome assembly GCA_037952925.1 of Lithobates clamitans. Lineage (NCBI taxonomy): Eukaryota > Metazoa > Chordata > Amphibia > Anura > Ranidae > Lithobates > Lithobates clamitans. The sequence continues at coordinate 127,203 of JBBGZY010002253.1, read as the reverse complement.
TGGGCTTGGCCCCTTAGTTATAGTGAAGGGAACTCTTAAGGCGTCAGCATAACAAGACAATTTGGACAATTTTATGCTCACAACTTTGTGGAAACAGTTTGGGGACGGGCCCTGTCCTGTTTCAACATGACTGTGCACCAGTGCACAAAGCAAGGTCCATAAAGACATGGATGAGTGAGTTTGGGGTGGAGGAACTTCACTGGCCTGCACAGAGTCCTGTCCTCAACCCAACAGAACACCTTTGGGATGAATTAGAGCGGAGATTGCGAGTCAGGCCTTCTCGTCCAACATCAGTGCCTGACCTCACAAATGCTCTTCTGGAAGAATGGTCAAACATTCCCATAGACACACTCCTAAACCTTGTGGACGGCCTTCCCAAAAGAGTTGAAGCTTTTATAGCTGCAAAGGACGGAGCCAACTCAATATTGAACCCTACGGACTAAGACTGGGATGTCATTAAAGTTCATGTGTGTGTAAAGGCAGGCGTCACAAAACTTTGGTATTATAGTGTGTGTGTATATATATATATATATATATATATATATATATATATATATATATATATATATATATATATATATTATATATTTTTTTTTTCATAATATACTATAATATGAAGCCCCTCTGCAATGCAAGGCTAGTCAAGGTGTCCTGGGACCCCAATCAGGCGATTCAACCTACACACAGCTGTGACCAGCCTAAACCATATAGTATGGAGCCCTGGCATCAGAAAACTGCAGCTTTAGCCCTGGTTCACATTGGAGGGATTTGGCATGTCAAATCGCATGCCAACTCAGCGGTAATTGCCGGCAATGGGACCGTCAGAATCGATGTGACGCCGCATTTGCGGCACTGCAACAATTCCCAAAAGTAGTTCCTGTACTACTTTTGGCGACTTCGGGTGCGATTTCCATTGACATCTGTGCAGCAACCCGCACAGATGTCTCTGAAATCGCCCCCCGAAGTCGGGACTGACATGCGGGAATGAAATCAGGCGAGTTCATCCTTGCTGTGTGGCAAGTGTGAACCTGAGCTTAAGCTAAGAGGTGTATTTATAAAACATTTGGAGGGGTAATCGTCCTGTCAAACTGCATGTACATTCTTTCTGTGGAACGGGGAACAAAAGTGAATATCCTGGTCAAATTTTATCAATTCTTACAAGATAGAGTCAATCAGGAAAATATTGTATTATGGTCACTAGATGGAGCTGATAATAATAGCAAATAAATACATATTTACAATGATTGTTAGCGCCATCTAGTGGGCATAATATGGTATTCTTCCAAACCACTCTATTCTGTATGAATGAATAACAATCACCCTGGAGATAAAATAACCTAATAACATTTGTTTTTTCCTTCGCCATTCACACAGAACAAGTGTTTTATGATTGGAGGGATTTTTTTTTTTTTTTAAATAAATACAACCTTAGGACTTCCCACAACTTTTTTACATCATGCCATTTTACCATCACACAGACTTACCGAGCACAGCGAGCCGTATTTCAGTTTCCTGAATAAAATTATTCACTATGGCCTCCGACTTGTAGGAACCCGAGTCCTCCTTAGTCAGGTTTCTTATGGTCAGGGATCCGTTAAGTTGTAAGTCAGCTCTGTCTGCCAGGTGATAAAAATGACGCTCTAGTGGCTTCAACTCCATATCCACCAGTTTGTTATTGTTCAGCTTCCAGTTTATTTCTGTTGGGACCCCGGAAAACTTTGGCACCAGAGTGACATCATCTTCCACCGCTTTCTGGACCATCAGTGGTGGCAGAGCTGTATACAGAGCAGAAGGAGCAACTTCAATATGGAAACACTAACCAAGTGTTCTCTGTACAGCACTGCAGTATATGTCAGAGCTATATACATGTATAATAATAATGTGTGACTGTGGGGGGGAGGGGCATTAGAGTGTAAGCTCCTCTGGTGCAGAGACTGATATGACTGGCTCAGTGTTCTTTGTACAGCACTGTGGTATATGTCAGAGCCATATAACCATATAAATGTATAATAATAATAGTGTATGACTGTGGGGGGGGGGGGGCATTAGAGTGTAAGCTCCTCTGGTATAGAGACTGATGTGACTGGCTCAGTGTTCTCTCTACATATAAATGAATACAAATTGTAATAATAATAATAATAGTGTGTGACAGAGAGAAAGAGAGGAAGGAAGAGAAGAGAAAAGGAAAAGGAACAAAAGAGGAAGAGGAGAAGAAGAGAAGAGGAAGTGGAGAGGAGAGGAAGAGTAGAGAAAGAGAAGAAGAAGAGTAGAGGAAGAGAAGAAGAAGAGGAGAGGAAGAGGAGAGGAAAAGAAGAGAAGAGGAAGAGTAGAGGAAGAGAAGAAGAAGAGTAGAGGAAGAGAAGAAGAAGAGTAGAGGAAGAGAAGAAGAAGAGTAGAGGAAGAGAAGAAGAAGAGTAGAGGAAGAGGAGAAGAAGAGTAGAGGAAGAGAAGAAGAAGAGTAGAGGAAGAGGAGAGGAAAAGAAGAGTAGAGTAAGAGTAGAGAAAGAGAAGAAGAAGAGTAGAGGAAGAGAAGAAGAAGAGTAGAGGAAGAGGAGAAGAAGAGTAGAGGAAGAGGAGAAGAAGAGTAGAGGAAGAGGAGGGGAAAAGAAGAGTAGAGGAAGAGTAGAGGAAGCGGAGAGGAAAAGAAGAGTAGAGGAAGAGGAGAGAATGAGAAGGAAATTAGAGGGAAACCAGAACAGTCCAGAGTGTTATGCCCCATCTGGCACAATGGCCATGCCTGGAAGATCTCAATATTATTGTGCAAATCTGATATCACAAAACCTACAGAGAAAGAACTTACCGATGACAGATAAAACCACCGTATTGTCTCCATGATTTATTTTATTGGCAGCTCGGCAGTAATAAACCGCGTCATCGTTCTGGGTGACTCCCACCAGGGTCAGGTCCAGCTTCCCCAGTGAGACGTCTCCTGAAAAAACTGTACGTCCTCTGAATTGAGAATCCTGATTGGTCAGATTGACCTTTCCATTCACAAACTTGTAGACCTGCACGCTTTTTCCATCTTTTCCCTCCTTCTCCCAGACGACTAGCAGGTGTTCCGCTCCTTGTATAAAATTAAACGAACATGGAAGACGTGCAGTGTCATAGGCTATAGAGGTCACTCGAATCTCACCTGTGTAGAGATAAGGAAGAAAATTTTAATGAAGTTCCTGGCATCGTGGGCCCTTTTAGTTGTCAGTTACAGTATGTAGACAGGCAGTAATTAGTACTACTTAACTGGATTTGTTCTATAATCTTGAGAGGAAGTTGTGTCTAGGGAGATGTTAGTAGTCCAAGAACACGATGGGATATGTGAGGGTTTGAGAACCACCTTGTTACGGCTAGAAGGGACAATGGTGTCCTACGATGTTTAATGACTTTTTTCCAGTATACTGCAGAGGCTACTGAGAACTTGAAGTGATTGTAAAGCCTTGTTTTTTTGTTAAATACCAAACATGTTATACTTATCTGCCCTGTGCAGTAGTTTTGCACAGAGTGGCCCTGATCCTCCTCTTCTCGGGTCCCTCTTTGCTGCTCCCGGCCCTCCCTCCTGTCTAGAGCCCCCACAGCAAGCAGATTGCTATGGGGGCACCCGAGTCGAGCTGCAGTTCAATGTGTCCATTCAGACACGGAGCTTTGGTTCGGCCTGCCCCCTCTCCCTCCTGATTGGCTAACTGACTTTGATTGACAGCAGCGGGAGCCAATGGCGCCAGTGCTGTGCCTCAGCCAATCAGGAGGGAGAGTCCCAGACGGCCGAGGGACTCATGGACATCGCTGGATAGAGATGGGGCTCAGGTAAGTATTAAGGGGGCTGAGGGGGGCTGCTGCACACAGAAGACTTTTTATCTTAATGCATAGAATGCACCTTCAGCCTTTACAATCACTTTAAGGAAACATGGAACCAGATTGACAGCTGAACAGAACTCAAGCCAGACCAAGTATGTTCTTTGCAGGACCTTTGCTTTAACACCACCTACTTTGTGTACAAGGATAACATCTACAAAAAGGTACATGGCTGTACTATGGGATCACCATTGTCTCCCGCCATAGCTAACCTGTACATGGAGGAAAATGGAGAGGAAAGCTTTATTAGGCAGAAGAGACAATGGTGTCCTACAATGCTACATCACTTTTTAACTGTATACCACTGCGAAGGTTATTGAGGATATAAAAAAATCTGAAACCAGAGAAGACTCACGACAGATGAACAGAACTCAAGCCAGACCAACTATGTTCCTTGTTGGACCTTTGCCCCAACACCACCTACTTCATATACAAGAATATCTTCTACAGACGGGAACATGGCTGTGTTAATTGACTGCCCATTGCGAATACCCGTAGCTTACCTGTACATGGAGGAAGTGGAGAAGAAGGCCTACAGCTAGAAGAGACAATGGTGTTCTATTATGTCAAATCAATTTTCACGTGTATACCAACTTCAGAGGCTATTAGGGATGCAAGGAATCATCTGAAACTAGAGGAGACCATTGAAAGCCTCACAGGCAGAAGAGACAATGGTGTCCTATGATGTGACATCACCTTTCAACTGTAAGCCAACTGCTGAGGCTATTGAGGATGTAAGAAAATATCCAAAACCAGAGAAGACCCATGACAGATGAACAGATCTCAACCCAGACCAAGTATGTTCCTTGTTGGATCTCGGCCTCAACAACAACTACTTCATGTACAAGGATCATTACAGACAGGAATTGTGCTATGTGGTCACCATTGTCTCACATTATAGCTAACCTGTACATTGTGGAAAATGGAGAGGAAAGGCTTGCAGGCAGAAAAGACAATGGTGTCCTATGACGTCACATCACTTTTCACCTGTATGTGGACTGCAGAGGCTGTTGATGAGATAAAAAAAAAATCTGAAACCAGAGAAGACGCAAGACAGATAAATAGAACTCAAGCCAGACCAACTATGTTCCTTGATGGACATTTGCCTTAACACCACCTACTTCATGTACAACTTCTATAGAGATGAACATGGGAGCTATGGTAAATCACCATTGTCTACTACTGTAGCTAACCTAATAGAGATCTACAGACAGGAACATGGGATCAGCCATTGACCTATCCACTTGTAGCTAACCAGCACATAGAAGTGGAGAAGAAGGCCTATACAAAAGAGACAATGGTGTCCTATGATGTAGCATCATTTTCATCTGTATACCGACTGCAGAGGCTATTGCGAATGTAATGTAAGAAAACATCTGAAAGCAGAGAAGACCCATGGCAGATGAACAGAACTGAAGCCAGACCAAGAATGTTTCTTGTTGGACCTTTGCCTGAACACCGCCTACTTCATGTACAAGGATATCTTCTACAGACAGGAACATAACTGTGTTAAGGGATCACCAATTACCTTTTCTTTAGCTAACCTGTACATGGAGGAAGTGGAGAAGAAGGCCTACAGCCAGAAGAGACAATGGTGTTCTATGATGTCAAATCAATTTACACTTGTATACCAAATTCAGAGGCTATTAGGGATGCAGGAAGCATCTGAAACTAGAGAAGACTGTTGTAAAAGTTTGAGTTATTACTGTAATATTAATGATAATATCAATAATTCATATTGATGAGAAAAGTTCCAAGAAAATCAGTTCAGTTCTCGTGTAAAAACTCAAAAATTGAATAATGAATATAGCTAAATATTACAAAAACAACGTCAAAATGTAGAATATAAAAATAGCATCAATAAGTTTTAGTCTTGAAATGAAAATTGCATAAATGTATCTCTGTGTGTGTGAGAAAGTTTGTCAGCCTCCTTCAATGTCCCTCATGTCTGCTGGAGTGAATGTCTGCCCCAGAAACAGCCTGTCTGTAATTTTTACTAACTTCCTACTCCTACAATTAACCCCCACCTTTTCCCATAATGGCTGGCTTAAAGGTTCTGCTGAGTCTTATTGTTCCACAGAAAATCCCGGGCTTTCAATGAGCCAATTTCCCTCCCACCTTTCTAAAAAGGTGGGGGTTACTAAGTCCAACCTAGGATGTTGAAATACAACACCATCTCTAATCAAAACATTCCATGGGGATGGACAAGACTGCTATGTGTAAAACCTTTTACCAAACAATATAAGTTTCATATCTTCTAAATCCAATACTACATATATCAGTAGATAGATTATATACATTTAAAATGCAATGTTCTTATTAAATATCCTAATCAAGAAATATTGTATTATAAAGAAATTATGTTCTTTAACTAAAACTTTGAAACTTTTACATCTAAATGTGAATCCTTTTCACAGAAAGGGGAAGGTAAAACTCAGCTCACTCTTAATTACTGCCATATGTGAGTTCTACATACAGTGGGGCAAAAAAGTATTTAGTCGGCCACCAATTGTGCAAGTTCTCCCACCTAAAAAAGATGAGAGAGGCCTGCAATTGTCATCATAGGTACCTCAACTATGAGAGACAAAATGTGGAAACAAATCCAGACAATAACATTGTCTGATTTTTGAAAGAATTTATTTGCAAATTATGGTGGAAAATAAGCATTTGGTCAATATCAAAAGTTCATGTCAATACTTTGTTATATATCCTTTGTTGGCAAAGACAGAGGTCAAACATTTTCTGTAAGTCTTCACAAGGTTGTCACACACTGTTGGTATGTTAGCCCATTCCTCCATGCAGATCTCCTCTAGAGCAGTGATGTTTTGGCCCCTCGCTGGGCAACACAGACTTAACTCCCTCCAAAGGTTTTCCACTCCAGGACCTTGAAATGCTTCTTACGAAGCCACTCCTTCCTTGCCCGGGTGGTGTGTTTGGGATTATTGTCATGCTGAAATACCCAGCCATGTTTCATCTTCAGTGCCCTTGCTGATTGGAGGAGGTTTGCACTCAAAATCTCACGATACATGGCCCCATTCATTCTTTCATGTACACAGATCAGTCGTCCTGTTCCCTTTGCAGAGAAACAGCCCCAAAGCATGATGTTGTCACCCCCATGCTTCACAGTAGGTATGGTGTTCTTTGGTTGCAACTCAGCATTCTCTCTCCTCCAAACACGACGAGTTATGTTTCTACATACAGTTCTACTTTGTTTTCATCTGACCATATGACATTCTCCCAATCCTCTACTGGATCATCCAAATGCTCTCTAGCAAACCTCAGATGAGCCCGGACATGTACTGGCTTAAGCAGGGGGACACATCTGGCACTGCAGGATCTGAGTCCCTGGCGGCGTAGTGTGTTACCGATGGTAGCCTTTGTTACGTTGGTCCCAGCTCTCTGCAGGTCATTCACTAGGTCCCCCCGTGTGGTTCTGGGATTTTTGCTCACTGTTCTGGTGATCGTTTTGACCCCACAGGGTGAGATCTTGCATGATCCCAGATCGAGGGAGATTATCAGTGGTCTTGTATGTCTTCCATTTTCTAATTATTGCTCCCACAGTTGATTTCTTCACACCAAGCTGCTTGCCTATTGCAGATTCAGTCTTCCCAGCCTGGTGCAGGTCTACAATTTTGTTTCTGGTGTCCTTCGACAGCTCTTTGGTCTTCACCATAGTTTGGAGTGTGACTGTCTGAGGTTGTGGACAGATGTCTTTTATACTGATAACAAGTTCAAACAGGTGTCATTAATACAGGTAATGAGTGGAGGACAGAGGAGCCTCTTAAAGAAGAAGATACAGGTCTGTGAGAGCCAGAAATCTTGCTTGTTTGTAGGTGACCAAATACTTATTTTCCACCATAATTTGCAAATAAATTCTTTAAAAAAATCAGACAATGTGATTGTCTTGATTTGTTTCCACAATTTGTCTCTCATAGTTGAGGTATACCTATGATGACAATTACAGGCCTCTCTCGTCTTTTTAAGTGGGAGAACTTGCACAATTGGTGGCTGACTAAATACTCTTTTGCCCCAATGTAGAACTGCTTATGAAGCTTATAACAGCATAAACTTTTACGAGTATAAAAACCTTATATAATTTCATCTTTTCCATTCATAGAAGATATCTGAAACCCTCTCCTCTGACAGATAAACAGAACTCAAGCTAGACCAAGTATGTTCCTTGTGGGACCTCTACCTTGAAACCACCTACTTCATGCATAAGGATAATGTCTACAAACAAGTACATGGCTATGCTATGGAATCATCATTGTCTCCCACTGTAGCTAATCTGTACAAGGAGAAAAACGGAGAGGAAATGGTGTTCTATGATGTCACATCATATTTCACCTGTATATGGACTGCAGAGGCTATTGAGGATATAAAAACATCTGAAACCAGAGGAGAACCATGTCAGATGAATAGAACTCAAGCCAGACCTATGTTCTTCCCTGGACCTTTACCCCAACACCACCTACATCATGTACAAGGATAACTTCTACAAATAGGAATATGGGAGCTATGGGATCACCATTGTCTCCTACAGTAGCTAACCTATACATGGAGTAAGTGGGGAGGAAAACCTTACAGCCAGAACTGTGGGGGAAAATAAGGTTGCAAGGAAACATTTGAAAACAAAGAAGACCATTGAAAGATTTACAGGCAGACAACGGAGTTCTATGATGTCACATCACCTATCAACTGTATACCAGCTGCTGAGGCTTTTGAGGATGTAAGAAAACATCTGCAACCAGAGAAGACCCATGGCAGATGAACAGAACTCAATCCAAACAGAACTCAAGCCAGACCAAGTATGTTTCTTGTTGGACCTTTGCCTCAACACCACCTACTTCATATACAAGAATATCTTCTGCAGACAGGAACTTGGTTGTGCTATGTGATCACTATCATCTCCCATTATAGCTAACCTGTAGATTGAGGAAGTAGAGAGGAAAGACTTACAGGTGGAAGAGACAATGGTGCTCTAGGATGTCACATCACCTGTATACCAACTGTGAAGGATATTGAGGATGTAAGAAAATCTGAAACCAGAAAAGACCCTCTGACAGATAAATAGAATTCAAACTAAACCAAGTATGTTCCTTGTTGGACCTCTACCTTGAAACCACCTATTTTATGTACAAGGATAATGTTTACAGACATGGATGTGTTATGGGACCACCATTGTCCCTGACTATAGCTAACGTGTACAAGGAGGAAAATGGTGAGGAAAGCCTTACAGAAAAAAGACAATGGTGTTTGGTCACAATGGTCACATCACTTTTCACCTGTATGCAGACTGCAGAGGCTGTCACTGAGGTAATAAAACATCTGAAACCAGAGAAGATGCAAGATAGATGAATAGAACTCAAGCCAGGCCAAGTATGTTTCTTGTTGGACATTTGTCTCAACACCACCTACTTCATGTACAAGGATAGCATCTACAATAGCTACATGGCTGTGCTAAGGGATCACCATTCTCTCCCACTGTAGCTAACCGATACATGGAAGAAAATGGACAGGAAAGCCTTACAGCCGGAAGAGAACATGGCTGTTTTAAGTGATCACCCTTTGCCTGTAGCTAACCTGTACATGGAGAAAGTGGAGAAGAAGGCCTACAGCCAGAAGACATAATGGTGTTCTATGGTGTCAAATACATATTTTTAACCCTTTCATGACTAAGCCTATTTTTGACATTTGGTGTTTACAAGTTAAAATCCGTATTTTTTGCTAGAAAATTACTTAGAGCCCCCAAACATTATATATATATATTTATATTTTTTTAGCAGAGAATCTAGAGAATAAAATGGTGATTGTTGCAATATTTTTTATCACACTGTATTTGTGCAGTGGTGTTTTAAACGCAACTTTTTGGAAAAAGGGACACTTTCACGAATTAAAAAAAAAAACAAACAGTAAAAATAGCCCATTTTGTTTGTATAATGTGAAAGATGATGTCACGCCAAGTAAATAGATACCAGACATGTCCCGTTTTAAAATTGCACGCACTCGTGGAATGGCGACAAACTACGGTACCTAAAAATCTCCATAGGCGGCGCTTTAAAAAAATTTTTCTCGCTCTGACGATCGCAGTGATACCTCACATGTGTGATTTAAACACCGTTTACATATGCAGACTTCCGAATGCGTTTTCTAGCTGCGCAAGCTCGCGGGGACGGGGCGCTTTAAAAAAAAAAAAAAATTTCTTATTTATTTTTAGATTTATAAAATTGTGTTTTAAAAAAATTACATTTTTGATCACTTTTATTGCAGTTACAAGGAATGTAAACATCCCTTGTGACAGTAATAGGTGGTGACAGGTACTCTTTATGGAGGGATCGGGGTCTAAAAGACCCCTGATCCCTCCTTTGCACTTCACAGTATTCAGATCGCCATTTTCGGAGATTCTGAATGCTGTATATTTTTTTAAAACTGGCGCCATTGGCAGCCTAGTAAACGGGAAGTGACGTCATGACAATTAGGAGGCTGGAACGAAGCAGCTCACAGCTTCGTTCCAGACTGTCAGCAGCCGCCGGAGGGGTGATCAGGCCTCCCGGTGGATCGGGAGGCCTGGTAGGAGCGTTGGCAGGGGGGGATGTCCCCTTCCGCGCCACCGGTATAACAGCCGAGCGGCTTTTAGCCGCATTGGTTGTTATACTTGGATAGCCGATCGCCGGCTCTAAAAAAAAAAAAAAGAGTACCGGGATGATGCCTGCAGCTGCGGGCATCATCCCGGTATAATCCCCGAAAGCCAAGTATACACATCTGCGCACGCTCGGCGGGAAGGGGTTAATACCAACTGCAGAGGCTATTGATGGGGAAACATCTGGAACTACTGTAGATAAGACACTTGAAAGCCCTACAGGCAGAAGAGACAATGGGGTCCTATGATGTCACATCACTTTTTACCTATATACCAACTGTGGAGGCTATTGAGGGTGTAAGGAAATATCTGAAAGCGGAGTTCCAGGCTTTTTATGTTTATTAAAAGTCAGCAGCTACAAAAAGTGTAATTGCTGACTTAACAGACAGACACCTATTCCACGGTCCATCGATGCGGCCGAACGGAGCATCGCTCCTCTCCCCCTCCTCTTCGCCAGCGCCTCCACTGCCACTCTGGGCGCCCAGCCGCGACAGCTTTTGGCTTCACGGCCGGGCACGCACGGCGCATGCGTGAGTTGCGCTGTGCTCCCGGAGTGGACAGGCGATCTCCTGGGACCTGTCACGTGTCCCAGGAGATCGCCTAGAGGGAGGGTCCGCTTAAAGGCGAAAAGGAGGAGTCGCCTTGGCAGTCCCTGGGCGGAAGGAGGAAGTGGGACAGGAAGTCTCCCTCCTAACGAAGCCCAAACTCCCCCCCCCCAAAAAAAATTACATGCCAAATGTGGCATGTAAGGGGGCGAGGAGTGCTTAAAGCGGAAGTTCCATTTTTGGGTGGAACTCCGCTTTAACTAAACATGACCCCTGACAGCCAAATAGACCAAGTATATTCCTTGTTGGACCTCTACCTTGAAACCACCTACTTTATGCACAAAGGTAAGGTTTACAAACAGGTACCTGGCTGTGCTATGGGATGGCCATTGTCTCCCACTGTAGATAGTCTGTACGTGGGGGATGTGGAGAGGAAGGCCTTACCGGCAATGGTGTCCTATGATGTCATGGCTCTTTTCACCATATACATACTGCAGAGGCTATTCAAATGTAAGGAAATATTTTAAACTAAATATGACCCTGATAGTTGAACAGAGCTCAAGACAGGTCGAGTATGTTTCTTGTTGGAGCTTTGCCTCAGCACCACCTACTTCGTGTACAAGGATAACTTCTACAGTCAGGTACCAGGGTCATAGCTGTACTATGGGATCACTATTGTCTCCTACTGCAGCTAAAATGTACATGGGGGAAGTGGAGAGGAAAACCTTACGATGTCACATCACGTCCCACCTGTATACCAACTGCAGAGGATATCAAGGATTTAAGGAAACATACAAAACCAGAGAAGACCCTTGACAGTTGGGCAAAATTCAAGCCAAGCCAGGCATGTTCCTTGTTGGACCTTTGCCTCAACACCACCTGCTTCATGTACGAGGATAACTTCTACAGAGAGGAACATGGGAGCTATGGGATAACCATTGTCTACTACTGTAGGTAACCTATAAACGGAGAAAGTGGAGAGGAAAGTCTTACAACCAGAAGAGACAATGGTGTCATCACTTTTCACCTGTATACCGAATGCAGAGGCTATTGAGAATGTAAGAGAACATCTGAAACCAGAGATGACCCATGACAGATGAATATAACTCAAGCCAGACCAAGTATATTCCTCCCTGGACCTTTGCCTCAACACCACCTACTTAATGTACAAAGATATTTTTTACAGAGAGGAACATGGCTGTGCTATGGGATCACCATTGTCTCCCATTGTAATTAACCAGTACATGGAGGAAGTGGGGAGGAAAACCTTACAGCCAGAACAAAAACAAAGGTTTTCTATGATGTCACATCACATTTCACCTGTATACTGACTGCAGAGGCTATTGAGGACGTAAGGAAATATCTGACAGTAGAAATGACCCTTGACAGCCAAACAGAATTCAAGCTAAACCAAGTATTTTCCTTAAATAACAAAAAAATAATAAGTTGAGACTTTAAATGAGGTTAAAGGGGGCGTTCAAATCCCCACCTCCATCTCGGTTCAATATATATAAAAAGAAAAAACAAAAAAGGTAGGACAAATAAACATTCCAACATGGAGTTGTTTACAAATACATAATAAGTAAATATCTAAAAAGGTACAATGATAAAAAGGTATGTGACACACAAAGGTGTCCATTAAAAGGATTACACAGGAAAAACGCAAATAAAGATGGAACGTCCATACATGATTGTTGGTTAAATACACCTGGGGTAGTTGAAAGCTCTACGCGTTTCGGGACCTTATAGCCTATCACCGGCCCAAGGCCAAACCCCTGGTGGGTCACAGATGGAGGTAATGGTGGTGAGTAGAAGAAGGAAGTGCGGAAGGGAAGGTTGTCCCCAGGATTGGATGGGGGGGGGAACCTGTGAAGAATTAGGTGATAAGTCAAAAGGGTGAAGAAAAACTGATGCAACCCTAGACAAATTCAAAATTACCTGGGAACCCTGGGCAAATCTAGTGGGGCACCCTCTGTATGTGTGAACGATAGTTCATAAGCATGGTTTATAGTTTGTGGACTCTCAATCTCTCTCTTGTAGGGGTCTCCTGTGCACCTCCTCCCCATCACTCCTGATGATCAGCTACTCCTCGCACCCCCCCTATCCCCTCTGTCTCTCCTAACTTCTTTCTTTCCCCATCTCACTCTCCTACTCTCTCCCTATTTTAATACTGGTCCCTCAGGCTCTCGGTACTTTCTATTACATTGGTTATTGGCCTCATGGAGACTCTCAGGGCAGACTCTCAAAAGTAATACCACCTTATCCCCCAAGCATAACACGCTTCGGTCCGGATCGACCAGCCAAAGTTTAATCCACCCTGAGAGGTCGACTGACCGATAGGCTTCTTTGTTTAAAGCAATGTGTGTATAATTACGTTATTAGCATGTTAGTCAGTTGTCATATAGATACATGCTCCCTTCAGTTTTATCCTGTTTATTATTTTTTCAGTTTCTAAAGCTGTGTTTCTATATCCTGGACATTTTTCCACATATTAATAACGGAATGGGCTCGGGGTTTCCCGGTTCACCAGAGCAGTTAGTTCCGAGAAGGGGCTCTGGTGCCGAGACTCCCAACGCTCATAGCAACATATTTGTTTAGGTTACAAGTTTATGACTATTCAAGATTTACTGTTGACATCATATATAACAGCTGTACCGCTTTTATAACCTGTACTCGAGCGTTGTGCTCCTTTTCATCTACCTTGATTGATGTATTTTTTTCAATAATTCAATAAACTTTACTTTAAAACTGTAAAGTTCCAAGGGGGGAAAAAAGGCTGGAGGAAACCAGACTGTGAAACCCAAAAAGAACACGCTTAGGCGGGAGGTGCCGCCATACATCAGCCCCCAACGTCATGCACCAGCCGACCATGGGAGCAAGGGAGGCGCCTCGGGGAGACGGCCGGTAAAACCAAGCCGCTCAGCCGAGAGCGTCATGTCAAGTCCCCCGAACGCTGGAGATGGTGAACAGTCCGACTGAAGTACGCCATGAGGACACCAAACAGCCGGCACAGACAGCATGACGCCGACGTGCAGTGGGGGAGGCCCGCCCCCCACGTAATCATGCATTTTGTTCCTTCCTAATACAATTGTAGCCATATTTGTCATTTCAGTTTTTACCAATCATGATCATGTATATTATGTGTGTGCTCTGGTGTCGGTGGCCCCTGGTGGTTCTGGCCGTGCTATCGTGTCACGTCCCGGAGCTGCGACGTGCACTGCGGGTTCCCCCTCCCCCTTGGGCTCGAGGTGGGGGGCGGGGCCTCCCCCACAGCACACCATCTCCAGCGTTCGGGGGACTTGACATGACGCTCTCGGCTGAGCGGCTTGGTTTTACCGGCCGTCTCCCCGAGGCGCCTTCCTTGACCCCATAGTCGGCTGGTCCCCCTTCCAATCCTGGGGACAACCGTCCCTTCCGCACTTCCTTCTTCCTCTCACCACCATCACCTCCATCCGTGACCCACCAGGGGTTTGGCCTTGGGCCGGTGATAGGCCGTCCGGATGGGCCCCCTCAGCTCCGGGGCGTGGTATCCTTGGTCGGCCTGACCCTTGGGGCCGCACCGCCATTGCGCAGATATATATGTAAGTTGGTGGGTTGGGTGTACATATGTTGGGGACATATCTTACATTTGCCCAACCCCCCCCCCCCCTTTTCTTCAACTTTTTAAAGTATGGCTGTTTCTCATATACCCAGGTAACCCTTGTGGTTTTGCTCCTGACGAGTGGCTATAAGGTCCCGAAACGCGTAGAGCTTTCAACTACCCCAGGTGTACCTAAACAACAATCATGTATGGACATTCCATCTTTATTTGTGTTTTTCCTGTGTAATCCTTTTATTAGACACCTTTGTGTGTCACATACCTTTTATCATTGTACCTTTTTAGATATTTACTTATTATGTATTTGTAAACAACTCCATGTTGGAATGTTTATTTTTGATGAAATGCAGAGTTCTTATTGGCTATGTGCAATGATAATAAATATGTGAATATTTTGAATCTATAAAAATCAGTTTTGTGTTCAATTATTGTATCTGCTCCCGTATGCCTCATTTAAAATTCCCGCCCTTTGTCCTACCTTTTTTGTTTTTTCTTTTTACAAGTATTTTCCTTGTTGGACCTTTTCCTCAACACCACCTACTTCATATACAAGGATAACTTCTACAGGCAGGAACGTTTCTCCACTATGGGATCACCACATTCTCCAGCTGTAGCTAATCTGTACATGCATCTGTTCTCCTCCTCCTCCTTTCCCACCCAGGATGCCCAGGCAGAGGTCTTAGAAGGACAATGGGAAGCAGGTGTACCCGGACTGGAAGTTCTTATCTGCCACATAGCTAGACAGTCACGGTATCTCACGGTATCCTCTATATGTCTTTAGGACATAGAGCAGTGATGGTGAACCTTGGCACCCCAGATGTTTTGGAACTACATTTCTCATGAAGCTCATGGACTCTGCAGTGTAGTTGAGCATCATGGGAAATGTAGTTCCAAAACATCTGGGGTGCCAAGGTTCGCCATCGCCGAGTAATGACCCAGTATGATGTATGTATATATACTTTATGATGTCACATTTATGCTGCTTTTTATTTCGCCCAAACAAAAAATGCCCAAGCTTGCAAAACACCTAAAAAATGCACGTCTACGCACACAATAATGCACAACAAAAAACCTTTAAATTACCAGAAAATGTCTACATGATGATTTCAGGGGACCACCACCAAGCCACTAGTTCAGGCTTGGGGGTGACACCTAAGTCAAGATAAAAAACATCTGAAATACAAGTTTTTGGTGAACACAGTAATAATAAAACAAAAATTCATAACTGTCTGTCCATCAGGACTGCATGTAAATTCGTTCTGTGCAAATGGGGCAAAGTAGAATGTTCTCAGGCGTACTGGACATTCTCTGCAAATCGAACGTGTGAATGAGGAAAATCATGGCCACTAGATGGCACAAAATATCATAGGAAAAAAAGTCTGCACCTCAGCGCCATCTAGTGGCCATAATGTGGTATCTTCTACATTCACACATTCGAATTTCAGAATATTCCATTTTGCCCCATTCGCACACAATTAATTTACATGCAATTTCAATTAAATAAAGTGATACAAATTATTTTTTTAAATACGCTCCATAAATTCAGTGGATAAAAACATGAAGTGTCTTTCCAAGCAAAAATGAAACATAAGCAACAGCTCACCTCAGTGAACTTTGTCTATTGACCTCACACTTATTGTGTAACAAGTTTCACTTAGACCCCTTTCACACTGAGGCGTTTTTCAGGCGCTTTTGGGCTAAAAATAGCGCCTGTAAAGTGCCTAAAAAACGGCTCCTCGGCAGTCTCAGTGTCAAAGCCTGAGGGCTTTCACACTGGAGCGGTGCGCTGGCAGGACGTTAAAAAAAACTCCTGCAAGCAGCATCTTTGGAGCGCTGAAGAAGCGGTGTATACACCGCTCCTGCCCATTGAATTTAATGGACAGCGCCGCAGAACAGTCGGCAAAGCGCCACTGAAGCGGCACTTTGCGGGTGGTTTTAACCCCCACAAACCTCCGCAAAACGACAATAAAGCGCCACCGACGCCTCGGTGTGAAAGCACCCTTACTCTCCCAGGCCAACAACAGGGATTGGCTGATCCCCCTTACGTTGTCGGTACCCAAAAGCTGCGCCGTTGAATTCTTAGTCTCTGCAGGTCGGAGCTCTTTCTCTGAGCTCTGACAACACTCAGTCCAATGATGTCACTTCCTCCACCGACGTCCAGCTATAAGGAGAGCGCCGCTCATCCCTGACCGAGGAAAAGAACCGAGAGAGAATTAGCGGTCACATGACCACACACAAAAACAAAACTCAGTGATTGGAGGAGGGGTAATTGCGATGTTCATCTCCACCTCCTCCAATCACAGAGGGTCTTGCATTCATTGACGAGAATACAATGCTTTTTATGAATGGAAGAGGTGCCAAGTGAGCGAATTTTGGGTGGATCTCTGTCACTACCCCCACAGTAGCAAAGACGTGTTTTTATTTTTATTATTATGGGGGACTCTCTCTGCACATTGCTATCTTTGTACAAAAAAAAACAAATAAAATTTACTTTTTTTTTCCCCTGATGTTGCCCCCTAATGGCTTTGAAATTTCCGTCAGTGCTGCCCGTTGAAGCACCTCAATACAGTAAAAAAAAAAAATAGTGGGACGAGGTGGATGCTACTTATTAGCAGAGGGAAGGTCTGGACAGCCACACTTCAATAAAAACGCCTTTATTGTGCAAAATAACAAAAGTACAAACCACAGCAGGGTACAGAATAAAAAAACTACGCATTTCACACACTTAACAGTGCTTGGTCATAGCTAGTGTGAAACGCGTCAGTTTTTTATCCTGTATCCTGCTGTGGTTTGTGGAAGCTACTTATAACGGTGCACAGATATGGGTGGCCAGTTCTCCTGTATATGGCTGTAGTCTGAGATATCTTTGCAAAGCTCAGATCACAGGCTCAAGGTACAGAGCCATCAGAGGGGCTCTGTACCTTCTGATTGCCGTGGACCAGTCACAGCTAAACGCTGCTATAGTTTCCAAACATTCAATCCATTTACAAGAGAGGAAGAAGAGTTAGGACCCGTTCACACCTGAAAGATTTCGTGGGACAGTCCCTGCTTTGGAACAAAGTCCCTTAAGTTCTCATTTGTCCCCCATTTTGGTCTCAAAATGTCTTTATTTGAAATATCATCATTTATTTATTTTACGTGTTTTTGCGGTGTGTTCACATGCATTTCAGCCTATTCATGTGCGAAAAAAATGCAGCACGCAGTTTTTTTTTTTTTTTAAATGCACACGATGCATCGCAATGGTATAAACTAGTCTCACTGGAATACATTTCTTTTTCTTCTACATGTGTAGAACAGACACTGCTGATAGGTTGGCTGTATGGGACCCCGTGATTTCTAACAGGGCCCCCCGCTCCTCTGAAAATATAACATGCAATGCACTCAATGCTAAGCTTTGCAGGCATGGCAGAATGGCCATGGCCATGATCCCTGATGACGCCAGATGTTGCTGACTGTCCATGGCCATGATCCCTGATGACGTCAGATGTTGCTGACGAAACGCGTCAGTGGCATAGTGTGTGACACATCACTTGCGCTTGTTGGAGTGCAGGTGGAACGCAAACGGCGTACCTGCGTGTTATTTACTGGGCTTATCAAGCTTTTCGATTTTTAAACTGTTGTGCTACTTCATGAATAAATCTAATTTTACTACACCATGAGGAGCTTCTTCTCTCCCCCTTTTTTTGTTGTGATCCGTGTTGCTGATCGTTGGTGCCTACCATGCTGGAGACCCCCTTCTCTGACCGGAGGATTACTCTCATTGATTAATGCCTGTTTGACTACCTGTAATGGGTGTCAGGATGGTCTGGTGAGTGGGATGTTTTCTTGATTCTGATGGAAGATGGCACTTATCTCACCTAGCAACTGTCAGGGCTGGCTCAGCCCTTCCTTCTCTGAGCTGGCCGCTCAACTGTCGACTAATTGCCAGCTCTCATCTCTCTCCACAATTAACCAGCTATTGTGGATCTGCTCGTCAGTCCCGCCTACTTAAAGATCTCCAGCTCACTTCATTCCTGCCTTCGCCTTGGTCACATCTCAAGAAACTATCTCCTGCTTTCCTGTTTAAAAGACTGGCTTTACTGACATCACTTCTGACTCCTTATCCTGCTTACTGTTCCTCTACTTGGATCCCTGACTTCTGGCCTGGCTGATTACCCCATCTGGTTACTGGACTCTGGCTATGCTTTGACTACGCTTACTCTATTTACCTTTTTATTTTAATTAATAAACAAGTGTGATTTTACTGTACTTCTGTCTCGGTCTGGTTCATGGTTTCTGACAGCAACTAAGGATCCACCACTATTTTCACCCAATTGAAGATTTCTGGTGGTGGTTTTTATGGATATTATACACTTATTTGATCTAAATTTCATATGGACAATTTAATTTAATTATTTTTATGTGTTATTGATTTATTGTTTGTAGAGCGCAGTATGAAATTATATACAGTGGGGAGAACAAGTATTTGATACACTGCTGATTTTCCTGCTTACAAAGCATGTAGAGGTCTGTAATTGTTATCATAGGTTCTCTCAAACTGTGAGAGATGGAATATAAAACCAAAAAAAAATCCAGAAAATCACATATGATTTTAAAGTAATTAATTTGCATTTTATTGCATGACATAAGTATTTGATACATCAGAAAAGCAGAACTTAATATTTGGTACAGAAACCTTTTGTTTGCAATTACAGTGATCATACGTTTCCTGTAGTTCTCGTCCAGGCTTGCACACACTGGAGCAGGGATTTTGGCCCACTCCTCCATACAGACCTTTTCCAGAGCCTTCAGGTTTTGGGGCTGTTGCTGGGCAATACGGACTTTCAGCTCCCTCCAAAGATTTTCTATTGGGTACAGGTCTAGGCCACTCCAGGACCTTGAGATGCATCTTACGGAGCCACTCCTTAGTTGCCCTGGATGTGTGTTTCAGGTTGTTGTCATGCTTGAAGACCCAGCCACGACACATCTTCAATGCTCTTACTGAGGGAAGGTTGTTGGCCAAGATCTCGCGATACATGGCCCCATCCATCCTCCCAATACGGTGTAGTCGTCCTGTCCCCTTTGCAGAAAAGCAGCCCCAAAGAATGATGTTTCCACCTCTATGCTTCACGGTTGGGATGGTGTTCTTGGGGTTGTACTCATCCTTCTTCCACCAGACACGGCGAGTGGAGTTTAGACCAAAAAGCTCTATTTTTGTCTCACCAGACCACATGACCTTCTTCCTCTGGATCATACAGATGGTCATTGGCAAACTTCAGTCGGGCCTGGACATGCGATGCAGGATTTTAATCCATGACGGCGTAGTGTGTTACTAATGGTTTTCTTTGAGACTGTGTGAGACCAGCTCTCTTCAGGTCATTGACCAGGTCCTGCTGTGTACTTCTGGGCTGATCTCTCACCTTCCTCATGATCATTGATGCCCCACGAGGTTAGATCTTGCATGGAGCCCCAGACCGAGGGAGGTTGACCGTTATCTTGAACTTCTTCCATTTCTAATAATTGCACCAACAGTTGTTGCCTTCTCACCAAGCTGCTTGCCTATTGTCCTGTAGCCCATCCCAGCCTTGTGCAGGTCTACAATTTTATCCCTGATGTCATTGCTCAGCTCTCTGGTCTTGGCTTTTGTGGAGAGGTTGGAGTCTGTTTGATTGAGTGTGTGGACAGGTGTCTTTTATACAGGTAAAGAGTTCAAACAAGTGCAGTTAATACAGGTAATGAGTGGAGAACAGGAGGGCTTCTTAAAGAAAAAATTTACAGGTCTGTGAGAGATGAAATTCTTACTGGTTGGTCAAATACTTGATCTGGGTGATGCAAATTATTTAAAAATCATAGAATGTGATATTCTGGATTTTTGTTTTAGATTCCGTCTCTCACAGTTTGAGAGAACCTATGATAAAAATTACAGACCTCTACATGCTTTGCAAGTAGGAAAACCTGCAAAATTGGCAGTGTATCAAATACTTGTTCTCCCCACTGTATTTAGTTTTCTTACAGAGAAATTATATCCCCCGTTGAACAAGACCCATTTGAGTGAATAGTGGCACAAAGGCAATATCTGCATCCCCACAGTGAGGGATTGGTACCGATCGCTCACTGTGTTCATTCAGGATGGTGTGTTTGTTCAGGATGGTGAGCCCCCCTCCCCTGCTCACCATCCTGAAATAACCCCATCCCCTGTGTGCTCTCAGCAGCTGCCAGCAGGAGAGGAGCGGGGAAAGGTTCACGCAGGGGTCCCAGACAGCAGGTACTAGAACCAATCTCCCTACAGTGCAGCTTGAGAGAGAAAAGAAAAGTAGAAGCCGGTAGCGCTGCTCAAGAGTCACAAGTGTTAGCAATAAGGCAGTACAGCTAGCCCTCTTGCTCAGCAATTGCCTCGGCCCCCCTTTGAACTGATGGGGCCGGGGCCCAGTACAGGAGGGCTGGCTGTACTGCCTTATCAGCGGCCCTGGGTACAGACCCCAGACCAGTCTCAGTTTTGTCCCAGGTTCTATTTGCTATTGGTTGCATGAAGGCCAGGCACACAGCAGCTCCACAGTCTCTCAACACAATAAACAGGCAACCCACCAGCCCTTAGAGGTGAAGAGGTGCGACTTGGAGCTGATGGCTGTGTGCATATTACCCTCTGTGGTGGAGAGATTTAGCCTGGAGCTAAGAGCTGTGTGCATGGGAGAGGTCTCTTGTGGAGCTAAGGGCTATCCTTGGGTTTCACCATTTCTGTTAAAGAGGAACTGCAGTCTGCTCACATAGTTTGTAATAAAAACATCTTTGCCATTCTGAAGCTTCCCTCCAACCACTTTGCATATTTTATATATACTGTGATTATGTAGTTGCCAAATATGCTGCAGAAATCTCCCTCCACTGAGTCTGGCTGCAGCCATTTTAACTGTGGGCAGCTGAAGCTGCTGCCTGTTAACTTCCTGGATTTACACAGACACACAGAGGCACACCTCCAGCTTTGCAGCTCTCATTAGCCCTCTTATAAACTCATCCCACCTCCCTTCCTGGCAAACTCTCATGAGAGTGAGAGAGAAAGAGCTATGCATGATGTCATAAGCTTAGGCTAACAAGAAACAGGAAGTAGGCTGTATAAGAGATTTACCGGCAGAAAAAAAATGTTTTACTATCCAAAGTTAAAATAACAACAAGGGCAGAAGATTTAATAGATGGAAAGATGAAAAAAATGACTGAAGAGCCGCTTTAATGAGTCTGGAGCTGAGGTACTATGTGCAGGTCCCCCCCTTCACCGGAGGAGAGGCCTGGTCTAGAGTTAAGAGTGTGCATTTCCTCTTACACTACGATAGAGAGGTCTGGTCCAGAGTTAAGGGCTATCTGTGAGTTCCCTTTTACTGCGGAGACCTCTGGTCTTAAAGTGTCATTAAACCCACATCATTAAAAACTCATATCACATTCTGAATTACATACACTTTATACTCACACAGTCACAATAGGGTTTCATTTTCTGTACTCTGCAAAAAAAACCTGGTTGATCCTGCTGTTCACTGTCCTTTCCTCATTGTCTGTGTCCCTCTGCAGCCTGAGATTGTCTACAACAGCCAGTGCCACATCTACTGAGCATGCTCCAGTTTCAGATCCTTTCTAAGCTGTTAATTTCCTATTTTTTCTTATCTATGCAGCCCACGTGACTATAGAGTCACACATGTGAGCGTATACAATCTGCATAAATGACCGCCCACTCCCCTCCGCCTTCATATGGATGTATACAATCTGCATAAATGACCGCCCACTCCCCTCCGCCTTCATATGGATGTATACAATCTGCATAAATGACCGCCCACTCCCTCCCTCCTCCTCCATGTGAGTGGATACACTCTGCATAAATGACCGCCCACTCCCTCTTCCTCCATGTGGGCGTATACACTCTGCATAAATGGCTGCCCATTCCCTCCTCCTCCATGTGGACGTATACACTCTACATAAATGACTGCCCACTCCCTCCCTCATTTATTTATTTTTTATTGCATTTTAGTGTAAATATGAGATCTGAGGTCTTTTTGACCCCGGATCTCACATTTAAGGAAGTCCTGTCATTTTTTTTTCTATTACTTTTTCTATTATTTTTTTTTAGGGATGTTTACATTCCTTGTAATAGGAATAAAAGTGACCCAAATTATTTTTTTTTAAAAAAGAGACAGTGTAAAAATAAAAAATAAAAAGTAAAATAAGAAAAAAAAAAAAAAAGTTTAAAAGCTCCCCGTCCCGCCGAGCTCACGTGCAAAAGCGAACGCATACTTGAGCAGCATCTGAATATGAAACCGGTGTTCAAACCACACATGTGAGGTATCACCACAATCATTAAAGTGTAAGCAATAATTCTAGCCCTAGACCTCCTCTGTAACCAAAAAAATGCAACCTATAGAAATTTTTAAACGTCGTTTAGCGTCATTTTGACGTCATTCCACATGCGAGCGCAATTTTGAAGCGTGACATGTTGGGTATCAATTTACTTGGTGTAACTTCATCTTTCACAATATAAAAAAAAAATTGGACTAACTTTACTGATGTCGTATTTTTTAACTCAAAAAAGTGTATTTTTTCCCCCAAAAAAATTGCGCTTGTAAGACCGCTGCGCAAAAACGGTGTGACAAAGTATTGCAACGACCGCCATTTTATTCTCTAGGGTGTTAGGGAAAAAAACTAATATATATATATATATATATATATATATATATATCTTGCTATCTACACACAGTTTTATGCAAAAATTTATGAACCCCTGACAATTTCCATGATTGTCATTTATAAATATTTGGGTGTTTGGATCAGCAATTTCATTTTGATCTATCAAATAACTGAAGGACGCAGTAATATTTCAGTAATGAAATGAGGTTTATTGGATTAACAGAAAATGTGCAATATGCAAAACGAAATTAGACAGGTGCATAAATTTGGGCACCCTTGTCATTTTGTTGATTTGAATACCTGTAACTACTTAGCACTGATTAATTGGAACACACAATTGGTTTGGTGAGCTCATTAAGCCTTGAACTTCATAGACAGATGCATCCAATCATGAGAAAAGGTATTTAAGGTGGCCAATTGCAAGTTGTTCTGACTCTCCCCTGAAGATTGGCAACATGGGGGGCTCAAAACATCTCTCAAATGACCTGAAAACAAAGATTGTTCTACATTTTGGTTTTAGGGAAGGGCTACAAAAAGTTATCGCCGAGATATAATCTGTCGGTGTCCACTGTGGAGGAACATAGTGAGGAAATGGAAGACCACAGGCACAGTTCTTGTTAAGGCCAGAAGTGGCAGGCCACATAAAAAATTGGAGAGGCAAAGGATGGTGAGAACGGTCAAAAACAGCCCATGAATGACCTCCAAAGAACTACAACATCAACTTGCTGCAGATGGTGTCAGTGTGCGTCCAACAATTCAGCGCACTTTGCACAAGGAGAAGCTGTATAGGAGAATGATGCGAAAGAAGACTCTTCTGCACACACGCCACAAACGGAGTCTCTTGAGGTATGCAAATGCACATTTGGACAAGCCAGCTTCATTTTGGAATAAGGTGCTGTCGGACTGATGAAACAAAGATTGAGTTATTTGGTCATAACAAGGGGCGTTATGCATGGTGGCAAAATAACACAGCATTCCAAGAAAAACACTTGCTACCCCACAGTAAAATTTGGTGGAGGCTCCATCATGCTGTGGGGCTGTGTGGCCAGTGCCGGTACTGGGAATCTGGTTAAAGTTGAGGGTCGCATGGATTCCACTCAATATCAGCAGATTCTTGAAAATAATGTTGAGGAATCAGTCACAAAATTGAAGATACTCCGGGGTTGAATTGTTCAACAAGACAACGACCTAAAACACTGCTCAAAATTGATTTGGGCATTGATGCAGAGGAACAAGTCCAATGTTCTGGAATGGCCATCCCAGTTCCCAGACCTGAATATCATTGAACATCTGTGGGGTGATTTCAAGCGGGCTGTCCATGCTTGGCAACTATCAAACCTAACTGAACTGGGAGATGTTTTGTAAGGAGGAATGGTCCAAAATACATTCATCCAGAATCCAGACACTCATTACAGGCTATAGGAAGCGTCTAGAGGCCGTTATTTCTGCTAAGGTGGCTCTTCTAAATATTGATGGGAGTTTTTTTTTAGTTGGGGTGTCCAAATTTATGCACCTGTCTAATTTCGTTTTGATGCATATTGTGCATTTTCTGTTAATCCAATAAACCTCATTTCACTACTGAAATATTACTGTGTCCTTCAGTTATTTGATAGATCAAGATGAAATTGCTGATCCAAACACCCAAATATTTATAAATGACAATCATGGAAATTGTCAGGGGTTCCTAAACTTTTGCATACAACTGTGTGTGTGTGTATATATATATATATATATATATATATATATATATATATATATATAGATATAGATATAGAGAGAGAGAGAGAGAGAGAGAGAGAGAGAGAGAGAGAGAGAGATAAATCTACAGTATATCTATATACAGTGGGGACGGAAAGTATTCAGACCCCCTTAAATTTTTCACTCTTTGTTATATTGCAGCCATTTGCTAAAATCATTTTTTTCCTCATTAATGTATACACAGCACCACATATTGTACACACAGCACCCCATATTGATAGAAAAACACATTTTTGCAGATTAAAAAAGAAAAACTGAAATATCACATGGTCCTAAGTATTCAGACCCTTTGCTCAGTATTTAGTAGAAGCCCCTTTTGATGAGTCTTTTTGGGAAAGATGCAACAAGTTTTTCACACCTGGATTTGGGAATCCTCTGCCATTCCTCCATGCAGATCCTCTCCAGTTCTGTCAGGTTGGATGGTAAACGTTGGTGGACGGCCATTTTTAGGTCTCTCTAGAGATGCTCAATTGGGTCTAAGTCAGGGCTCTGGCTGGGACATTCAAGAACAGTCACTGAGTTGTTGTGGAGCCACTCCATTATTTTAGCTGTGTGCTTAGGGGTCATTGTCTTGTTGGAAGGTAAACCTTCGGCCCAGTCTGAGGTCCTGAGCACTCTGGAGAAGGTTTTCATCCAGGATATCCCTGTACTTGGCCGCATTCATCTTTCCCTCAATTGCAACCAGTCGTCCTGTCCCTGCAGCTGAAAAACACCCCCACAGCATGATGCTGCCACCACCATGCTTCACTGTTGGGACTGTATTGGACAGGTGATGAGCAGTGCCTGTTTTTTCCACACATACAGCTTAGAATTAAGGCCAAAAAGTTCTATCTTGGTCTCATCAGACCAGAGAATATTATTTCTCACCATCTTGGAGTCCTTCAGGTGTTTTTTAGCAAACTCCATGCAGGCTTTCATGTGTCTTGCACTGAGGAGAGGCTTCCATTGGGCCACTCTGCCATAAAGCCCCGACTGGTGGAGGACTGCAGTGATGGTTGACTTTCTACAACTTTCTCCCATCTCCCGACTGCATCTCTGGAGCTCAGCCACAGTGATCTTTGGGTTCTTCTTTACCTCTCTCACCAAGGCTCTTCTCCCCCGATAGCTCAGTTTGGCCGGACGGCCAGCTCTAGGAAGGGTTCTGGTCATCCCAAACGTCTTCCATTTAAGGATTATGGAGGCCACTGTACTCTTAGGAACCTTAAGTGCAGCAGAATTTTTTTGTAACCTTGGCCAGATCTGTGCCTTGCCACAATTCTGTCTCTGAGCTCTTCAGGCAGTTCCTTTGACCTCATGATTCTCATTTGCTCTGACATGCACTGTGAGCTGTAAGGTCTTATATAGACAGGTGTGTGGCTTTCCTAATCAAGTCCAATCAGTATAATCAAACACAGCTGGACTCAAATGAAGGTGTAGAACCATCTCAAGGATGATCAGAAGAAATGGACAGCACCTGAGTTAAATATATGAGTGTCACAGCAAAGGGTCTGAATACTTAGGACCATGTGATATTTCAGTTTTTCTTTTTCAATAAATCTGCAAAAATGTCAACAATTCTGTGTTTTTCTGTCAATATGGGGTGCTGTGTGTACAATATGGGGTGCTGTGTGTACAATATGGGGTGCTGTGTGTACATTAATGAGGAAAAAAATAAACTTAAATGATTTTAGCAAATGGCTGCAATATAACAAAGAGTAAAAAATTTAAGGGGTCTTAATACTTTCCGTTCCCACTGTATGTTTGAAAGGGGAACCTTTGAGGCATTTGTTGTCTCTTTTTTATGCCTTGATGATTGAATTGGAGGCCCCACAGGAATTGCCTTTCCTATAATTATGGGAAAGAGACCTGGGAATTTTGTTCTCATAGGCTCAAAAGGATAGGATCCTACTGTTTGCTTACAAGGCCTCTCTGGCAAATAGGTATCAAGAAGGGGGTTATAAAATCCTCACAAGATGGTAGAGAACCCCGGCAGCACTACATCTGATTTACCCTCAAGTATCGAATGTATGGAGGTGTCAGGAACATGAGGGCACCCTGATACATATTTTTTGGGAGTGCCCAAGGTTGAAGGGATTTTGGAAGTGCCCAAGGTTGAAGGGATTTTGGAAGTGCCCAAGGTTGAAGGGATTTTGGAAGTGCCCAAGGTTGAAGGGATTTTGGAAGTGCCCAAGGTTGAAGGGATTTTGGAAGTGCCCAAGGTTGAAGGGATTTTGGAAGTGCCCAAGGTTGAAGGGATTTTGGAAGATGGTGGAGGAAACTATTACAGGTGTGTCTCTTGGGGAAAACACGGCGGCTTTTTTGTTGCATAAAATCCCTTTGTCAAATGAAAAATACAAAACCTCACCGTTAAAACATCTGCTTATTGCAGCAAAAACGTGTATTCCAGCGCTGTGGAAAAATAGTTTCCCACCAACCCGGTCTTATTGGATGGCAAGGATAACAGAAATCCAACAAATGGAAGATTTGACTATGACACTGAAAGAGCAAGATGAGAAATACCGAAAGATCTGGACTCCCTATTTACAATATAGGGAACGGACCTTTACAGGTGACCAATTATAGAGGACATACTGATATGTAGTGGGGGGTACCGGTGTATGCCGGATAATGGAGAGTGGTGGATTCTGGACCATGCAAGGGGGGGTGGGGGAGGGGGTGGCGGATGGGAGAGAATTTTTTTTTTTTTTCTTTTCACTTTTCTTTTTGTTTGTCCTCTGTATTTATCTACTGTTAGAAGTAGAGCCAAGACTCTTTCTTGGAAAGAAAAAGGAGAAAGCAGTGTTATTCTGGTATAGTTTGTATCTGGGGATCGTTGAATTATTTTCCAAGATAAAATAATTAATATGTGAAAAACAGTAAAAAAAAAAGTTTATTAGCAATATGAAGTTAAGAAATATAACTGATGTGATATATTAGATAATAGAAGTCCTATGATATAATTGTAATACTGATTTCATGTGTAAAAAATAGACTTAGTAAAAAAAAAAAAAATGTAATAAAGACAAGAGACAAGTTTTTGACAAATCCTTTTTAAAAAAATAAAAATAAAATAGTGTCTCTTGATGCAAATCCATCGTCAATTACGCCGCCCACCGACCCGAAAAAAAAAAAAAAAAAATGAAAAATGCTCCCGCCTCCTGGGAGGTCTCCCGGTGAATAGCTGCTCTGCGCTTTGACATTTCTTATATAGGTAAGGGGCAGGGTCACCTGGCTATGTCATCAGATGGCCCAGTCCTCTTCTGACGTCACGGACTGGTGCATGCTGGGCATTTGATGTCACAAGGGGGCAAAGCGCAGAGCAGGAAGTCGGCGGGAGGCTTCCCAGAAGGCATTTAGCACTGCAAAGGCATAGTCTTAACTAGGGTTGTTCCGATACTAGTATCAGTATCGGCACCGATACCGAGCATTTGCCCAGGTACTTGTACTCGGGCAAATGCTCCCGATGCTTCCCCCAATACCTGTACAGTCAGCGGTGATCGGCGTGTGGGGGAGTTACAAGCTTCTCCCCCAGCGGCTTTCAGCTGCTTAGTGACATACAGCGGTGATCGGTGCTTGTAACTCCCCACATGCGATCACCGCTGACTGTCATCGTATCCTCCTCAGTCCCCCTCCGTTGCTCTGTCCCCCTTCGTTGCTCTGTCCCCCTCCGCTGTCCACATTTGTTCCGGCATTCCGCTGTCCCCCTCTCCTTCTCTGTCCCCTCCGTTCTGATGTCCCTCTCCGCTGTGTGAATGGACAGAGTCAGCTGACTCTGTCCATTCACATAACTGAAACATTGTAATCTCCTGTGATTACGATGTGTCAGTTTATGAATGGAGAGGAGCCGCTGTCTTCTCTCCATTCATTCTGAGTACAGATGAGGCTGCAGAGAAAGGTACTGGGGAATATGTGTCATCTGTCTCTTTCTCTGTCTCAAACGGGAGATATCAGAGGTCTGTTAAGACCCCTGATATCTCACCAAAGCCCCCCAACAGGGCAGATTAAAAAAAAAAAAAAAAAAAAAAAAAAAAACCACACATTGCAATAAAGAATAAAAAAAATTATTGTAAAAAATAATAAATGTAAATAACAAAAAAAATAAAAAAATAAAAAAATAAAAAAACACAAACACTGTTCCACACCCCCCCCCCCTAAAAAAAAAAAATAAAAAAAAAAAAACACTGTCACGTGACATTAAAAAAAAAGTATCGGTAATCGGTATGGGCGAGTACTTGAAAAAAAGGTACTTGTACTCGGTCCTAAAAAAGTGGTATCGGGACAACCCTAGTCTTAACCACTTAAGAACCGGGTCTCTTTTTTAGATGTGTTGTTTACAAGTTAAAAACTTTTTTTTATTTTGCTAGAAAATTGTTTAGAACTCCCAAACATTATACATTTTTTTCTAGAGAAAAAAACAATAAATTGGTTGCGCTAAAACATGTCAACTATAAGCAATACTGTGTTATTGATGGGATGGAGGGGTTAAACAAGGTGTCCAGGGAGATGACACAGTTAAAATAGCAGCAGAGAGTCAAATAGCAGTTATATAGAAAATGACTCCTGGTAAGGATTCAGTCAATGAAGGAAGGAGGGAAATTCTGTGATCTGGGTATATTACCACAGAAAAAATTACTGGCACAATGCAGGAGGCAGCACGCTGAAGGGTAGAAGGCACCTTTTGCAGAAAAATAGAAAAGGAAAACAAGCAGCGCCAACCTAAGTGCAGTAGTATTGACATACGTTTTAATTCAAAAAGAAATGCACTCACTCTGAGTAAATTAAAAACAGGCACATCGTGGTATAGCCAAGTGGACAGCAGGGCTCCACGGGGACGATCCTCTAGTGCTGTTAGTCTGTGTCTGATGATGCCGGTGGCTTCCGGTGTCTTAGGCTCAAGACGGCAGAGCGCAGGGGGAGATCGTCAGTCCCGGAGTTCCCGGTGATGATGCTATTTGCATGCACTCCACCAAGACAAGAAAATTATGTAATATATGAAGAATTTTGCGATAGGCACAGGGCATGATGAAGATGATTTTAATAGAAGAATATAATAATGGTAATTATGGATAAAAAAATATATTAAAAATTATTACTAAAAAATATGCAAATATATATATATATATATATATATATATATATATATATATATATATATATATACATACATATACATATACACATATATACACATATATACACACACACACAAAAAATTGCATACAAAGGAACCTATACACATGGCTGTGCTTATTTATGGGTAGAAGTAAAGAATAATTATGAAGAGATAATTCGATTAAAAATCGAATCATTATTATATTATGTATGAATTGGGTATGGAATTAACAATGGAAAGGAACAATAAATATATATATTTACACACATGTATGCAGGTTGTACATACATGCGCGTACATGCACAAATATGATAATTGTGGGCACGAATGTGTGCAAGGGAGAGGCTACACACACATATGTATGCGCCCACAATATAATGCCCTAAAAACAGGGGGGGGAGAGACCATGTAAAAATATAACGTGTACTTACTGTAGCGTGGTAGATTTACAATCTGCCGCAGGTTAGGTAAATTTAGTAATTTGGGCACTAGGAAGGTAAAAGTTTGCCTCTGTTCCAGCTTGGCTGACGTTGTGTGTTTCCGTGCTGACCGGTGGGTGTCACTGTTGCCACTGGTCAGTGTTGGAAAGGCAACGTGTCGAAGTGTATAGATGCTCCTCTGTCTCGGAGACAGCTCGGTGGAGGTGGTCCTCCGAGTTGCATTCTGGGCGAGGGTATTTATGGGACAGACGCCATGTTTTAGGGTCATTTTACAGCCACCTTCTGGCCCTCCTGGCCGACAGGTATGCATTAAGGAGCTACCTCGTGGTCCTCTGATCAGGCAGAGGTGGGTCCAGAGGCTTGTCTGGGGCCTACCACCGCGGCCGAGGAATGGTCCTGAGCTGTCGGTCCTGTGTGACGAAGCTGGACAGTCGAGGAGATCCCAGGGGAGGACCCGTCTTGGAGAGATCACACGGTGAGCTGGTCTATAGAGGGGCCTGGTGACTCGGTTGGAGGACGTATCCAAAAGAAGTAACTATACAGCATAGTGTCGCCGGTTCGGCTTAAAGGTTCAGGCACTGTGACTGACATTCACTGCAGAAGATCTGATACATCCTGTAGCAGAGGATCGTATGGATTTATCCCCCCAAACAAGTCTGTGGCAGAGACTTTAGATTTGTGCTGCGTACTGGCTGCTGGACCGGTGAGAGAGGCCTATCCAGACGAGCAAAGAGTGTGTCCCATGAGGGGAATGCATTCCATATAATTATCTGAAATCTACCGGGACATTTGTTGCTAAGATATTAGAAGGAGACATTTGAGTTTCTCCTGAAAGTTGCCTCTTTCCTGCTACTTCCTAAATTTTGTCTGTTATATAAATCATTGAAAAATGTACTCCAGTGTTGGTGCGTGTGTCGTCCAGAAGTAAACTCAACGGAACCCCTAGACCCGGTGTCAGTGAGACAGAGGGAAGCAAAGTGAAGGTAACAGACCCGCTTAAACCAGCAGCTCCACCGTGAGTTAGTGCTACATTACCTTGGCCATTTTATAAGTAGACTACGCACACAATATATATATATATATATATATATATATATATATATATATATATATATATATATATATATATATATATATATATATATATATATATATATATATATATATATATACATACATACATATATATATATATATATATATACACACACACACACACACATATACATATATGTATGCGCCCACAATATATACAAAGTGTACATACACATATAAGTATCTACAGGTGTATAAAGTTCATATAACTGAATTAATCTCTATGGTTTCGTTTAGGCCCCCAGGCGCAAGGGTATCGAGAGTATATATCCAGAAGGTTTCCCTCTCACAGAGACGATTGAAATGCTCTGCAAGAGGAAAAGTCACGGGCACTGGGCAATAACTTCTCTGCAGGATGTGGAAACCTTGCAAAAAGATCTGAACAAATTAATGGGGTGGGCAACTACATGGCAGATGAGGTTCAATGTAGAAAAATGTAAAATAATGCATTTGGGTGGCAAAAATATGAATGCAATCTATACACTGGGGGGAGAACCTCTGGGGAAATCTAGGATGGAAAAGGACCTGGGGGTCCTAGTAGATGATAGGCTCAGCAATGGCATGCAATGCCAAGCTGCTGCTAATAAAGCAAACAGAATATTGGCATTAAAAGCCATAATTCTCCCGCTCTACAAGACTCTGGTCCGGCCGCACCTGGAGTATGCTGTCCAGTTCTGGGCACCAGTCCTCAGGAAGGATGTACTGGAAAGGGAGCAAGTACAAAGAAGGGCAACAAAGCTAATAAAGGGTCTGGAGGATCTTAGTTATGAGGAAAGGTTGTGAGCACTGAACTTATTCTCTCTGGAGAAGAGACGCTTGAGAGGGGATATGATTTCAATTTACAAATACTGTACTGGTGACCCCATAATAAGGATAAAACTTTTTTGCAGAAGAGAGTTTAACAAGACTCATGGCCACTCATTAAAATTAGAAGAAAAGAGGTTTAACCCTAAACTACGTAGAGGGTTCTTCTACCGACCTACGGTGTTCACCGAACCTTTTTCTTAGTGTCTGGATGGTACGGCCAATGTAAAGTAGGTTGCAAGTGCAGCGAATACCATATATCACAAACTCTGAAGAGCAATTAAAAAAATTCCTTGAGAAGGTAGGTTTTTCCTTTTGTAGTGAATGAGGTCTAGCGATGGGGAACAAATTTACAGGTTAGGCACTTTAATTTTCTGCATTGATACGTCCCCTTTAGTGCAAGACAGGTCAGAGATGGTGTGGGTTTGTTATATGTCGATTTTAATTTACTGGGAGCAATAATGTTTTTTTTTGATGAATTATTTTTATACTTCCCTACAGAATTCTTCAGCCCCAAATTTAAAGTTAGGGAGAGCCTATATGGTAAGCTGTGTGCACTCTTTGGAAAAATCGAAGAAAAAATTATAATGCTTAATCACCAAAGATGGGATAAGTTTTTTTCTTCAAGAATACCTTTCCTCCAAAGTCACCCCTAGGGGCCTTAGAATAAAGACCAGATGTTTCTTTCTTCCCCCTGCATTGCAAACTGAATGGGAACATATCTCTGAATTTTGTTCCCACAAATGGATCAATATTATTATACAACAACGAGACTCCAAAACCTCAAAACTTTTGGAAAAACTCAAACAACTAATCACTACCCTTACCAACCAGACATCCAACCTTCCCACCACATGGTTCGATAGCCTGAAAAAGAAGTCCAAAAAAGATGAAGACAGATTAGTCAAAACCAAACTCCAAAAAATGAGAAGAGACCTGGATTACTACAACAACAAAAGAGTCTTTCAGCGGAAAGTTAAAAATCCCACACCAATACCACTGATGCAGATCTCCTGTCCCTCCTTCCCACCTCATGAACCATATCATCTACCCCCACGCCCCCATCACCCTCTATATTCTAAATCCTATAACAATTCCCGACCTACAGGACCGCCACCCATTCAGTACTAACAGCCCCTCTCTGAACATCACCCTTATCCTTTACAACCTAAACCAAAGAAAGAGACATAGGAAGCCAAAAGATCCCGAACTAATCATATTGGTCGCCTAGAACAAACTTCTACTACCCCCACTGATCTTTCACCCAACACCAATAGACAATACCAATCTCAATATTATCACTACAGAAAAAAAACAATACAACACCTTCCATAGAATCTTCGTCATCCTCCAAAACTTCTACTTCCGGTAGACCAAGTACACAGTCGATTACTAAATCCCCATCCAGGTGGAAACATGAATTCCCGAAACTCTTGGACTCCAGTACTCAGGATGTCCTTCCTGTCATCCAACCTAAACCACCAACAGTCCCCCATACTGATGAGTCTACATCTGTTCCTGATCAGTCTTTTTTAGCCCTAACCCCCCAACCTGTCCTAAAAAGAAAACTAGAAGAGGCAGACGAGGGGGGAGAAGAATTAGAAACAAAACCCAAAGAAAAGATTGCCAAACTGTAAAAATCGTCAATCTCTCCTCACATGTCTTTAACCCTAAAGAGATTTCTCTACTAAATAAAGGTCTAAACTTTGCACCCACTACACAATCCAACCCGTTTACTCTGTAGATCTAAATAAATTTGTACAATATCTGACAGTCAAACGTTTTTTCTAAATCCAAGCCAGTAAGAATATTCCCATTGATAGTCAAGAGTCCCCTGACAACAAAACCTCATAATCTGTATCCAACAACAGCTCAGACGCAGTTGGCCTAGTGATTCTAGAAGAACTCTATAATGATGATCACAATCATGGACACTCCTTATCTCACACAATATTCTTGCGATTCCCCTCCTATAAAAACATACTTATTTTTGACCAAAATCCATATTCAATCCTAGTCATACAAAAAGTCCCTTCATACATAGTTTCTATCAAGTTGTATATTCAGATATTAAACGCATGTGCAAATCCACCCCCTCCCAACGCCCAAATCATAACCTCACCCCACAAGAAGTATCTTCTCTTAATAAACTAACCAAAAACACCTCTATTATTATCAAATCAGCAGATAAAGGGGGCAGTATTGTTATACAAGGCCGTGACACAATCTTGGCGAGGCCTACAGATTATTATCTGACAATAAAACCTATACACGCCTTCCAGGTGGCCCACTTCCCATTTTCTCTTTAGAGGCCGAAACACTTGTAAAACGAGCCCTCAATGATAATATCACCACCAAAGCAAATATCACCACAAAATACATACTTCTACCACCTGCCAAAGGTATATAAAGATCCACAAAATCCTCGAGGACGACCCATTGTAGCTGCAATGGAGAGTGTCACCAGTTTCTTTTCCATCTACATCGATCATTTTCTACAACCTCTGGCACATAACCTCCCTACATACATACGTGATGGCACCCACCTCCTAGATATCTTCAAAACTTACACTTGGGAACCCACATACCTATGGGTTTCCTTAGATGTAAATTCTTTATATACATCCATTCCCCATAACATTGGTCTTCTAGCTGTCAAACATTTCCTATCACTAGACCCATCCATCAACTCCTCACAGGCAGATTTCATCTTGGATTCAACTAATTTCTGTCTCACCCATAATTATTTTTCATTCGATAACAAATTTTACCTGCAAACCCAAGGGACGGCTATGGGCGCAAATTTTGCGACCCCTCTTATGCCAATTTAGCAATGGGACTCTGGGAACATTTGTCCATTTGGAATGATAATCCCTTTATTGAACACATTATCTATATGGGTCATTATATAGATGACATCATCATCTGGGACATGACTGGACCACCTTTCCCATTGTAATTCCAACACTTTAGGCCTTTCTTTCACATACGTTTGCAGCCCAGATAGTCTGGCCATTTAGACTTGGAACTCTGCCATACTGATGATACGATTTATGCCAAAAATTATATAAAACCCACAGCAGGAAATTCATAATTGCATTACCGAAGTTGTCACCATCCCAGATGGAAATCCAACATTCCAAACAGTCAATTCAACCATTTAAAACTAAACTGTACTCACAACTCAGACTAGATCTTACAAGGAAATCTGTTCAAAACCAAGTTTGGAGGACAAAAGGTACCCCTCAGCTTTAGTACAGGAACCATTCACCAATTTCTTGGACGACGACCCTACCGCCACCTGTCAAAAATCCCCCCCACATAATGAACCGCAGATTGAACCCACACCCCCTCTTCAACCTCACACCACCAGGTTTATTACGCAATACCATTCTCGACACAAAAAAACGGAAATAATTGTTCGTAGACATTGGGGTATTCTTTTCGAGAATCCAATGTTAAAAACATATATCGCCACTGCACCTAGGATAACATACCATAAGGCCAAAAATATAAAAAGCCTTATTGCTCCCAGTAAAATTAAAATCGACATATAACAAACCCACACCATCTCTGACCTTTCTTACACTAAAGGGGACGTATCAATGCAAAAAGTTAAAGTGCCTAATCTGTAAATTTGTTCCCCATCGCCAGACATCATTCACTACAAAAAAGAAAAACCTACCTTCTCAAGGAATTTTTTAATTGCTCTTCAGAGTTTGTGATATATGGTATTCGCTGCCCTTGCAACCTACTTTACATTGGCCGTACCATCCGGACACTAAGAAAAAGGTTCGGTGTGAACACCGTAGGTCGGTGGAAGAAAACCTTAATTTAACCATCCCTAGACACTTTAAAGAATACCACCAGGGCTCCACTGATGGACTTCAGGTCTGGGTTATCGAGCAGGTGCCCGGGACTTTTCCTCTTGCAGAGCGTTTCAATCGTCTCTGTGAGAGGGAAACCTTCTGGATATATACTCTCGATACCCTTGCGCCTGGAGGCCTAAAACGAAACCATAGAGATTAATTCAGTTATATGAACTTTATATACCTGTAGATTCTTATATGTGTATGTACACTTTGTATATATTGTGGGCGCATACATATATGTGTGTGTGTGTGTATCCTCTCACATGCACGCCTTCGTGCCCACAATTATCATATTTGTGCATGTACGCGCATGTATGTACAACCTGCATACATGTGTGTAAATATATATATTTATTGTTCCTTTCCATTGTTAATTCCATACCCAATTCATACATAATATAATAATGATTCGATTTTTAATCAAATTATCTCTTCATAATTATTCTTTACTTCCACCCATAAATAAGCACAGCCATGTGTATAGGTTCCTTTGTATGCAATTTTTTGTGTATATATATGTATTTTTGCATATTTTCTATATATTTTTTAGTAATAATTTTTAATACATTTTTTTATCCAAAATTACCATTATTATATTCTTCTATTAAAATCATCTTCATCATGCCCTGTGCATATCGCAAAATTCTTCATATATTACATTCATATATTACATAATTTTCTTGTCTTGGTGGAGTCTACTGTGTGTTTTTATTTTTATTTTTTATCCTTCATTTTTACATTTATTTTTATTCTTAATTGTGGTTTGTCTTTCTGTTCTTTTTAGCTTATATCTGATTAGTATATACAATTTCATAATACCATTCTTTTGTCCCTTGTCCATCCTACTATCCTTCTTACTTTTTTTGTATTCATGTATTTTCCCTATTGATTTCCCTGCATCATCTGCCTTAATGTACAATGACTGACAGACTCCATAACCAATCCATGCCCAATCCACGCCTTCCGCTCCTCTGGAACATGTCAGCATTAGATAACTATGGACAGGGCGGAGCCACGATCTGATTGGCTGGCCCACCCTGTCATTCCCTTCTTCTACCACACCAAAGATGGTGGATCGCTATGCCTGACGAAGGAGGAGCATACATGTTCGTGCATGCAAATAGCATCATCACCGGGAACTCCGGGACTGACGATCTTCCCCTGCGCTCTGCCGTCTCGAGCCTGAGACACCGGAAGCCACCGGCATCAGACACAGACTAACAGCACTAGAGGATCGTCCCCGTGGAGCCCTGCTGTCCATCCTGCTGTCCACTGGACTATATCACGATGTGCCTGCTTTTAATTTACTCAGAGTACATTTCTTTTTGAATTAAAACGTATGTCAATACTACTGCACAGGTTGGCGCTGCTTGTTTTCCTTTTTTACATTTTTTTCC
Source organism: Lithobates clamitans (assembly GCA_037952925.1). Classification (NCBI taxonomy): domain Eukaryota; kingdom Metazoa; phylum Chordata; class Amphibia; order Anura; family Ranidae; genus Lithobates; species Lithobates clamitans. The sequence goes on along the minus strand of JBBGZY010002253.1, from coordinate 89,479 downwards.
AACACCCTAGAGAATAAAATGGCGGTTGTTGCAATACTTTGTCACACCATATTTGCGCAACGGTCTTGCAAGCGCACTTTTTTTGGAAAAAAAAAATACACTTTTTTAAATTAAAAAGTAAGAAAAACAGTAAAGTCAGCCCAATTTTTTTTGTATATTGTGAAAGATAATGTTACGCCGAGTAAATTGATTCCCAACATGTCACGCTTCAAAATTCTCTATCAGCTCACCCCCACAGCTATTACCTTTTGTATCACTAGACCCTCCCTCCTAAATTGTAAGCTCTAATGAGCAGGGCCCTCTAATTCCTGTTGTACCAAATTGTATTGTAACTGAAATGTCTGCCTTCATGTTGTAAAGTGCTGCACTATATATAAATCCTGTATAATAATATTGCTCAGCCCCCTATTAAAGGTAAACAAAATAGGTCTTAAAATACAGTGAACACATTATGAGTTATACAGCATATGTCACAGAAAGCACCATTATGTGGGCAAGTTGTGTGGTGGGTCCACTATCACCAGCCATACATAACATTATAAAGAACTTCATATTTTAGGCAACAGACTGAGTGGAGCAGAACTTACGGTTTATGGTTAATTTAACGTTCTTCTGTCCATAGTCTTCTCTATTGGCTGCTCGGCAGTAATACGTCCCTTCATCACTGAAGGTGACCTCTCGCAGGGTCAGGTCCACATTTCCTTGGGAGAAATCTCCAGACAGTTCTGTGCGTCCCATGTAGCGTATATCCTGATCGTTGAGTTTATCCTGACCATCTATAAAATTGTGTGCGATCAATCCTCTTCCATCCTGATCAATCTTCTCCCAAACCACGGTCAGACCTTTCGGCTTATGTATAAAGGGAAACGTGCACCGGAGGGTGACAGTGCCATAGAGGGAAGTGACCACTTCAGTCTCATCTGTGGAGGAAAGCAAAAATTTTTGCTAAAAATGAATCCTTCATACGATCAGCCTCATTCTGAATTCCTTTCACATCATCTCCATTTGTTACAACGTATAATTATGAGTATTTTCATTTATAATACTAAGAAATCTATAAATGTGTGATTCTGGATGGTGGCAGAAGTGGAAAATCTGGGAAGAAAGGAGCGAGCCGATGACTGACTTATGTATGATCACTTTCAGTTTTCCTTAATTCGATCGAACCTTACTACCTGAGCCAACAAATCACACATAAAAACGCAAATAGACAAAAGAGGGAAGGATATATATTCAGACTGGCCATTTCCTGAAATCAGTGGGGGTTTAAGAAATTGTCCTGTGGCCAGAAGGGATATGATCTTGTGGCCAGGAAGGGTATTGTCCATTGGCCAGGAATGGTATTGTCATGTAGCCAGGAAGGGTATTGTCATGTAGCCAGGAAGAAGATTGTTAGGACCTGGGTCACCTACTGGTGGCACTGTGCTTCCCTGGGTGAAGGGTTGTAGTTCAAATGTCCACCAGCAACCAGCAGATCCCAGTAATCAGTCTCCACTTGACGCAGTGAAAACAAATGAGGGGGGAGGGAAGACAGGGCAACCACTCTAGTATAGTAAGTTCCAACCAATTTTAATAATAAAAAAAAAAAAAAAAAAATTATATATAAAAAATATATATAAAAAAAAATAAATAAAAAAATAAGGGGAGGATGAGCCTGTGATAGCAGCACTGTCCAAAACATGTGCAGCTGGATGGATGAGCTAATGAGGACACAGAATCCGAATCACTATGCCGCTCGATTGTGAGCTGCTCTGACAGTCTAACATTCGCAATGTGCCTTGGTTTCCTCACTCCTAGGATGGATGGGCGATGGATGGTGTATTTCACCTGATGTCCAGGGTCAAAGGACACGTTTTAAGGGACCTTCCTCTTCCTCATCTCCTGTTATCACCTTTAGGGGTGCTCTGCACTCTCAGTATCTCAGGCCTCCAACCAGGTACGTGACACCAGTGGAGAAAGTAGACTGCACCTGCCTACATGCTTAGCCATGTTTCCATTTCCTATACATGTAAATATAGGAACTGGGGTGCAGCAAAATGGCAGCAGGCGCTCGGAACTGAGGAGTCAAAATTTAAATTATTTGGCTGTAGCAAATGGCAGTTTGTTCACAAACGGCTGGAGAGCGGTACAATAATGAGTGTCTGCAGGAAAGTGAGCCTGGGTTCACAACTATGCGAATTAGATGTGCGTTTCCGCACATCTAATTCGCATAGCAGGAGAATGTGACTGGCTCCCTATGGAGCCGGGGCGGCTGCGGAGCGCACTGCACGAAAACGCTGTGCGTCTTTGGCTCCGTTTCAGGGCCGAATTCAGGCATAGAATCGGCCCTGATTCGTCCCTGAAACGGGGAACAGGGACGCACAGTGCTCCTGTGCGATCCGCAGCCCGTTATAGTGTGGACCCGGGCTGAAGCATGGTGGAGGTTCCTTGCAAGTTTGGGGCTGCATTTTGGTAAATGCAGTTGGAGATTAGGTCGGGATCGTTCAGAGGTCAGAGGGAAGCCTCACACGCTGACAGCCTGTCTGTACCCCTGGAGGTCCGGAATTCCACCTCCCAGTACAGCAGTCCTAAATATCACACTGCTGTTTAGTTTATCCCCCACTCACCTTGCTATTCTGAGCCCTTGCGAGTCCAACCTAGTGGGGCAGAGGGCTTTGTGCACATGCTAACAGCTTCTTGATTCACAGTAGTGTGACATACCGCCATCCATCTCAGTGGGGTCCCTGGTTCATGTCGGCTGTTTACAGCTTCACAATTTCACCTCTCAAGTGCTTCCCAGAGACTGTAATGCAAGTCTTAAAGTGGAATCTTTAAAGTGATACTAAAGTCTCATGTTTTTTTAGTTAAAAATAACAAACATGTTATACTTACCTGCTCTGTGTAATGGTTTTGTACAGAGTAGCCCGGATCATCCTCTTCTCGGCTCCCTCTTCAGTGCTCCTGGCCACTCCCTCCTGTTGAGTGCCCCCACAGAAAGCAGCTTGCTATGGGAGCACCCGAGCTGAGCCACCGCTCCCTGTGTCCATTCAGACAGGGAGCTGCGGCCCAGTCCTGCCCCTTTTCTCCTCATTGGCTCACTGACTTTGACAGCAGCAGGAGCCAATGGCGCCGTGCTGCTGTCTCAGCCAATGAGGAGGGGCGTCCTGGGCAGCCGAGACACTCATGCAAAGTCGCTGGATCTAGATGGGGATCAGGTAAATATTAGGAGGCTGAGTGGGCCTACTGTACACAGAAGGTTTTTTATCTTAATGCATAATGTACCAGTCGGTACGCCAGTGTACCAGCCACTGTACCCATCACTGTTCCAGCCAGTGTACCCGCCACTGTTACAGCCATTGTACCAGCCAGTGTACCTGCAAGTGTACCTGCAAGTGTACCAGTGTACCAGCCAGTGTACCAGCCACTGTCCAAGCCAGTATATCCGTCAATGTACCAGCCACTATTCCAGCCAGTGTATCAGCCAGTGTACTCGCCACTATTCCAGCCAGTGTGCCCACCACCGGACCAGCCAGTGTACCCACCAGTGATATCCGCCAGGAGTACCCACCAACCCTGGAGGAAAGCCAGCAGCAGCCACACCTGCCTGGGGCATAGCAGCATCTGCCAGCCATACCAGCCCTGGGGGACAGCAGCAGCCAGCGATACCTGCAGGAATCCTGAGGAAGAAGTGAAGATTGAGGTCAGTTGAGGTGCAGGTAAACCGCAGTAAATCAGTGTGAAAGTGGCCTTAGGCCCCTTTCACATGATCGGTCCGTTAGGGTCCATCTGTCTGTTTTTCAGGTGGACCCAATCTGACCCTCCATTCAGCTCTATAGAGCGGCAGATGTAAACGGACTTGTGTCCATTTACACCCGCCTATCTCCAATCTGATCAACTTAAAAAAACAGAAGGGGTTCCAACCCCTTCTGTCTGGGCGGATCAAAGGGTCCATAGAGGAGAGTGGGCTGTTTCCGTGTCTGCTCTACATATGCCGAGTGAACACAGATCTGTCATCCGCCCACTCCGCTCATTGTGGCCCATGACCAGTCACCAAGTCACTAAAGTGTCCCTTGTTCCTCAAAAGGTTGGGCACCGACTACGGCTCCTGCTTCTTGCCTGAAGGCTGTTCCTGCCACCTTCAGAGACATCTTCAGAGACATAACCCACAGATTTGCATTCTGCAGGAGACGCACCTTCAGGGACAGAAGACCATCTGCCTTAAAAAAGCATGGGTAGGCTTGAACTACCACACCACCTACACTCGTGGGGTCAGCATCCTTGTTCGGAAATCCCTGCCTTTCCAGACTATTGAAAATAAAACTGATAAGGAGGGTAGATACATCATCATACATGCAACTGTCTATGACAGGGACATTGTGTTGGTTGGGTTATATGTTCCGCCGCTGGCCTCGGCCCGGGTCCTGCATGCGATTATGCAAACTGTGGTTTAAATGGATGCCAGTCTGGTTTTCCTAATGGGTGATTTTAATATGGTCCCATCCGTGGAATTGGACAGGCTGAGTACTTGGACTCATGACTCTCCCGAACTCCATCAATGGGCAGAAACTTTTGCCCTTACGGATGTCCGGAGATACATGTACTCGAAGACGCGGTAGTATACCTGCCATTCCGCCACCCACAAGACACTGTCCAGGATTGACTTAGCCTTTGCATCTGGCCCTGCTTTGAACTGTGTTCAGGGTGTATCTGTGCTTCCCAGGGCAATCTTTGATCACGCACCCCTCTGCCTTTCCTTAGAGATGACCACTCCTCCTAAGTCCCGACTCTGGAGATTGTCCAGGTTCTGGACTATCGACAAGCAGCTAGAGGAACCTATTACGGCCTCTGTGTAATTTCTGGACAACACCGACACAGCCTCCCCTACTATCCTTTGGGACTCCTTTAAAGCATGGGCTAGGGGGAATATATATATATCTAGATTCTCGTGCATTAAGACGGAGCAGGCCCGATCACTGGAGGAGCGGGCCACCAAATTGGAGTCTGCTTTTGTCTCCAACCCGGATGCAGACCACTATCAAAAGTGCAAGAAATACTGCGGTCTCTGTCCGCCACCAGAATTGCCCAAACTGACGAGGCCCTTTTGTTTTCTGCCCAACGGGTTTTTGAATTTGGGGGGAAAAAATGGGAATCTTCTGGCCTGGTTAGCTAGGGGCAATACTCATCCACACCTACAGTCCCTGACAAGTCTTGTCGCTTCTCTATTTTGTAGAAACTCCTGCTATTAACCTGACTTTTAATTAATCAATTGGTGTTAGAAATAGCTCATATGAAAAGCTAAAGCCCTCCCAAATGATGTTTAATGCACTGAAATAAATTAGTTTCACTGAAAAAAGATTTATCATTTAATCAAGACAGACTGGTCAAATTTTGGCAAGACAAAAGTTTTGTCGCCTATACAGAAATTGAACAACTTCACTAAAAATCCAAAAATATGTCAGCAAATTAAGTAGTGGTGCTGTGAGATCCAAATTTAATATCTTGTATGACTTCCATGAGCTTGAAGGACAGCATCCATGTGGTTTGGCAAGGATTCATACAATTTATTGATGAAGTCATCAGGAATAGCAAAGAAAAAAACAGTCTTGCATGCCTCCCAGAGTTCATCAATATTCTTTGGTTTCGTCTTCCATGCTTCATCTTTCATCCTACACCACATATGCTCAATGATGTTCATGTCTGGTGACTGGGCTGGCCAATCCTGGAGCATCTTGATCTTCTTTGCCTTAAGGAACTTTGATGTGGAGATGGAAGTATGCGATGGAGCACCATCCTGCTGCAAAATTTGGCCTTTTTTATGGTTGGGAATATAAGAGGTAGCTAAGATTTCTTGGTATTTTAGAATATTGATGTTGCCTTCCACCCTGCAGATCCCTCGCACACCCCCATACTGGATGTAACCCCAGACCATGATTTTGCCTCCACCAAACTTCACTGTTTTCTAGGTAAATCTCGGCTTCATGCGGGTTCCAGTAGGTCTCCTGCATTATTTGCGGCGACTGGTGTAATTCAACAGAAGATCGATCTGAAAAATCCACCTTCTGCCACTTTTCCAGAGTCCATCCTTTTAGCAGACTGTGGCCCTTGGCAAATGCTATACGTTTTTTCAATTGTCTTTTGCTTAGTGCTGGCTTATGGGCACTGATTCGACCATGGAGGCCATTTCGAGACAGAATCCGACAAACAGTTCTGGTTGACATAGGGACTTCAGGTGACTAGGTCTCGTGGAGCTCTGCTGCAGTGGAAAATGGGCTGGCCTTGGATTTTCGAGCCAACAAACGATCCTCTCGAGCAGTTGTCTTGCGGGGTCGGCCTGACCTGGCCTTGTCCAAAACGTCTCCAGTCTCTTCAAATCTTTTTTTTATCCTCTGAACTTGACGCTGAGACACATTGAAGGTGTCTGCCACATCAGCAGTGGATCTGGTCTTCAGCCTCTTGATAATCAACACTTTAGTCTCTGGGTGAATCTTAGGCATGTTTGCAGAGGTCTAGTTGCAGTTGAGAAGGTCTAGTGTACTGGTGTTCTTTTTATACACACCTGAGACCTAATTGATCCATTATTAGTCACAGGTGAAGCTCATATAACAAGGCGACAACACTTATGTCTTGGCAAAAATTGACTCAATGGGCTTTACCAAGCTGTGAATATTAGAATACTTTTTGTCAGTTTCGTTTTGCACTGAAACATTATTACAAAAGCTGTTGGGATTAAAATGACCCATTTCTTGTAACAAAATCTTGATTAGAAATATATTTTAGCGGCACTTCAGGTCAATTTGTACACAAGCGACAAGACTTGTCAGGGACTGTATTGGCTCTATAAGAGACGAACAAAACTGCTTACTCACAACACACTCTAGAATTAATAACGGCTTTAGGGAATTTTTTGGTGAACTGTATGCCTCCCAAATGGAATACTCGGACTCAGACCTCTCCTTATACCTTGACCCTATATCCTTTCCAGTATTAACAACTGAGGATAGGGAGAGACTGGAGGCTGTTACCCTGGAGGAGGTGCAGACAGCCATAGGTGGTCTTAGGGGTGGGAAGGCCCCTGGAGCGGATGGTCTGCCGTCAGAATTCTACACAAATTTTATGGCAATTCTAGCACCTAAATTGACGCTACTGTCGGACCATGAATCCCTGGAGGCCCTAACAGACTATGAATGAGCCTGTTATTGTGTTGGTCCCCAAGCCTGGCAAGGATCCACAAGACTGTTCCTCCTACAGACCTATATCCCTGCTGAATGTGGATGCCAAGATCTTTGCGAAGATCTTGGCTAACTGGCTGACCCAGGTGATTGAAGATTTGATTGATATCGACCAAACAAGCTTTATGCCGGGCAAGGGGACCGACATTAATATCAAAAGACTCTTTCTGAACATCTCTACTGTACATGACAACACAGGTTCCAGGGTCATTGCATCGTTAGATGCCCAAAAGGCATTTGACTCAGTCGAATGGCCTTACCTATAGGGAGGTACTACGTAGATTTGGCTTTGGACCCAAATTTATCCATGGAATGCAACTATTATATCAGAAACCTAGAGCGCGGATCTGTACGAACAATTGGATATCAGACCCCTTTCCTCTTTTCCGCGGTACAAGGCAGAGATGTCCGTTCTCCCCCAGTCTGTTCGCCTTGGCTCTGGAGCCCCTGGCCATTTTGATCAGGCGTGCACCGGATGTCCTGGGTCTGCGGATGGGTAAGCTGGAAGAGCGACTGTCCCTGTACGCATATGACGCCCTATTATACCTCAATGATGCGGGATCCTCGCTTCTGGTTGTCCTGGGAATTTTTGATAGATTTGGTGGCCTCTCGGGTATCCAGATTAACTGGACGAAATCGGTCTTATTTCCATTAGACGACGGAGCGGTTCGGGGGCAGCCCCCTCCCCCCTACGATGGGTTGATGAATTTCGCTACCTTGGGGTCCTGGTAACCAAGAGTCCTTTGGACTATATGATTAAGAAACTCTTACCTGTCCTGAATACCCTACGCACCAAATGTACGGCGTGGGCAAACGTACCTCTTAATCTTCTGGGTCAAAATTAATCTCCTCAAGATGGTGATGCTGCCTAAATTTAACTACCTGTTCAGGAATTGTCCGATCTGGATTCCTGTCGCATTCTTTAAAGAAATTGACAAGTGTGTGAGAACCTTCATCTGGAATGGAGCAACCCCCAGGTTGGCTCGCTCCACTTTGTGGCTGCCTGCTCATCTGGGGGGTCTGGCTCTCCCAAATTTTCAAATTTATTACTGGGCAGCAGTATTGGTGAGAGTTCAGTGGTGGTTTCAGGGCTCCAGGTCTAATTCGGCGACTTGTCTGGCGAGCTGTTTGGGCTCAATGGCTGAGCTCCGCAACTTCGCTTACAGGGGACCAGGGGCATGTGAGAATACTCCTAGGCCTATGCGTGCGACATGGAGGGTATGGACAGCTGCTTGGAAGCATTTTATTAGGACCAAACCAGTGGTCACCTGCGCACCCGCTGTGGGGAAAGCCCTGCTTACCGCATTTTCACACCATTCCAGATCCCCAAGTTTGGGTTAGACATGGTATAATAACCCTAGGCCAGGTTATGCCCCAAGGCACTGTGATAGAGCTCACAGTGTTTTTAAACAGGTACGGACGCGTTTTCGCTACTTACAGCTGAGACACGCTGCTAGGGCCCAGTCTCCTGAAACTCCTAACCTTCAGGCTGACCCCATAGAAGAACTCCTGGCCCCGGGAGACCTAAGCCCCTCTCTACACTATATGGAGCACTCCTGGGCACTGACTCCCCTAAATTAGAGGGACTGTGGGTGGCATGGCAGGGGGACATTCCCACACTGGACAGGGAGGGCTGGCTTCAATATGGCCCCAAACTGGTTATCTCATCCAACGACAAACTCATCCAGGTTAAATTCCTACATAGGATCTACTATACACCTCAAAAGCTCCACAGAATATTTACAGACAGAGACCCCATTTGCCGTAGATGTAGACTTCAGCAGGGCACTTTCTTTCATATGTTTTAGGAATGCCCTATTGTCTCCACCTACTGGTTGAAGGTATTTGGCATATTAAACTCAAGATTACAACTGTCCCTCCCAGTGAGCCCTGAATTGGCCATGATGGGGGTCCATGAGGACACCCAACGCTCCCATCATTCAAAACTACTAATCTCCTACCTATTATTCTACGCAAAAAAAAAGAAGATTCTCCTAAAATGGATCTCACCTAACCCCCCATCTCTCTCCTCCTGGGAGGCACAGATTGATGCGGCATTGCCCGTGTATAGAAGTTATGTACATTTACCGGGGATGTTGGTGGAAAAATGACAAAGTTTGGGCCCCCTGGAACTCTAGTTAAATAAATATCTATTGAAACATTCTGCATACTGTATGGGATACGATGTTCAATCCTAAACATTGCCTGATGATACCTAGATTCCCTGCATGATGTCTCTGTGACTACTGTTTGAATTAAATTTACGTGACGGTTAACCTGTTATATGTTCCTGTACCACATGTAGGTCTCTTATGACGTGTTCTGTACTACGTTGTTGGATATACTGTATATTACTCTGCATGACAACAATAAAGCACTTTTGTTTTGTTATGGGCATATAGATTACTGTCTTTTCCAAATTTACAGTTGCCAAGTATTGAAGGTTGTCTTTTCTAATGTAGTGTTTGTAAACCTCAGACATGAAATATGAGGTCAGTTGCTGTACTGGATATTTTTAAAAGTTTACAACCACCTTAATTTGGGAACTGTCATAAATGGCAGCTGGTGACCTAAAAATGACCTTCGGGGGTGGAGGTACATGTGGGGGCTCGTCCGGAATTTCCTGTTCAGCCATGCAAGCCTTAGATGAGTGGGATTTTCCTGAGGCTCAGAAAAATCAGAGAATCCCTGTGAGTTTGAGGGGGCCAGCCTCAGAAGCTATGCGCAGCCTGAAACTTAGCCAATAGGACTGTACTACTCACGACTACTTAGATATCTTGCAAGACGTGTTTGGGAGAACAGAAAAGGCCTCTGATTTTGTGTACCAGTTTGAGCATACCTACCAAGATGAGGGGGAGAAACTGTCTGAATACATGGAGGAGTCTTGACAAGATAATGCACCAGATACTGCTAAAGAAAGGCATAGTTCCCAGGTCAGTTGACAGGGTCCGGGCACAACAGGTTTGAAGGGGGACTCAGCCCTTAGATCTTATTATGATCCAGTTGAAAACTCAAACAGATGGTGGAATTTTGAATTAACCTGAATTAATCTGGACGGTGCAAGAAGCAGCTCTGTTGGAGAGAAAAAAAAAAAGAAACCTGAAGCCAGAATCTGTCACTGAGGTCAGTGATTAGTGCAACTAGTGATGACACAGAGACAGAGCTCTTGAAATCCCAGGTGTCGGAAATAATGGAGATGATAATGCTGCTAGCTGCCAGGATCACCCCACCAGCTAACGAGAATGTCTCAGAGCTCAGACAGTCATTTTTGCAGAGAAGCCTATGAATCAAGTAGTCTCTTAATTGCGGAGGAGTGGGTTTCTACTGACACAACTGAACAAGTCTGCTAAAACATGTCAGCTGGTTCCGAGAAGCCAGCAGGAAACCTCAGAGGGCCCTGGTGAAGAAGCCAAATGGGTGCCCACCTACAGCAGTTAGCTCAAAAGCCAAAGACCCAAGGAAGTCACAGCGGAAGCCTAAGCTGTTGCAGAGGGCACTCACTGCTGTTTCTGAATGACCAGACAATCCGCTCCCATCGACCTCAAGTGCTCGGTCGTGGAGAGTCGGTGCATACCAGCCCTCTGGAGCCCAACAGAGATACCAGCAAAACCCAAAGTCCATTAAGAAGGGGGTGCGAATACAGTCAGGACAAGACAAACTACTCTACTTTGGGAAGATTTCCTGATAAACTAGTGGGACCTTCTCCCATCGTGTCAATTCAAGTAGAAGGCATCTATACAAAGGCCCTTCTGGACACGGGGGAGCAAGTTACCCTATCATATAGAGACTTTTACGACCGGCACCTCAAAACAGTTACCCCTGCAGAAATTGAAGGAACTGGAGATATGGGGTAGAATGAAATAACACATATATATGAGCTGCTAGTGCTGCACACCCCTGAACATTATAAATGGAATAATTCCCTCATGGGGTTTTTAAGCAGCCGAAAAATATTTAAAATTGTTAATTAAAATATTTTATTTTATCAAAAAGCAATTGACAATTTCATGAGAGTTGTAACAAATTGGCTCTGGCATTTACATGAAAATAGCATACCCATCAATCATAATGAAACTACACTTTGTATGAAACCCGTTATTGGCATTTTATTGCAACGTGGTCTTCCACATGATACCCCTATGTGTTTTGACCCTTCTAATTATGGTCTTCTTTCAAGGGGATTTTTTATTCTATGCAGGGAAAAAGAAATATTTTTTCATGTTTTAGTTATCATTTTATATTTTAGCATTACATCTAACCACACACAATAGTGTGCATTTACCAATCATGATGATGGAGAAAGAAAAGGCAAGTCCTGTAGCCAGACGTTTCTTTAAAATCTAGTTTCAGTGATCCTAGAACCATTCATGTGTTGTCTCCGCTCTCCCTGGGGCAGACTTCACCCTCAAAAAACTTTCAGGAGACTGCTTTCATGGACCTCTAAGGGGACGAGGAGAGGAGCAAGCAAGCACCTGTAGTATATTATGGCAGCCTTAGTTTTTTTGCAAATAAATTCAAAGAAAATTTAATTTAGCTTTTAGAAGGTTGCCCTGATGGACAACCACTAACCAAATAATTAAGTCAAGAATTTTTTGTTTATTAACTATAAGTGATTTTATTTGTTTTGAATGTATTTATTATGTATTTATGTGCCATGTGCCTCTAGCGGCAGAAAAAAAGCCCCATAGAGCATAAAAATTATATATATATATATATATATATATATATATATATATATATATTAATAAATCACTAAAAATATTAATATGAATATGTGGAAAAATAAAAATTAAAAAATATAAATGGAAAATATAAAAACAAGCGATTGTGATTGAATGTCGATGAATGAAAAATATAAATAGCGTGAATTGTTTGGAATTAAATGAGTAGTAATATTGATGTATAAAAAATTAAATTAAATGATGAGTGCAATGTGATGCGCTATGTTATAAAATAATTGAAAAGTATTAAAATACAATTTGAAAGTGATGCTCAAGCAATGTAATATGATAATTGAAATGTGAAAAATTAAATGTAAAATAGACTATTGTGATAAGGTGCATAAATGGACGATGATAAAATCGTATATGTTTTCTCCCACTTTTTGCTCCTGGTTGGTGCAACCTCCATCAGCACCACAAGAGGGAGCTCTATCGTGCCAGTGGCGTTCCGTGATCATCACTATCAAATTTTATTTTATTTTAATGCTTTTCAAGGCCAGGTGGGAGGGAGGAGCCTAGAAATGGCGCTGAATAGGAGCACGCCGTAGGAGCGCCAGGTCTCCAACCCCATGAATCCTCACTAAATGGTTCATTTTAGGTACTACTTGTCACGTTAAACTGTAAACCCCCTGTACCGGAGCATTCTCGAACAGGCTAGAACCTATGTGCCTCATTTGCGGATGGTGTAAGACGGGAGAAGCCGTAACAGCGATGGAAAACCTACAAAAGATCCCCCGCCGCTCCGTGAGATGTCGCTGATGCTGTTTCCTCCTTCCCCTCATCCTCGCCTGGAGACATAAGATGCTGCGCCGAGTGGACGGCTGAAGAAGGAGAGGGGAGAAAGGTGGAATCAGAGGAATGGGAGACTGCCTGGAGAAGTTTTTCTTCCCCCATCTGAACCAGTGCATCTGGGAGGCTGGAGCCGAGTTATCCTGCGGGGATAGGAGACAGGTAAGAGAGAAGAGGCTCTCAGGTGTCTGGAAACCAGCAAACAATCACAAAGAGAAAAACCTGAATAGGAAGCCGAAACCCCGTTGCTTATCGGAGATCCCCGAGGAGAGCAGAAACAGAAAGTCGAGTGTGGGAGAGTCTGTGCAGGAGACCGGGGAACGGACCGAAGCCCCCCCCCCCTCAGAAGACAAGTAGTATTTAAAGAAGTATTTAATTACTATAAATTTTATAAGTAAAAGTGACATTGAGAAGTGAAAAGTAGAAGTGGAGACAGTGGACACTGCCAATTACTGCTTCTTACTGTTGTACATTGTTAAATATAACAGACTGCTTACAGTGTGAAAATAACGGATGATGCAAAGAGAAACTCATACTGAATCTTAGTCAACTCATCTGGTCAAAATAACTGGAGTGGACTCAATACTACATTACTGGGATTTGAGGAGCAGGATATACGGGCAGTGGAGATTACTTGACTTCCCCACTCCCCCTCCCCTCCTTTTTTTTCTTTTTTTTTTTTGAGTGCGTTTGTGTGTAAGGTGGGAAACGAGGGGTAAGTCTGGAAGGGGAGGTGGAGTGGCGGCTAAATCCCCACGTCCGAGTTTAAGTCCCACTTCTGGCCCGATGAACAAATAGGGCGACAATTAGAGGATAAGGAAAAGAAAGAAAAAAAGGGCCATAATAAAACACTAATGGACATTAGTACAATATCAGAAAATAGAACAAGACCCTGAATCAGAAACATTTATTAGAACTGAGGGTGAACAACAGAATATGGTCCAATTACCAACAAAGACAGATATGGAAAGAATGTTTGCGGCCCTGGAAAATTCATTAAAAATAGAAATGGCAGTACTCCATAAAGATATGGGATACATGCTTGTTAGAGTAGAAGAAGAGGAAAAAAGACATTCATGCAAAAATGATAAAAGAATTAAAAGGATAAATTAAAACACTGAAACAAGAACAGGAGCAGGCATATAGATCAGAAGACCAGGAGAACAGGGAACGGAGGAAGAATTTAAGAATCCGAGGACTCCCTGAATCTTCCCAGACAGAAAATCTAAATGAAGTAATTAGGCGAAGTAATTAGGCGGGTCTTCAACCCAATTATCACCAAGGAAGAAATGAATAAAATAAAGATTGAAAGAGTTGGTATTGTGGTAATGTGGCTGGTGGGCGTGACAGACCCAGACCAAGCTGCTCCTCCTGATGTGCACGCTGGAAGCCTGAACGCCGGAGCGATATCTCCATGCCTGTGACGGCCGGATCCCGGGGAGATAGGGGAGACATTTGATGAGCGGTTTATCCGAGGATCAGACCGGCGCCACTGTGTTTGCCTCTCCGGAGACAGGAGTGTATGCTCCATAGGTTCACTCCTCAGAGCGCTCACTGAATACAAGCAGGAGGACGCTGCTGAGTAGAACAGCTGACTGAATGGTGGGGTAAGGAAGACCGCACAGGTACGCTGTATGTTATGTGCTATATGCCCTGGGAAAGTTTGATTGAAATCCCCCTGGACGAGACTTTTTGGAAACTTCCTCCTGAGGGCACCCCTTGGTGAGCTCCTATTTTTGAAGAGTCGGGAGGAGGATATTGAAGGCTGGAGAGGTGGCTGTGAGGAGGGGAGTGAATACACCGGCTAAACGCTCCACTGTAGGCTACGTTCTGCTTTCTGAAAGCGGTGCTCCTGTAGGACTGTTAATAGAATTTCAAACCATCATGGGAGAAAGATATAGCAGGACTGTATAACTTCTCTGTTCTCGAAGTCCCAAGGGGTGAGGGAGGACAGGATGACCAAAAAAAAAGGGTCAGAGGAGACCGCAGCACAAGAAGGAGCTGGGGTGCATAATTTGCGCGGCCCCAAGGATAAAGCAAATCAGGGTGCGGCAGCAAAGCTGGAACGCTTTGCTCACACTCCAAATTGTACACCTAAAAAAGGTAGCCAGATGGGGGGTGCGCAACATCAAGGGGCGCAGGCCAATCACTCTGTGGGAAGGAAAAGTCAAGGACCAGCCCAAGTTTGTGCACCTACAGTCACCGTACCAGTGTCGCAGACACATTTGGGAAGGGAGAGCGGTCTGGGCAATGAGACAATAGAGGATAAGGGGACACCAGAGCAGGAACCATCTTTAAAGGACATTCTCCTAGCAACCAATGCCTGTAAGACCGCGCTGTCAGATCTAGCGGATCAGCTCAGAGGTATTAGAGATGATTTAGCTACGCTGAAAAGGGATATGCAGGAGGTATGTGCTTGGACCACCGTTCGAGGAGAGACTCAGTCAAGTGGAAGACGATGTGAATCCACTGAGACATGAGGTTAAAAGGATGAAGGAACAATTAGACACATGCCTAAGGAAAACGGATGAATACGAGAACAGGGCACGCAGGAAGAACGTGAGGGTTCTGGGTCTCCCCAAAAGAAGCGAGGGCAACAACCCGGCAGAATTCATGAAGGGATGGTTCAGGGATATGTTTGGCAAAGACGCATTCTCCAACTTGTTCGCTATCGAACGAGCACATAGAATCGCACCTAGGATTCCATCTTCAGGGGGTCAGCCAAGGCCCCTTGTAGTTAAACTTCTGTTTTTTAGAGACAAAGTTACTATCCTCCAGAAAGCAAGGGAGATGAAAAATATTCTTTACAATGGCGCAAGAATATCCCTGTATCCAGATTTCTCCCCTGAGCTGCAGAGACAGAGGGCAAAGTTTGCAGAGTGCAAACGGAGTTTACAGCAGCATAAAATAGGTTATGCGCTGCTATACCCAGCTCGTTTACGGGTAACAGTAAATGGGGAGATACAGTTTTTTAATACCCCCGCTGAAGTGTTCTCATGGCTTGAGAAGAACGAGGGAAGATCATGGCCGGGAGAAAGGCCTTAAAAGAAGAGCGAGGGGGAGGAGGAGAACAGAATCTGGGGCTTTTTGCCCAGCGAGTAGATGCATATTTGGGGACGTGACTTTTTTGTTGGGTTTTTTTTTTTTTTCAGTTTTTGTCATTTTCCCCGGTTTTCTTCCCTCCCCTTCTTTCATAGATATATTTGCAGAGGTGTGGTTTTAGGGAGGCAGTGGATAAGAATCCTTTACACATTGGTTATGTTGGGGGTAATCCCCCCTCTTATTATAGGTTCGGGTTGCAATGCAAAAGGGGGAAGGAGGTGTATCCACGGTTGTGGGTTAACACGGTCACTTTAGAAGCTCGGTGAGATGGGCCCAAGGTTGGGTCGGTGGGGGAGGAGGGATGGGATGGGAGGGTTTGGGGAGGGAGATGGGTATATGGCTGTATGGGGGGAGGGAGGGGGGTAAAAGGGTAGTGTGGTGTGAAGTAGGAAGTATTGAAGAAACACAAAAAGTAAAAAGCACTAAAATTTCAATTATTAATCACAATAGTTTTGGGAATAGAGACTTATTTTGAGTCAAGACACAGGAATAGGTGAATGGTAGGCACTAAAATGGATAAGAGGGTAACCTCAGGTAAATTTAAATATATAAAGATATGTTCATGGAATGTGAGGGGGGGTGAAAGATGTATGTAAGAAACAAGCAATTTTTTCTATGGCCAGAACAAGGGATGTCAGGATACTCTGTCTCCAGGAGACCCACCTAGATAAGGATACAGTGAACACTCTGAGGAATAGGAACTATCAAGAGCAGTATCACTCAACTCATACCTCGTATTCAAGGGGAGTGAGTGTGCTGATAAATACTGGGTTGGTTTTCTCCTGCAGGCAGAGCAAACTGGATAAGTATGGTCGATATGTTTTTCTCTACTGTAATATTGAGGGGCGGGATTGCGTTCTTGCAAGTGTGTATATTCCTCCACCATTCAAAACAGAGATACTTAGCGAATTGATAGGCTTCATAGCGGACAAACCTGGGGTAGCGGTTGTAGTGACAGGGGACTTTAAAACGGCCATGGACAACTGCGTAGATAGATTCCCGACAAAGGGGATCCCTGGAGGGTCATCTAAGTGCCCGCTTTTTCAATTCTGTGAGGAAGTGGGATGGATGGATGGATATCTGGAGGAAGTGGCATCCGAGTGAGAAGCAATATTCATGCCACTCGAGGACGCATGCCACTTTATCCAGGATTGATCTAGTGCTCTGTAATGAAGAAGCCCTGAGGATAGTGGTAGGGATAGATTACGAGCCAAGGGGGCTCTCAGACCACTCTCCATTGGTTTTTCAGTTAGAACGGGGCTGAGTGTTGGAGGGGGGGGAGTGGAGACTGAACCCCTTTTGGCTTGAAATAATCGAGGATGAGGAGGGGATCGCTGGTAATTTGGAAGAATTCATAAATATGAATGTAGAATCCACCCCGCTAGGTATAACCTGGGACGCCTTGAAGGCGTTCCTTAGAGGGGTCTTCATTCAGAAAATCTCCTATGCCAAAAAGAAAACACAGGTCAGGGAATATAG
This sequence comes from Lithobates clamitans, assembly GCA_037952925.1. NCBI lineage: Eukaryota > Metazoa > Chordata > Amphibia > Anura > Ranidae > Lithobates > Lithobates clamitans. The sequence goes on along the minus strand of JBBGZY010002253.1, from coordinate 72,180 downwards.
AATAAGAGAAAAGGTGAGGGTGGCATAAGGGAGGTACTTGGAGGAGCCAACTATAGCTAGATATGAGGCTTGGGTAGAAGGCCAGGAAGAATACAGGAAATTAGTACTGGAGAAAGAAGAAAAGAGTAGAATGTTTCAGAAACAGAATTTTTTTGTGAAGGGGAATTAGTGGGTAGAACATTGGCACTGATAGCCAGGGCAAATGGCCCCTCATCCACTATATACGCAATATGGGATAAGGACGGGAATACTATTAGAACTACCCCTGGTATAGTGGAAGTGTTTAAAGACTACTATGAAGGTCTGTATAGGGCCCCACAGTCGGATGTAGAGGGGGAGATGTGGGAGTTCTTTGAGAAATTGAAAATAACCCTGTTATCCAGTGAGGAGAGAGATGCCCTGGAAACTCTGTTGACATTGGTGGAGTTGCAAGGAGTGGTAAAGGAAATGGCGAATCAAAAAGCGCCAGGACCTGATGGCCTGCCCATAGAAACTTATAAGAGATATGGGGATGTCTTGCTTCCAAAACTACTGGAAGTCTTGAATGGAGCCGTTGTGGAGCGTAGATTGCCCAAATCTATGACAGAAGCCACTATTGTAATCTTGTTAAAGGAAGGGAAGAACCCATTAGATGTAGCCTCATACAGACCAATCTCACTTCTATGTACAGATATTAAGATTCTGGCAAAAGCCCTAGTAAACAGGTTAAAAAAGATAATTGCGCAAGTAATCCACTCAGATCAAACCGGCTTCATACCGGATAGATCGGTGAGTACGAATATTAGAAGATTGTACAGTAATATACAAGTACCTACGGAGAAAGAAGGGAATAGAGCTATCCTATCACTAGATGCGGTCAAGGCATTTGATTGCCTTGAGTGGCAATACTTGTGGAAAGTACTGGCAGAGTTCAAATTTGGCCCTAATTTTGTGAACTGGTTGAGTCTTTTATATGACAAACCGAGAGCCAGAGTTAGGGTCAATGGTGAGTGCTCCGAGTGGTTCCAGCTGGGGAGGGGGACGAGACAGGGGTGCCCATTGTCGCCCCTGCTCTTCGCCCTCGCATTGGAGCCTCTGGCGGTCGCCCTAAGAATGTCACAAGAATTTCAGGGTTTTAAAAGAAGGGGTGTAGAGGAGAAAGTCGCAATGTATGTGGACGATATCCTGTTGTTCCTGGAAGACACACAAGCTTCCTTGCTAGGGGCTATGAAACTGATTAAAGAATTTGGGCGCTTTTCGGGTTTGAGAATTAACTGGGAAAAATCGTCTCTTTTACCAATAGACCCCCTGGTAAACCCGCTCCCAGGACAGGTGAACTCCATAAAAATTGTAAATCAAATGAGGTACTTGGGGGTAAATATAACCAAAGACCCAGGGCAGTACATAACTGGCAATGTAGTACCATTAATGGCAAAATTAAAACAGAAGAGCCGGGTGTGGGGTGGCCTTCCTCTCTCGGTCGCCGGCAGATGCAATCTTATTAAAATGATATGGATGTCGCAAATTTTGTTTGTGTTACACAATTCTCCTGTCTGGATTCCGAAGCACTGGTTTAGGAGGCTGGATAGTTTGTTTAGGGAATTAATCTGGAAAAACAGAGTGGCAAGAATTAGCCTGAAAGCGCTGCGGCGGCCGAGAGAGGAGGGAGGCTTGGCGCTACCGGACTCCTGGAGTTACTTTGTGGCAGCCCAAATCCAGTTTATGAGAGGCAGTAATCTGGTGGAAGAACGGGTAGGAAGAAATAGTGTATGGTTGTACAACATCAGTCATGATACAGAGGTGGAGGCAGTGGAGGCTGAACTTTTTGGATATAGCTGCCCAACAACTCAGCTAATGATTAAATGCTGGAAGACGGTAAAGGCTGTATTGGGATATACAGGGTACTCCGAGTTTGCCCCGATATGGAATAAGAAAAATTTGAATGAGCTTAGTGCGATGGGGAAAATAGAAGAATGGGACAGGAGGGGTATTCACTGTTTGGTGCAACTGTATAGGGCAGGGAGGTTGAAAACGCTGCAAGGGATAAAAGAGGAATTTGCAATGCCCAACAGATTATTTTTCATCTACTTGCAAGTAAGGCATGGCCTGGAGGTACAATTTAGAGGCAAGGCGATAGAGTGGAGTGAAATGCCCTTGTTAAGGAAACTGGTAAACACCAAGGGGTCTAAAAGGGCTGATCTCACAAATGTACAGGAGTATAAATAAGGCAGGGCACGAAGGGGAGGTGGAGTCCAGGAAGAGAACTAAATGGGAGGAAGAGGTTGGCACAATAACGGAGGAACAATGGAAGTTTATTCTGGCATCAGGGCCAAGGATATCTCTATCACCGTCACAGGGGGTCTCTTATTTATATTTGATTTATAGACTTTATTACACACCAGAGAAATTATTTAGGTTTGGTAAGAGGCAGGATGCGTTAGTGTCAACGGTGCGGAGATGGGAGAGGAGACCTAGTGCATATGTTTTGGCGATGCCCCAAGCTATACAGGTATTGGGAAAAATTAGTGGAGGAAATGAACGCAATATCCTCATTGGAAATGGAGGCCAGAACTTGTCTGTTGAGTTTGTTGGAGGAAAATGATATGCTGAAAGACACCCAGACCGCTATTATAAGATGCCTGTTTCAGGGAAGGAAAATCATAGCACGGAAGTGGCAGGAGAAAGAACCCCCAACAGTAGGAGAATGGAGAAAAGAGGTTAAGGACATGATCACGAAAGAGGAATTCTGGTATAGAAGGAGAGGCAGTTTAAAGAAAGATAAGAATATATGGAAGTTATGGCTAGAGTATGAATGGGCTGGATAGGTGTAAGAGTATTAGGTGGAGTGGGTGGTGTGCGTATGGGATGAGAGTATGGTGGAGGTGAATGGAGTGATGGGGGGGGTGGTGCGAGGGGTAAATGGAGGGTTTAAATGTTTAAAGGTTTGTGGATATTACTGTACTGGATATTACTGTAGATTGTACATGTGGTCTCTATATGATCTGCTCGCTTGGAGGAAAATTGTGTTTTACTTTTAACTATAATGTCCAGGATTAATAAAGACAAACAGAACATTAGCCACAATGATGTGAAAAAAAAAAAAAGACGGGACAAATTTTGATTTTCAAAGTTGATACGACTTCTCTTAAGATAAATTTTGCTGAAGTGGCAAAGGAAAAAAAAAAAAAGGATTGAAAGAGTTCATAGAACAAGAAGGCCGCAAGTCCTGCCGAGCGAAACCCCAAGAGACATAGTAGTTAGATTTGAAAGTTGGGAAGAAAAAAGTCAAATTTGGAGAAACCTGAAGGGGAAACCACCAATCGAATATGAGGGAAAGGAAATTCGAATCTTTCAAGACCAATGGCAGCTGGTGCCCAGGAAATAGACCAGTGGGGAGGAGGGGAAGATGGTAGGAGGAGAAGCGGGTGGGCGAGTAAATAAACTGGCAGGACAAGAAGGGGAAAGAGGAAAGAAAAAAAAAAGGAAGAAAAAAAGAAAAAAGGAAGAAAAAAGGGAAGAGGTTTATGCGAGGGAGGGGGGGGGGGGGGGACCAGGTAGGTTTGAAGCGCCAATTCCACCGCAAATATAAGAGTAGGGTTGGAAATCTCCAAAAAAATAGGTTTTTTAAAACAGCTTACCTGTAAAATCCTTTTCTTGGAGTGGGTTATGGACCTACCTTCAGGTGTTGACACTGGTATAACCAATACAGGAAGTTGGCTCCCCTATATAGCCCCTCCTCCTTTCAGGAGTCCTCAGTTTTTGTAGCCAAGCAATATAAGCAATATACTCTCGCCCCATAAAACAGAGGGGCGGGAGCTCTGTGTCCTATGATGTACTCCAAGAAAAGGATTTTACAGGTAAGCCGTTTAAAAAATCCTATCTTCTTTATTGTACATCATAGGACACAGGGCCTCAAGTAATTACTTGGTGGGATGTCCCATAGCAATGCTACTTGAGGGGAGGGAGACACAACCCATAGGGCACCCCCAGACCTTGAGGAATTAAACTGCTGCCTGCAGCACACTGCGCCCGAAGGCGATATCCTCATTCCATCTTACATCTACTTGATAAAATTTTGTAAATGTATGCACTGAAGACCAAGTCGCGGCCTTACAGATCTGAGACATGGAGGCCTGGTGACGCACTGCCCAAGAAGCACCAACCGCTCTGGTAGAGTGCGCCTTAAATTGAAAAGGGGGAATCTTTCCCTTTAAATCATAAGTTTGAATTATAACCTGCCGAATCCACTTAGCCACAGTGGATCTTGATGCTGCCTGTCCTTTTTTAGGACCCTCTGGCAGATGAACTAAGACATCAGTTTTACGAATCTGAGCAGTTTTCTTTAAATAGATCTTCACTGCTCTAACCACATCAAGACAATGTAGTGACTTTTCTTCTTTGGAACATGGTTTTGGAAAAAACGATGGCAGGAAAATATCTTCATTCAGATGAAAGCCTGAAACCACTTTTGGCAAAAAGCCTGTACGAGGGCGTAACATCACTCTGTCCTCATGAATAACCAACATGGTTTTGGAAAAAAACGGCAGGACAATAACTTGGTTCAGGTGGAAACCTGAGACCACTTTTGGTAAAAAACTTGGACGAGGGCACAACACCACTCTGTCCTCATGAATAATCAAATATGGCTCTTTACAGGAAAGAGCGGTCAATTCTGAAACCCTCCTTGCTGAGGATATAGCAACTAAAAATATCAGCTTCCTATTTAGAAGGACTAAGGGAATATTCTGTAACGGTTCAAATGGCGGTTTTTGTAACACTGACAAAACTAAATTCAGGTCCAAGGGCTTAAGGGTGATTTAACTGGCAGATTGATCCGCATCACTCCTTGCATAAAACCCCGGACTAAAGAATGCGTAGCAAGTAGTCTTTGAAATAAAATTGATAGGGCTGAGACTTGGCCCTTAATAGTACTCAGGGCCAACTTCATCTCTACGTCTACCTGTAGAAAGGCAAGAATTCTGCCTACAATATATTTTAGAAGGTGCCAACCCTTGGATTCACACCAGGAAACATAAGCTTTCTAGACTCTATAATAAATAGTTCTAGAAGCTGGCTTCTTAACATTAATTAAAAGTAGAAATAACTGCCCTGGAAAGCCCACACTTCTTCAGAATGTGGGTCTCAATAGCAAGGCCATTAAATTTAGCGTTGGTAAAGTAGGATGGAATATCGGCCCCTGTGATAGCAGGTCTGGTCTTAGTGGGAGGAGCCATGGCTCCTCCAATTTCATCTTTACGTTCTCTGCATACCATGACCTTCTGGGCCATGCTGGTGCTACCAGGATTACCGACTTTCCTTCCAGCCTGATCCTGCAAAGGAGTCGAGGTAGCAACTGAATCGGGGGAAAAGCATAGATCAGTGAAAACTGATCCCATGGGGTCACCAACGCATCTGTTCCATATGCGAGTGCGTCTCTTGTCCTGGACACAAAATTGACCAGCTTCGTGTTGAACCTGGACGCTAGAAGATCTACGTCCGGAGTCCCCCATCTTTGGCAAATCGCATGAAAAATCTCGGGGTGAAGAAACCATTCCCCCGGGGACAATTGAAGGCGACTTAAGTAGTCCGCCTGCCAATTCTCTACTCCGGAATGAAAACTGCCGATAGGCATGGGACATTCTTTTCTGCCCAAGTTATAATCTGGCTCACCTCTCTCTGAGCTGAGAGACTTTTGGTGCCCCCTTGATGATTGATATATGCCACGGCCGTGGCATTGTCCGATTGGATCCCGACAGGACAATTCTTTAACCTGGAAGTCCAGGTTCTTAGAGCCAAAAACACTGCCCGAATCTCCAGGATATTTATGGGCAAGGCTCTTTCGGTTCTTGACCACTGTCCCTGGACAGTAGTCTTCTCCAATACTGCTCCTCAGCCTGAAAGCCTTGCATATGTCGTGACTACTTTCCAGATAATTGGTCTGAAGCATTTTCCCTTCAGCAGGTTGCGATTTAGTAACCACCAGCTGAGGCATTGGGACACTCTTGGGGACAGCCGCATTGGTAAATCTAGAGCTTGAATCGTTTTGTTCCAAGCAGACAAGATACGGTTTTGAAACAGTCTCGAATGGAATTGGGCATAGGGAACTGCTTCGAATGAAGCTACCATCTTTCCTAACAACCTCAAGCAAAGACGTATTGAGGGATTTTTCTTTGACCTGACCATCCGCACCAGCTCTTGTATGGAGCAGACCTTTGTGGGAGGCAAGAACACCCTTTCCTGGGACGTGTCTATGATCAGGCCCAGATACTCCAGCCTTTTTAGTGGCTTTAAGGAGGATTTCTTTAGGTTGAGATTCCAACTCAGATTCTCCAGGTAACTGCTTGTAATGACTACATCCTGCTTCAAGCGGGCCGCCGACTGGTCTATTAACAATAGATCATCTAGGTAAGCCAAAACAGTTATGCCCCGTGCCCTTAACCTTGCTAGAGGTGGGGCTAGTACCTTTGTGAACACCCGAGGTGCTGTAGCTAGCCCGAAGGGCAAGGCTACAAACTGAAAATGTCTTTGTTCTACTTTGAATCGCAGAAACTTCTGGTGAGGAGGAAATATAGGAATATGCATCTCTGATGTCTATGGATGCCAAAAGTTCTCCTCCTTGTAGGATGGAAACAACTGATTGACTCCATACGAAAGGTGCGAATCTTCAGGAACTGATTTAGATTCCGTATATCTAGAATTGGTCTGATATGCCCATTTGGCTTTAGTACCGTAAACAGGTTTAAATAAAACCCTAAACCTTGCTCCTGTTCGGGAATCTGTATGATCACCCCCTGAGCCAATAATCGGTCCAATACTTGCAACAGGGATTGCTTTTTCCCTGGATCTTTGGGAACGTTTGATCTCCGAAAATGAGACAGTGGAAACTCTCGAAACTCTAGCTTGTTACCTAGAGAGACTGTGGAGAGAGTCCATTTGTCCTGAATCTCCCTTTGCCAGACTTCTGAGTACCCCAGAAGTCTTCTCCCCACCTTGGTGAGGGGAGATGCCTCTTCATGACGAGGCCTTGGTATTCTGCTTTGCAGGCTTGCGGCCCCAGGTCTTCCTTTGTGCCTGGGTTTGACCCTGAGGTCTTCCTCTAGAGTCGGGCGGTGGAGGCCGTCGCCCCTGCCTAGAGGTGGATGTACCTGGCGCAGGAGAAAAGGTGCGCTTAAATGAAGGACGTTTATATCTTCTTTTAACTGGTTAGTTGTTGTAAAGCCACTCCTTCGTTATTTTAGCTGTGTGCTTAGGGTCATTGTCTTGTTGGAAGGTAAACCTTCGGCCCAGTCTGAGGTCCTGAGCACTCTGGAGAAGGTCCAGGATATCCCTGTACTTGGCCGCATTCATCTTTCCCACGATTGCAACCAGTCGTCCTGTCCCTGCAGCTGAAAAACACCCTCACAGCATGATGCTGCCACCATCATGCTTTACTGTTGGGGCTGTATTGGACAGGTGATGAGCAGTGCCTGGTTTTCTCCACACATAATTCTAAATGGTAACACCAAAAAGTTCTATCTTGGTCTCATCAGACCAGAGAATCTTATTTCTCACCATCTTGGAGTCCTTCAGGTGTTTGTTTTAGCAAACTCCATGCGGGCTTTCATGTGTCTTGCACTGAGGAGAGGCTTCTGTCGGGCCACTCTGCCATAGCGCCCTGACTGGTGGAGGGCTGCAGTGATGGTTGACTTTCTAAAACTTCCTCCCATCTCCCAAATGCATCTCTGGAGCTCAGCCACAGTGATCTTTGGGTTCTTCTTTACCTCTCTCACCAAGGCTCTTCTCCCCCGATAGCTCAGTTTGGCCGGATGGCCAGCTCTAGGAAGGGTTCTGGTTGTCCCAAACGTCTTCCATTTAAGGATTATGGAGGCTACTGTGCTCTTAGGAACCTTAAGTGCAGCAGAAATTTTTTTGTAACCTTGGCCAGATCTGTGCCTTGCCACAATTCTGTCTCTGAGCTCTTCAGGCAGTTCCTTTGACCTCATGGTTCTCATTTGCTCTGACATGCACTGTGAGCTGTAAGGTCTTATATAGACAGGTGTGTGGCTTTCCTAATCAAGTCCAATCAGTATAATCAAACACAGCTGGACTCAAATGAAGGTGTAGAACCATCTCAAGGATGATCAGAAGAAATAGACAGCACCTGAGTTATATATATGAGTGTCACAGCAAAGGGTCTGAATACTTAGGACCATGTGATATTTCAGTTTGTTTTTTTTATAAATCTGCAAAAACGTCAACAACTCTGTGTTTTTCTGACAATATGGGGTGCTGTGTGTACAATATGAGGTGCTGTGTGTACATTAATGAGGAAAAAAAATGAACTTAAATGATTTTAGCAAATGGCTGCAATATAACAAAGAGTTAAAAATTTAAGGGAGTCTGAATTCATTCTCTCTCTCTCTCTCTCTCTCTCTCTCATAAAATGATGACTAATGCCCCGTACACACGGTCGGATTTTCCGACGGAAAATGTGTGATAGGACCTTGTTGTCAGAAATTCTGACCGTGTGTAGGCTCCATCACACATTTTCCATCGGATTTTCCGACACAGAGTTTAAGAGCAGGCTATAAAATTTTCCGACAACAAAATCCGTTGTCGGAAATTTTCTGATCGTGTGTACACAAATCCGACGCACAAAGTGCCACGCATGCTCAGAATAAATAAAGAGATGAAAGCTATTGGCCACTGCCCAATTTATAGTCCCGACGTACGTGTTTTACGTCACCGTGTTTAGAACGATCGGATTTTCCGACAACTTTGTGTGACCGTGTGTATGCAAGACAAGTTTGAGCCAACATCCGTCGGAAAAAAATCCTAGGATTTTGTTGTCGGAATGTTGAAGACCATAATTGGAAGGGTCGAAACGCATAGGGGTATCATGTGGAAGACCACGTTGCAGCAAAATGCCAATAACGGGTTTCATACAAAGTGTAGTTTCTTTATGATTGATGGGTATGCTATTTTCATGTAAATGCCAGAGCCCATTTTTTTACAACTCTCATGAAATTGTCAATTGTTTTTTGATAAAATAAAAGTTTTTTTATTAACAATTTTGAATATTTTTTGGCTGCTTAACAACTTGCCGACCGCCTAACGCAGATATACTGCGGCAGAATGGCACGGGCAGGCAGAATCATGTTCCCATACGTGATCTGCCTCCCGCGGGCGGGGGGTCCGATCGGACCCCCCCGGTGCCAGCGGCGGTCGGCTTGTGACTGGAAGCGATGAGAGGCGAGGGGGAGACCATCCGATCGTGGCCCCCCCCTCGCGATCGCTCCCAGCCAATGGGAATCCTCCTCTGCCTGTGTGTAGTTTCACACAGGCAGAGGAAGTGATGTCATCTCTCCTCGGCTTGGCAGTTTCCGTTCCAGCGCCGAGGAGAGAAGACATGTGAGTGCACAACACACACACACAGTAGAACATGCCAGGCATACTTTACACCCCCGACCCCCCCCAATCACCCCCCCCCCCCCGTCACAAACTGACACCAGGCAGTATTTTTTTTTTATTCTGATTACTGCATTGGTGTCAGTTTGTCAGTTAGAAGTAGTGGGGCAGTGAGCATTAGCCCCATGTAGGTCTAGGGTACCCCCCTAACAAAGTTTTAACCCCTTGATCACCCCCTGTCACCAGTGTCGCTAAGCGATCATTTTTCTGATCGCTGTATTAGTGTCACTGGTGACGCTAGTTAGGGAGGTAAATATTTAGGTTCGCCGTCAGCGTTTTATAGCGACAGAGACCCCCATATACTACCTAATAAATGTTTTAACCCCTTGATTGCCCCCTAGTTTGCCCCCTAGTTAACCCTTTCACCACTGATCACCGTATAACTGTTACGGGTGACGCTGGTTAGTTCGTTTATTTTTTATAGTGTCAGGGCACCCGCCGTTTATTACCGAATAAAAGTTTAGCCCCTTGATCGCCCGGCGGTGATATGCGTCGCCCCAGGCAGCGTCAGATTAGCGCCAGTACCGCTAACACCCACGCACGCAGCATACGCCTCCCTTAGTGGTATAGTATCTGAACGGATCAATATCTGATCTGATCAGATCTATACTAGCGTCCCCAGCAGTTTAGGGTTCCCAAAAATACAGTGTTAGCGGGATCAGCCCAGATACCTGCTAGCACCTGCGTTTGGCCCCTCCGCCCAGCCCAGCCAAGCCCACCCAAGTGCAGTATCAATCGATCACTGTCACTTACAAAACTCTAAACGCATAACTGCAGCGTTCGCAGAGTCAGGCCTGTTCCCTGCGATCGCTAACAGTTTTTTTGGTAGCGTTTTATTGAACTGGTAAGCACCAGCGGCCTAGTACACCCCGATCGTAGTCAAACCAGCACTGCAGTAACACTTGGTGACGTGGCGAGTCCCATAAGTGCAGTTCAAGCTGGTGAGGTGGCAAGCACAAGTAGTGTCCCGCTGCCACCAAGAAGACAAACACAGGCCCGTCGTGCCCATAATGCCCTTCCTTCTGCATTCGCCAATCCTAATTGGGAACCCACCACTTCTGCAGCGCCTGTACTTCCCCCATTCACATCCCCAACCAAATGCAGTCGGCTGCATGAGAGGCATTTTCTTTATGTCCTCCCGAGTACCCCTACCCAACAAACCCCCTCAAAGATGTTGTGTTTGCAGCAAGCGCGGATATAGGCGTGACACCCGCTATTATTGTCCCTCCTGTCCTGACAATCCTGGTCTATGCATTGGTGAATGTTTTGAACGCTACCATTCACTAGTTGAGTATTAGCGTAGGGTACAGCATTGCACAGACTAGGCACACTTTCACAGGGTCTCCCAAGATGCCATCGCATTTTGGGAGACCCGAACCTGGAACCGGTTACAGTTATAAAAGTTACAGTTACAAAAAAAAAGTGTAAAAAAAAATAAAAAAAACACAAACAAAAATATAAAATAAAAAAAAATAGTTGTTTTATTGTTCTCTCTCTCTCTATTCTCTCTATTGTTCTGCTATTTTTTACTGTATTCTATTCTGCAATGTTTTATTGTTATTATGTTTTATCATGTTTGCTTTTCAGGTATGCAATTTTTTTATACTTTACCGTTTACTGTGCTTTGTTAACCATTTTTTTGTCTTCAGGTACGCCATTCACGACTTTGAGTGGTTATACCAGAATGATGCCTGCAGGTTTAGGTATCATCTTGGTATCATTCTTTTCAGCCAGCGGTCGGCTTTCATGTAAAAGCAATCCTTGCGGCTAATTAGCCTCTAGACTGCTTTTACAAGCAGTGGGAGGGAATGCCCCCCCCACGTCTTCCATGTTTTTCTCTGGCTCTCCTGTCTCAACAGGGAACCTGAAAATGCAGCCGGTGATTCAGCCAGCTGACCATAGAGCTGATCAGAGACCAGAGTGGCTCCAAACATCTCTATGGCCTAAGAAACCGGAAGCTACGAGCATTTTATGAATTAGATTTCGCCGGATGTAAACAGCGCCATTGGGAAATTGGGAAAGCATTTTATCACACCGATCTTGGTGTGGTCAGATGCTTTGAGGGCAGAGGAGAAATCTAGGGTCTAATAGACCCCAATTTTTTCAAAAAAAGAGTACCTGTCACTACCTATTGCTATCATAGGGGATATTTACATTCCCTGAGATAACAATAAAAATGATTTAAAAAAAAAAAAAATGAAAGGAACAGTTTAAAAAGGCGAACGCAAGCGTCAGTCTGGCGTCAAATGTAAAAATGTAAAAAGCAATTGCACCATGCATGTGAGGTATCACCGCGAAGGTCAGATCGAGGGTAGTAATTTTAGCAGTAGACCTCCTCTGTAAATCTAAAGTGGTAACCTGTAAAGGCTTTTAAAAATGTATTTAGTTTGTCGCCACTGCACGTTTGTGCGCAATTTTAAAGCATGTCATGTTTGGTATCCATGTACTCGGCCTAAGATCATCTTTTTTATTTCATCAAACATTTGGGCAATATAGTGTGTTTTAGTGCATTAAAATTTAAAAAAGTGTGTTTTTTCCCCAAAAAATGCGTTTGAAAAATCGCTGCGCAAATACTGTGTAAAAAAAATAAATAAAACACCCACCATTTTAATCTGTAGGGCATTTGCTTTAAAGAAAATATATAATGTTTGGGGGTTCAAAGTAATTTTCTTGCAAAAAAAAAAAAAATTTTTTATGTAATCAAAAATTGTCAGAAAGGGCTTTGTCTTCAAGTGGTTAGAAGAGTGGGTGATGTGTGACATAAGCTTCTAAATGTTGTGCATAAAATGCCAGGACAGTTCAAAACCCCCCAAATGACCCCATTTTGGAAAGTAGACACCCCAAGCTATTTGCTGAGAGGCATGTCGAGTCCATGGAATATTTTATATTGTGACACAAGTTGGGGGAAAGAGACAATTTAAAAAAATTTTTTTTTTTTTTTTTTGCGCAAAGTTGTCACTAAATGATATATTGCTCAAACATGCCATGGGAATATGTGAAATTACACCCCAAAATACATTCTGTTGCTTCTCTTGAGTACGGAGATACCACATGTGTGAGACTTTTTGGGAGCCTAGTCGCGTACGGGGCCCCGAAAACCAAGCACCGCCTTCAGGCTTTCTAAGGCCGTAAATTTTTGATTTCACTCTTCACTGCCTATCACAGTTTCGGAGGCCATGGAATGCCCAGGTGGCACAAACCCCCCCCAAATGACCTAATTTTGGAAAGCAGACACCCCAAGCTATTTGATGAGAGGTATAGTGAGTATTTTGCAGACCTTACTTTTTGTCACAAAGTTTTAAAAATTGAAAAAAGAAAAAAAAAATTTTTCTCGTCTTTCTTTATTTTCAAAAACAAATGAGAGCTGCAAAATACTCACCATGCCTCTCAGCAAATATCTTGGGGTGTCCACTTTCCAAAATGGGGTCATTTGGGGAGGGTTTGTGCCATCTGGGCATTCCATGGCCTCCGAAACTGTGATAGGCAGTGAAGAGTGAAATCAAAAATTTTCACCCTTAGAAATCCTGAAGGCGGTGATTGGTTTTCGGGGTCCAGTACGCGGCTAGGCTCCCAAAAAGTCCCACACATGTGGTATCCTCATACTCAGGAGAAGCAGCTAAATGTATTTTGGGGTGCAATTCCACATATGCCCATGGCCTGTGTGAGCAATATATCATTTAGTGACAACTTTGTGCAAAAAAAAAAAAAAAAAAAATCATTTGTCACTTTCCCGCAACTTGTGTCAAAATATAAAATACTCCATGGACTCAACATGCCTCAAAGCTAATAGCTTGGGGTGTCTACTTTCCAAAATGGGGTCATTTGGGGGGGGGGTTATGCCATCTGGCCATTTTATGGCCTTCAAAACTGTGATAGGTAGTGAGGAGTAAAATCAAAAATGTATGCCCTTAGAAATCCTGAAGGCAGTGATTGGTTTTCGGGGCCCCGTACGCAGCTAGGTTCCCAAAAAGTCCCACACATGTGGTATCCCCGTACTCAGGAGAAGCAGCAGAATGTATTTTGGGGTGCAATTCCACATATGCCCATGGCCTGTGTGAGTAATATATCATTTAGTGACAACTTTTTTTTTTTTTGTCATTATTCAATCACTTGGGACAAAAAAAAATGAATATTCAATGGGCTCAACATGCCTCTCAGCAATTTCCTTAGGGTGTCTACTTTCCAAAATGGGGTCATTTGTGGGGGTTTTGTACTGCCCTGCCATTTTAGCACCTCAAGAAACGACATATGCAGTCATAAATTAAAGGCTGTGTAAATTCCAGAAAATGTACCCTAGTTTGTAGGCGCTATAACTTTTGCGCAAACCAATAAATATACACTTATTGACATTTTTTTTACCAAAGACATGTGGCCGAATACATTTTGGCCTAAATGTATGACTAAAATTGAGTTTATTGGATTTTTTTTAGAACAAAAAGTAGAAAATATCATTTTTTTTCAAAATTTTCAGTCTTTTTCCGTGTATAGCGCAAAAAATAAAAATGGCAGAGCTGATCAAATAACATCAAAAGAAAGCTCTATTTGTGGGAAGAAAAGGACGCAAATTTCGTTTGGATACAGCATTGCATGACCGCGCAATTAGCAGTTAAAGCGACGCAGTGCCAAATTGTAAAAAGTGCTCTGGTCAGGAAGGGGGTAAAACCTTCTGGGGCTGAAGTGGTTAAAAACCCCCATGGGGGAATTCTTCCATTCTGGAGATATGGGGTATTGGAACCCAAAATTTCCCATTTGATAGATACTTACTGGTCAAGTTGACTTTTGACCCCTCTGTGACTGAACCAACAGAAACGTTTGATACCTCAGCCTTTGTATGCCCTCGCCAATCAGGAGCCAACAAGAGTTCTCTGATAATAGGAATGAACACTGACCTTGTCAGACGGCTGTTTACTCCACTTGTATTGAAGTCTGACACCCCAACCAAAGGCATACACCCTATGCTGAGACAAGTGTATCAGCACCTAGTCGAAGAACAGAGAGCCCCAGCTGAAGGAGTGGGGAAGATTTGGCGATTGGACAGCAGTGAGAAGATACTACAACCTGGAGAGGTGGTGTGTCTACAAGCTTCAGTCAAGCTCAATTGGGAACAACCGGGCCCCTTTGTTGTCCTTGAAGCCGACTGCCAGGGAGAGGACACAGGAGTGGAGGTAATCCCAGAAGTCAGTTCAATTAGGGCTCTGCAAAGGAGTCGTGGGAAGATCCTTGTCAGCATCCGGAATGTTACGACCTTGCCGTTGAAACTGAGCCTGAATGCTGTTATGACAAGTAAATCCAGCCACCCCAGTCTCACCATCTGATTTGGGTAAGGGAGACAAGGATGGAATCTCCATAGAATAGTTTTACCCACAAAACACCACACTATCACCTGAGTGGTAAGAAAAGGTCAAAGCCCAGCTCCTGAGATGGCAGAATATGTTATCGAAAGATGAGTTTGATGTGGGGTATGCAAAAAGTGCCCAGCAACGGATTCGCCTTCAGGAAGACAAGCCATTCATGGAAAGAGTCAGACGGATCCCTTTGGAGGACCTAGAAGATTTATGTGAGCAGCTGGCAGAATTGAAGAGATGAGGCATCAGGGAGTCTAGGAGCCCTTATGCTTCCCCCATAGTGGTTGTGCAGAAGAAAAATGGGTCCCCAAGTCTGTGCATCGATTATCAGACGCTCAACAGGAGGACCATCCCTGGTCAGTACAACACTCCAAGGAAGAAGATACCCTGCAGAGCCTATCGGGGGCGAAGTGGTTTAGAGTGCTGGACCTGAAGAGTGGGTACTATCAAATCCCCATACACCCTGGGGACAGGGAAAAAAACAGCTTTTATCACCCCAGTAGGGTTCTTTGAGTTTGATAGGATGCCTCAAGGTCTGTCCGGTGCTCCAGCAATGTTCCAGAGACTGATGGAGAAGACAGTAGGGGAAATTACAGAAAACGAAATGACCCAATGGTGGGATGTTGTTTTATTGCAAAAGTATTTAGAAGTTAATAGAATCCCTAGAGGATTGAGAATAACAAAAGTGTGTGATTTTTTAGATGAGGATATTGGTCAGGATTGGATTAGGGAGATGCGGATTTTCAATAAATCCTGGTTAGGAATGATTATTAAACAGAGGGAGAGAAATCTAGTAAATGTGAAGTCAGATATCATTAGTATCCAAGAAAAACTAGAGGCATTTTCAGATTTAGAATCTTTCTCTACATGGGATACAAAAATCAATGAATAAACTACAAAGTTTGAGGCAGACTTAATAGTCAAGAAATCTGGGAAATTCGAAAGGGATAGGCAGGACTATATGGCAGGGCGGGAGTTTAATTGGAAGAAAGATAAGACGCCTGGACCCCCTACCCATGTACAGGAAGGTGGTCCTGAGATAAGAGATCGCCCTGAGGCCAGCACTTCATTCAACGCTGGCAGTGGGATGAATAGTAAAAGAAATAGAAATAGAAATCGTAACAGGAACCACTTTAAAGATAAGAGCAAACATTGGGGTAGAAATAATAGGATCAGAAGTAGGAATAATGAGAATGGGGAATCTAATAAATGGTCAGACCTGGGCCCCTATAGATGTAGTGTGCACGAAGACTTTCCGCCCCTTCGAGATCAGAGGGGTCTATTTGGTAACTGTGATCACAATGAGAAAAGCAAGCAAGGCAATCAGAAGGCTGGAGATCTCATTGGACATGATCCTGCTACTGACGTGACTCTGCTACAGCAGAAGGAGATCACAATACAAGAGGAGAGAAGCGACCTAGCGATACCGATACAGTCCACGTTGAATGCAATTGAGAAACAACAGGAGTCCCCTCTAAAATCAAGATCTAATGACGTAGCGGGGATAGGTACGACTGGTACCAATACAATTAAATCTAAGGTTGAGATTCCTTTTTTTGTGCAAGGAGCTGCGGGAAGAACGAAACCCGCAGCACAAAAAAGCATTGCATTCCGACCTCTATCACCCCCGAATACCAGGAGACAGTTAAAACAACGAGAAGGAGGGTGTAGGGGAGGGCGGAAATCCAAAGAGAGATCAAAAACATCAGAGAGCCACTCCACTATAAAAATTTTCAATCTGTCGAAATGTGAGTTCCTTGACACGGAGCTCGAATTTCTTAGAAGGGGACTCAACTATGCCCCTGAGAGTCCTCCAAATCTGTTTGAGCTCTTTATCGATCTCAATAAGTTTGTGCGGAATCTTACTGTAAAGCGCCATTTTAGACTGAAGGAAATCAATGGAACAAATGAGGGTCCAGAAACGACTATCCCCATTGCCCATGCTGAACCTCTAGACAAAGAGATATTGGAGATTTTGGAGGAACTATACCTGGAAGGAGGTCAAGAATCTGTGGAAGTCTCTCCTCCTTTAACCCTTCAGGGTGTGACGATCAATACTAACTTCAGACCAAAATCAAGTTTCTACCCCCACTGGAACAAGGGGAACTTCATACCCACTTTTTATGAAGTGGTGATGGAGGAATTCAGGAAAATCTGTGGAGACAATAAACGGAAGTATATAAAGGGCCACGAAGTGTGCCTGGAGGGCCCTTTGGGTAGTCTAAAAAAGAACTCAGAAATAGTCATAAGAAAAGCAGATAAAGGTGGAGGTCTGGTTATCCAAGATAGAGATCAATATCTAGAGGAAGCCTACAGACTGATCGGCGATACCAACACCTATGAGAGACTTACCTGGGATCCTACGGTCAACTATAATGTCGAATTAAAAGCGCTCCTGGACAAAGCACTATCAGATCAAGTCCTGACTAAAAACGAGTATCATTTTCTGTATTCAAAGCATCCAGTGGTCCCTCACTTCTACCATATCCCAAAAATACACAAAGATATGGAGAAGCCTCCAGGAAGACCTATTATAGCAGGGATCGACAGTTTGACCAGCAATCTTGGCAACTATATCGAACACTTCCTCCAGGGACTGGTGGTCAACCTGCCATCATACATCAAGGACTCAGGCCACGCTTTAGAGGTACTTAGTGCATATACTTAGGAGCAGGGATATAGATGGCTATCACTTGATGTGACATCTCTATATACATCTATCCAGCACGAGTTCGGGCTTAGGGCTATTGAATATTATGTTGCAGAAGCCCACCTATTTGATCCCAGGCAAGCTCGATTCATTTACGAATGCATTGAGTTTACTTTGACTCACAATTATTTCACCTTTCTGGACAGGTTCTATAGGCAGGTAAGGGGTACAGCTATGGGTGCTAGGTTCGCTCCCAGCTATGCGAACTTGTTCATGGGCTACTGGGAGCAGAATTACATCTGGGCCAACAACCCTTATGGGAGGAACCTAGTGTTGTACTCGCGTTACATAGACGATATTCTCATCATCTGGAGCGGCACTGATGAGGAACTGAAGGGATTCCTGGCACATTGTGCAGGGAACCCCTATGGGATTTCCTTCACACATGTGGTAGACGATAAGTCCTTGATCTTCCTGGACTTAGAGCTACAGGTTGACGACACTGGGGCCATTTATTCAAAAACGCATTTCAAACAGAGCGCTGGTAATTCATATCTCCACGCCCGGAGCCACCAT
Source organism: Lithobates clamitans (assembly GCA_037952925.1). Classification (NCBI taxonomy): domain Eukaryota; kingdom Metazoa; phylum Chordata; class Amphibia; order Anura; family Ranidae; genus Lithobates; species Lithobates clamitans. The sequence continues at coordinate 54,183 of JBBGZY010002253.1, read as the reverse complement.
CATCCTAGATGGATTAGGAATGTACCTTTTGGTCAGTTTTGCAGACTCAGGCGGACCTGCACCCTGAAGCACGATTATGAAGAACAAAGCCTTGTCCTCAAGACTAAGTTCAAGGAAAAGGGTTACGAAGAGGAGCATATAGAGGAGGCGTTCCAAAAATACCTTGTGCTATATGACAACACTCGTGTTGGAGAGGAAGAAAAAAAGACAAATCCTCACATGGATGAACGACCACAAGTACGATTTTGCACTAGGTATAACAACAAGGCCCTCTCAATACAAAAAATCCTCAAAAAGAACTGGAGGATCCTCGAATCAGACCCCATCTTGAAGACAAGCCTTCCTTCGCACCCCAATTTGGTCTTTAGGAGACCGAAGGACCTAAGGAGCATTATTGCCCCAAGTAGAGTGAGAAAACAAAGAAATGGAGGGCTCAGTAGTATTTGGAGCACGATTTTTGACCAGAAGGGAAGTTACAGATGTGGGAGCAACATTTGTGGGAACTGCGTGCATATGTGCCATAGAAAGAAAGAAGTTGTTGGAACAGACGGTAGGATTCACAAGATGAAGCAGTTCATTAACTGCGGTACCCCGTATGTCATCTATGGCCTTCTGTGTCCTTGTGGCCTCCTTTATGTAGGACGGACGTCAAGACCTATGAGGACCAGAATGAATGAGCACAGGAGCAGTATCCTTACGGAGAAGGACAACTATTCAATACCAAAACACTTCAAAGAAACCCATAGTAGCAGTACAGACGGCCTCAAAGTGTTCGGTATAGAAGCGATGCCGAGCGACTTGGATAGCGGCAAAAAACATCAAATGCTATGTAATAGAGAGGCCTTCTGGATTTTTTCCCTAGGAACTCTGGCCCCAAAAGGCCTGAACGAGGAAATCGAACTGCACAATGTTGTCTAACTCCTTCAGTTCCCGAAAAAGCCCCCGAGTCATTGGTGGCACTAGCCAGGTCAATTGGGGTTTGACCTTTCAAGTGTGCGTATTGCCACCAATGTGCAGGTTGGGGCTCAGTTTTGGGTCATATGGGGTACACTAGGTGTAGTGACCAGGATTTGGGGCAGATAGGTTTGTCAGATGTAGTAGGAGTTATACAGTTTTTAGTTCAATGTGTAGAAGCTAGTTACCAGGCTGTGGTTGGTGTTTAGACAGTAGTTAATTTGATAACATTATGTAGTCCATGTCATTTTATGTACTTCACCGCCATTGGGGTATAGTGTTCATTTTCCATTAGGTGCAAACGGGCAATGGTCTCTCTCGTTTTTGGTACGCTAGTCCGCAGAGGTATCCTCCACGGCATTTGCTGGGGGGACGGTCACTATGGTCATTTGACATAGTATGTTATATCCTGCCATAGGTTATTTATTTTACTATATTTATTATATTTATATCTATATAGAGTGGTGCGTAGTCTTAGCCGGTATTCTCTATTACTGTTTTTTAACGGTGTTTTAGGCCGATGAGCATTTGTTTTTAGATCTCCTATTTATTGTTATTATATTATTTTTTTGATCAGTATTATTTAGGTATCATAGTGCACGGATTTCTTTTTGATTTTAATTTTGCTATGGATTTTCATGTTTTGACCGTTTTAAGATACTATATTTTATGGAAAAATATATATATTATATGCTGTCTAATCAACCGTGTTTTAAATTTATGAACCATACATATATTATGTGTTGTATTAACCTATTGCACCTTGGAAAGGATACCTCTGCGGATCACACCAACGGAATATTATCTATTAGTAATTTCATTTGGTATCGATTTTGATCCCCTCACCAACCTCCCCATTTGAGATTAATCTCTATTTTTTACCATATATATGTGCCGTCTATTAATTACATCTTTACCCTCTATTCTCATCCCATGAATGGTCCTTGTAGAGTGATTTGGGCTGCGAGCTACCTGTGGCTGTAACTTGAATGCTGCCTGTACTGTGCAGGCATTATCAGCCTAGGATAGCTGTCAACAGTGGAGTTATTGGTGGGAGGCGCGCGGACCAACGGGGATGCGCGCGCACCGACTTTCCTGGCCACTCACAGGCAGCTCCATGACGGCCGGAAGCAGCGGGTGGAACGCAAACACACCCGCGCTTCCGGGCCGTGTCCCCTGCACGCAGCGTCTTCTGACGCTTGTAGAAGGGGAACTGACGTCACGATCGGCCGGAAGTTGCGGGTGGAACGCAGGAACGCCCGCACTTCCTGGTCCTTCGGGCGGCATGCGTTCCACACGCTGTGTGCAGTGTTCATATGGCTCCCGGGAGCCAGAGAAGTCCCGTAGTATTTACTGCGGTTTGTCCACGGCATGGGGCTACCTATGGAGCTGTTGGTGGGATGAGAGGTATGTGTGGTCGGCGCCCCCCCCCCCCCCACCACCACCACCCCCCCTTTTTGTTTTTGTTTTTTTTGTGGTCCATACTGATTCTGCTACAGTTTTGCTAGCTCAATATACAGCAAGCGAGGCCTGTCGCTTGTTTTTATCAGTACTATCTTCTGGCTGCAAATGGGGCTTGTACATAGAGGGAGGGGTCCAGGGAGAGTAAGCCTAAATGGGTAGGTGTTGCTGTTTGTGAGGGGGCGTCGCTACCAATTGGGTGTGGCAAACACAGGTACTTATGCACACACACATATATATCTATAGAGAGGCAATTTCGAGAGACCAGCCATTGCCCGTTCAGGCTCTGAAGAAGGGGGTGCTCCCCTGAAACGCGTTAGCCATTGGCCATTTGCACCGGTCTGATCCTCTTGGCAATATGTCCTGGTGTGTCGATCCATAGAACAGCGCATTTGCGCCCTTTTTAAAGCTGGCTTCGATAGCTCGTTTGTGAGTATAATCTTTGCTGTTTTTATGCTGCAATAAAGTTTAATAGTGGTAATGCACTAGGTTAGTGCGCCCTCCTTTTTCTGTTTTTTCTAGCATGAATACCCATTGTTCAGAGGAGGGCTGCAAGACGCTAGGCAATACTTTGTTATAGGTGGTCTCACCACATGTTCAGTTCCTGGACACCTGAGCGCAGGAGAGATTTGTTTTGTGTTTGTTTAATTCGAGTAGGGGACATTAACCTAATCCAAGTGCTGGTGTATCTGGACGATATCATCTTCTTCGGCAAAACTCTCAAAGAACATGAAGAGCGTCTGGAGAAGGTTCTGAGGACGTGACGAGGGATTGCAGCTGTCCCTGGAAAAAATGTCAGTTTTACCAGCCTTCAGTTAATTACCTTGGCCATGTTGTCTCCGCTGAAGGAATAGCTACTGACCCGCAGAAGCTGGAAGCTGTCACCTCTTGGCCAATGCCTACCAATGTAACGGAGCTTAGGTTGTTCCTGGAATTTTGCTCATACTACAAGAGAATCGTTGAGGGATTTGCTAGAATAGCCCGCCCCCTTAATGAGTTACTGAAGAACGAGGATGAGAATGATGACCCAGACCTAACGAAGCCGGTCAAACATGGAGGACCCAGGAAGTCGGGAGTCAATCCAAGAACAGTGGACTGACCTGTGTGAGCAACCCTTTCGGTAGCTGAAGCGGAGTCCAACAACTGCTCCTGTTCTGGCCTATGCCAATCCAGCCAAGCCATGTGAGCTGCATGTTGATGCCAGTCGAGATGGGCTGGGCGGGCTACTTTCTCAGGACCACGATGGACACCTGCGGCCTGTTGCTTATGTGAGCCAAAGTCTTGCACCTGCTGAGAAAAACTACCCTACCTCACAAGTTGGAATTCTTGGCTCTGAAGTGGGCAGTGGTAGACAAGTTGAAAGGCTACTGGTATGGTGCAGACTTCATGGTCAAAACTGACAACAACCCAGTCACGTACATACTCACCCCAGCAAAACTGCATGCCACCGGGCACAGGTGGTTGGCCGCCCTATCAGGGCTCCACTTCAGCCTAAAATACCGCCCAGGAATTGGGAACAGAGATGCTGATGCCCTGTCGAGGAGACCCTATTACTTTAGGATTTCCTCTGAAGAGTGGACTCAACTGACTCCAGAAGAGATACAAGCCTTGTGTCAGGGAGCACATCAGGCCAGAGGAACAACTGGGGCAGAAGCCATCAAAGTCTCAGTGGCACGTATCCCCAAATACTACTGTGATTTGTCCCAGGTCAGGGATAACGACCTGCCTAAGCTTTCAGATAGGGACTTAAGAAAGGACCAGATTGCAGATCCCCTCTGTAGTTTAATACTAAAGGCCCTGGAGTGCCAACGCCCAAATCTACTGCTAACAGACTCTCCAACAGGAGCACGACTAGTACACAAGGAATGGGATCGACTGCAATTACGCAATGGGGTGGTCTCCGGAAGGGGCCACTCAGATGACCCTGAAGATAAGTGGCAGCTATTCTTGCAGAGAATGCATAGAGACCTTGTTGACTACCTTGCATGACAATCATGGCCACTTAGGGCCTGAGAGGATATTCAAACTGGTGCGAGACTGGTTCTATTGGCCCTGTATGGAGGCTGAAGTTGAGGGATATTGTCACTCCTGCATACGGTGTATACAGAGGAAGACTTTACCCCACAGAGCAGCCCCAATAGGCCACAGATGCCGGTGTGTGCACAGCAGCCGCACAGTCTGTGAGAACAACTCCTGGTTAGGAGTATAGTATCCCCAACATCCAGGCTTTGTCTATACGTGGAGGATAGTGGGCTACTTACGGTCTAAGGAGTGGCTTAGTGGTGTCTCCATTCCAAGAAAGGCCCCGACCGGGTTAAGGTCGCAAGCTTCCTTAAGCTTGCCGGTTGGTAAGCGCGCATTTTATTCATATCACAGTGGTGCGGTGAAGGATTTACCCAGTCTTACTTCCAATCCTGCCTCAGACGGGGACCCCTGCCTTGGTTCCTTATCTACCTCACCTCTTGGATGGTTGATCATGGATTAGAACTGTTATTGATTTATATGATTTGACCATGAACTTTATTATTTATTACCCAATTTAATTATTTACTTAATGTATTTATTTAATCACTCATATTTATATTCACCTAATTCACAGCGCTGCTTCCTTTGTTTATTGATTGTCTTTAGTGTGTGTATCTCACCTTTTAGCGGCTGCTTTTGCTCTTCATTCAATTGTTTGTCACTTTATTACTTGATTGTGTTAGATTTTTTTTGCAATTATATAGCGCGGTGGTCTTTTCCCCTTTTAATTTAACATAACTGAACTAAAACATTTAGCGGTTTTCTCTTCCCTTCTTCAATTCCACCTCTCCAATTACTCTCTGCGTTTTTAGAGTCGCAATAGCCTATCAATTACTAGCTGTGGGGGAGGGGCGAGAGCGGGATCAGCCAGCCATGGCTGCCAGATAAATTTAAATTTTGACACGGCGTTACTTTGACAATAAGCCAGTTGATCCCAAATCAGGAGTGAGTTTACATACACAATCCATGGTTTCCCTGTAGGTACAGTAGGTGCCATCCAGTGTCTAGCTATAATCTTTCTAGGTAGGTATAGTAGTCTAGTAATCAAAGTACATTCCCCTCTGGTATATCTCATTGATCGCTCCCAATAGACATACCAGAGGGGTGCAGGGCACCAACCGGGAGATATTCTGTATGACCTCAGACCAATACCGGTTGAGTTTTGGGCATCGCCATAACATGTTAATGAAATCGCCTTGTTGCGTTTTACATTTTGGACTTAGGGGGGAGTCCTTCAGGGCCCATGCATGTATTTTCGCAGGCGTTCGACAGGTTGTCGCAGCCATTTATCCTGCATAGAACCTATGGGAGGCCGCGATGGAAACCACAGGGATCGATTCCAATGCCATGTCCCATTGCTCACCATCAATTTCTCCAATGTCCGTGATCCATTTAGCCCTACATTTCAAAGAGGCATGGTCCTCGGTGGAGGACAACAGTACTGAGTACATTTTTTAAATCTGCCCCTTCCTGGCATCCGCTGGAAGCAGCTCCGTTAGGAGCGGGGGGTGAGGCCATGGTCAGGGAGGTTGTCTGCCCCTGTGCCTGCAAAGCGTGTCGGAGATAGCGATAGAAACATCTACATCTAGTGGGAAGTAAATTCTGCGCAAAGTTGTGTAAAAGATTTCAATACGTTCCCTGTATATATCTGTGGGAAAAACATATTCCCTTGCGTTTCCATAGGGCAAATCCCTCCAGTTTATTGAGTTCTGCGTATCTTGGATTATTTCACAGAGAGGTGAATCCCAAGAGGCCCCTGACCTTCAGTGCCTCTTGGGTTGCCTCCCACACTTTTCTAAGGAGAGCCGTAGTCGGGAGTAAGCTGGGTAGATCCATTTCCAAATAAGAGCCAGCCTTCAAATCCGGATTACCAGTCGTATAATAGGATCATCTAGGGCAGTGGTTCTCAACCCCCCTAGTGCCGTGACCCCTTGAAAAAATTTCCCAAGTTGTGGAGACCCCCAACCGTAAAATTATTTTCGTGGCGTGGGTTGTCAGCACCCAAGGCAGGACAAGTAATTTGCGCCCCTAACCCATGGACATTTAGCGCTCCCTTAGTCCCTTCCACTCGTACAGTATTAAAACCCCTCATGGTACATTTTAGGATGTACCACTCTCTTTGTTCTCCTTTCTTTCCCGTTTATCTCTCTCTATCCTAATTTCTTGTTTTTTTCCCCCCATCCCTCCTTCTAGCCATTTTTCTTGTTCTTTCTCCTATTCTTTCTCTCCCTTTTTCTTTGTTCCTCCCCCTCTTTTCCTCTCCCTTCTATGTATTCTATATTTTTATTCCTTCACTTACTCCTTGGTGGGGGGATGGGATGAGTAGCAGTGCTGGGGGATTTCTGATCAGCCAACTTAGGTGCTCTTGATGAAGGTCATCTGCTGATCTGAGAACTGTAGTGGGGACTTTTAATGGCACCTATAATCACAGGTAGTTTTACTCACTGTGTCTCTGACTTTGTGGTGTCTCGTAGCAGTGACACCAATGCCGAAATCAGGAGATAGGGTCTCCTCCAGCCCCTCCCACTTCACATTCCTCACCAGTCAGCTGACCTCTAGTCTCTGCCCCCCCAGTCATGCCATGAACTGAATGGGCAGCTGCAAAGAGGCTGAGTGGGCGGCCGCGGGCTCCAGGGACAGCCCTGCTGGGCGGCCGCAAAAAGGCTGGGAGAGCAGCGCAGGCTTCAGGAACAGCCAAGGATTCAGTGACCCCTGGCAAATCATCATTTGACCCCCGAGGGGGTCCCGACCCTCAGGTTGAGAACCACTGATCTAGGGCATCATCTCTTCCCCACCCAGTGACCTGCTGCATTTGGGGAGGCCAGGAAATATAATTTAGGATGGGGTACAGCCAGACCCCCTCTGTCTTAGCAGAGCAGGCATGTTGTAATGCAATTTCTCCTTTTGGCCACAAGATGGAGACAGAGATGCTGACTTGTCCTTCCAGAAAACTCAGACACAAAAGCACACTGGGAAAGGGAAGTGCTGAAGTGAGAGAAAAGAGAGAGACAGGTTTTCCACACAGCACAACAGAGAGAGTGCTGACAGGAGACTGAAGAGAGAGACAGTGCTGTGATGATTAAAAGAGAGAGACAGGTTTTCCACACAGCACTACAGAGAGAGTGCTGACAGAAGATCTGAGGAGGGCTGTATGAGGAGAGTTGTCTGAGGTACCAGCATCTGATTGATGGGAGAGACACACCTTGACACCACTGGACTGTGTGACCCAACAGAGGGAGAGAAAGCCACATTTCTCTTGAGACTACTGGGGAGAGTTGCCGAGAGGAGAGGGGATAGAGGACAGGAGTGGCGAGGTGACAGGACTGTGTGGTGGAACTCCACCTAAGAGAGAGAACCACACTGTCTTTCAGCATGAGGATAAAGGAGCCAGGAACAGTGTCAACCACACGGTCCTCCACCGTTCAGCCCAGGGACCATGCTCAGCTGCTCAGCACCATCTAGCCCAGCAGAGACAACCCACACACCGCTTCGGGGATCACAAGACCCATCCAGGTGTCCTGTTGGCCGTTGTCCCATCACCCTGCCAGTTCAGCTACCAGCCATCCTGATCGGCCGACAGGAGGTGATCCAGTGCCTTGCAACATTGCCAGAAACCTGAACCACCATTTGGGACTTCCGTTGTGTCATCACCCAAAGGATTAGTGAGCGGGTGTAAACCCAACATCTTTCTTAGCACAATACAGACACTGCATGCAGACACCTATTCCCCTCTCTACTGTCAGAGGATGCTTGTTTGGAGCTGCCAATTTTAGCCATTCTGATCTTACAAACCACTACCTAGCATTTCCTAAACGATTACTGTCTCACTTTTGATTGATTAAACCTACTCTCTTTACAAAGGGCCCCAACGTTTGCTAGCAGTAGACACTAGTACCCTTCAACTCAGGACCTGTGACCCGCGATCGTCTCACGGAGAGGAAGAACGGGGAAATGCTAAATGTAAACAGGCATTTCCCTGTTCTGCCTAGTGACAGGAAACTGATCACAGATCCCTGTAGTGAGGAGCGGTGATCAGTGTCGTGTCACACATAGCCCCTCCTGACCCCACAGTTAGAATCACTCCCTAGGACACACTTAACCCCTACAGCGCTACCTAGGTTAACCCCTTCACTGCCAGTCACATTTACACAATAATCAATGCATTTTTAATTGCACTGATCGCAGTATAAATGTGAATGGTCCCAAAATCGTGCCAAAAGTGTCCGATCTGTCCGCCATGTCGCAGTCACGATAAAAAAAAAAAAATAAATAATAAAAATGCCATAAAACTATCCCCTATTTTGTAGGCGCTATAACTTTTGCGCAAACCAATCAATAAACGTTTATTGCGATTTTTTTAACAAAAATATGTAGAAGAATATGTATCGGCCTAAACTGAGGAAAAAAATTTTTTTTTTTTATATATTTTTTGGGGATATTTATTATAGCAAAAATTAAAAAATAACGCGTTTTTTCCAAAATTGTTGCTATTTTTTTGTTTATAGCGCAAAAAATAAACACCGCAGAGGTGATCAAATACCACCAAAATAAAGCTTTATCTGTGGGGAAAAAAGACATAAATTTTGTTTGGGAGCCACGTCCCACGACCGCGCAATTGTCAGTTAAAGCGACCGAATAGCAAAAAGTGCTCTTTTCTTTGGCCAGTCAAATGGTCCGGGGCTTAAGTGGTTAAGTTGGGAACTGTCAAATGGCAGCTGGTGACCTAAAAATTACCAGTATGTAGGCAGGTGCAATCTGCTGTGTTCACTGCAGGCAGGGTCGGGACAAGGGGTGGGCATGAGGGTCGGCTGCCCTGGGTGCAATGGTTTATTGCAGGGATGGGAAAGCCCTGATCCTAACCCTAATGGAAAGGGGGGCTGCAGTTTGGCATCTTTGCCCTGGGCACTGGATGACAGTGTCCCGGCACTGACTGCAGGTGGGGCTCAACTGCAGCGACAATGCAGAGAGAGAGGACGTCACGAGGAACATGAATTCCTGAGTCACTGGGGCAGCTATCCAATTGGATTTATTTGATAATTAGAAAACATTCCTTTCTGAGTAAATAAATTAGATCTTTATTTTTTTTATCACAGTTGTTGTAATGTGTAATTAACCTTATTATAAAGGGTCACAGCAAGATTGTCTAGATTCTGGTATAGACAAAAGGTGGTATCCACGTATTGTGTTTATCATCGAGTGAATATGTGAGGTGGTAAATTTGCCAAAACAAGTACAACCTGTACTCTGCAGTGTGATCTCCATGTTCTATCCATGTCATTAATATACATACTTAGTAACACTAAATACCGAGTCTGTGCATAATATATATTACATGTGTCTATAGACTGAGTGGTGGGACAAGGTGGAGAAAGTGAATAATGAAGAAATAAGAATTCAGTTTATCAATGTTGGGGGTCTGATGATTGGACTGGATTTGAATGCCCAAGATTAGAAAATGCCCTTTAAAAAATAAGAAAGTGCCACTTACCTGGGGACTTCACAGACAGCAAATTTATAGATGCAATCTACAAGAAAAAATGTTATTGTAGTCAGTACATTAAAATTAAATATTTAATAAAGTCAAAGTCAGTGTCACTTACAATTCTACTTCCTCCTCTCCTCTTCCTTTCTCCATTGGGGTCCCTCAAGGTTCTATCCTTGGACCTCTGCTATTCTCCATCTACACCTCCTCTCTGGGTCATCGGATAGCCTCCCATGGCTTCCAATACCATTTCTACGCTGACGACACCCAAATCTATCTCTCCACCCCTCTGCTCACTCCCTCAGTCTCCTCATGTATCACTAATTTACTACAGACATATCAGTCTGGATGTCACACCAGTTCCTCAAACTCAATCTATCCAAAACCAAGCTCATATTTCCTCCCCATGTACCCCTTCCCCTGACTTCTCTGTGAAGATTGATGGCACAACTATAAACCCATCCCTGCATGCCAAGGTTCTAGGTGTAATCCTGGACTCTGAACTCTCCTTTAAGCCCCACATCCAATCACTGTCCTAATCTTGCTGTCTCAACATCTCCAAAATACGCCCCTTCCAAACCAATGACACCACAAAGCTCTTAGTTCACTTCCTGGTTATCTCTCTACTACTGCAACTCCCTCCTCATTGGCTTACCTTTACATAGGCTCAAGGGTGCAATGTTTTATTGCAAGGATGGGGGCCCCCTGACCCTAACGGAAGGGGGTGGGGGGCGCAGTTTGACATCTTTGCCCTGGGTACTGGATGACTGTGTCCCAGCACTGCACAGGATATCCCCCTATTCAATCCATCATGAAAGCTGCTTCCAGACTCGTCCACCTTACAAACCGTTCAGCGTCTGCTACTCCTCTATGTCAATCCCTCCACTGGCTACCAATCATCCAACTAATTAAATTCAGAATACTAACAATTACAAAGCCATCCACAGCTCTGCCTCCAGCTACATCAGGGGTGCCCAAACTTTTGAAGAGTGAGGGCCACTTTAGCGATTTGGTAACCAGTCGCAGGCCACAATGAGCGGAGTTGGCAGATTACAGGTCTCTGTCCACTCTGTATGCAGAGCAGACACAGACACAGCCCGCTCTAATCTATGAGTCCTCCAGTCTTATCCGCTCACACAGAAGGGGACAGATTCTCTTCTGTTTTTTTAAGCAGATCGGATTGGAGCTAGGCAGGTGTAAATAGACCCAAGTCCGTTTTCATCTGCCACTCTATAGAGGTGAATGGAGAGTCCATTTGGGCCCGAATGAAAAATGGACAGGTGGACCCAATCGGACCGATCGTGTGAAAGGGGCCTAAAGCTAAGGGGAGTCCAAACTTCTTTCAAAGAGGGCCAGATTTTATGAAGTGAACATACGTGACCATGCTGACCAGTTTGCCTGAATTTCTTTGAACCATTAAAATTTGGTCCAAGTGTGTTCATCCGAGCACTAATACACTCCCAACAAGAATTCTCTAGCCTGACTGCGAGCTAGGCCTTCTCGTCCAACATCAGTGCCTGACCTCACAAATGCTCTTCTGGAAGAATGATCAAACATTCCCATAGACACCCTCCTAAACCTTGTGGAGCCTTCCCAGAAGAGCAGAAGCTGTTATAGCTGCAAAGGGCGGAGCCAACAAAATATTGAACCCTACGGACTAAAGTTTTGTTTGATCCCTACATGTGTTGGGCAAGGGTGAAGACCAGTGTACCATATTAACCCTTACATGGGTGCAAACACACTAGTCCATTTTTTTTTCATTAATATTTGGTATCTTTTTAAAACGAATTATCTGTGTCATTTTCCTTTCCCAGGAGTTTATTCTTTCCATGTCATCTTCAGGGGGATCATCATCATATCACAAAGTTGTCTAAATATTTATTTTTCATAGTCCTGATTATTAAGTAATTATTGGATGAAAATGGATGATGATGATCCCCCTGAAGATGACATGGAAAGAATAACCAACCCCTGGAAAAGGAAAATGGAACCAATAATTAGATCTAAAAAGATGCCAAATTAATGAAAATAAATGGATTAGTGTGTTTTTGGAACTAGTGCAAATGGATCTAAAACCCATTGATTGGCAACTAGACAATTGTAACAACCTAAACTAAGACAAATTAAATGCCCTGAATGAACTTTGCAGTGCTAAAGATATTACCATTAAACAAAGTGACAAGGGTAGCAATGTTGTCTTACTTAATAATCAGCACTATGAAAAAGAAATATTTAGACAAGATACTTACCAAAAACTACAAACCAATCAATTCAAAATTCTGGTGGGAGCATTGAATGGCCAACTACTACAGGCCTTTGAATTAAATTTACTAAACAGAAATTAATATGAATTCTTGAAAGTGGATATTTTTAATATTCCTATTTTCTAGATTATACCTAAGGTACATAAAAATCCCATTATTCCACTGTGGAGACCCATTGTGTCAGCTGTAAATGGCCCACTAGAACGAGTAGGTAAATACCTAGATGATATGATCAAGGCAATGGTTGCAACGTTGCCATCCTTTGTGCAAGATACACGTGATGTTCTAACTAAAATTAAAAAGATTGAAATTCCAAGAGGAGCCATGTTGATGTGGAGTCATTGTACACATCCATGCCAAACAACTGGGGAATTAAAGCTGTGGCACATTTCCTGGAAACACAATATCCTGAAATGGAGAACCAAAATGAGTTCATTCTGGAACTTAGACTTTTTATTGAACAACAATTGCTTCCAATTCCTTGGGATCAATTACCAACATATTTGTGGGCCCTCCATGGGAGCCCCTTGGGCCCCGGCTTATGCCTGTTTGCACTTGGGATTATGGGAGGAGATGGATGTCTATTCCACAGAGATGTACCTTGGCCATGTTTTACAATGGCTAAGGTACATCGATGATATTTTGATTGTTTGGAGTGGAACTGAAACCCAATTATTGGAATTTATTAAAAAAACTAAACAACAATAAAAATATCAAATTGACATTCACTTTTGACACTAAGAAAATTTATTTCCTGGATTTAAATATTGCGATAGAAGAAAATCATTTAGTCACATGAACCTTCAGGAAGAAACCAGCAGCAAATACACTTCTCCATGCAGAAAGCCATCATCCAGTTGCTTTGAAAAATGGTATTCCCATTGGTCAGTTTCTTCGAATTAGAAGAAACTGTTCTGATATCAATCAATTCCGTAAAGAAGCATACCAGATGTATAAACGAGAGAGAGAGAGAGAGAGAGAGAGAGAGAGAGAGAGAAAGACACAGAGGTTATTCACAGAGTATTGTGAAGGGCAAAAAAACGAGGAATAGAAACAAAAATCTCTACTAGGCCCTAGAGAAATCAAAAAAGGAAAAGTCATACCTACCAATACAAGGATAATAACAAAATATGGAAAACAATGGGATAAGCTGAGATTCACTTTAGAAAAGCATTGGCACATTCTCACAGCAAATCCTTCTATCTCACAGATAATAGGACCAAGGCCCTTAATGACATGTGTTGGTTCATTCAGGGTACAAAAGAGAAAATCCAACTAATTGGTTGACAGATATGCCTAAAATTATAGCCATACATTCCTGTGGACATTGCCAAGTCTGTCCTTTTGTAGGTAGGACTCGGGTGTTCACTGATACAACCAAGCTGATATACATGATAGAATGTCCCTGTAAAAAGATTTACATAAGGGAAAACTAACCATCAGCTGAGGATCCGCATCGGTGAACACTTGAGAGATATCAAAAAATCTCTGAATAAAGATTTAAGGGATGGAGACAAAGGAGAGAATCAATTAGCAGAACACTAAAGATCATCATGCAGGAAAAACTGATGGCCTGAAAGTAAAGGGAACCTTTGTACTAGATCTTCCTCCCAGACACGGTGATTTTGATAAGATTCTATTACGAAAAGAAAAATTCTGGATATAAAATTTAAATAGTCTAATACCGAAGTGGTTGAATACTGAGTGCAATCTAAAAGTATTTCTTGATAACTGAACCTCTATTTTATCATTAACATTAAATAATTATGTATCTTGCTCTTTAAATTCTATTTTCCTTTTGACTTTTCTTTTGATCTTTCTTACTAATATATTTAATTCTTAATTTTACTCTGCTGGTTCTTTAGCATTACTTTTTATTAATCTAATTTCTGAAAGTGATAATATATATTTAAATGATTTTCATAATGTATTGTAAGAAAAACTGGGTAAATAAGTGAGATATGGGATTTGGCCACAGGATGGCACCTCTAATCATCCAATTCCTTGATAAACTGAACCCCTACTGTATCATTAAAATTACTTTAACATTAAAGTGGTTGTAAACCCTCCCCCACAACTTTATCACATTTCAGTCTGCTTAAATTATGCTAACGATTGCTGCTTGTAGAGGTCTCCTTACTTGCTTACTTTTCTTGTAATACATCCCGTTCTGTGTAGTGACGTCACCGGCGCATGCGCATCTCTTCTGTTTTTCACGGGATGCTGTTACATCATCTATCCATTGATAGGATGCCGTGCGGTGTGATTTAGTCTCCCAGCAGCACTGCGATCAAAACCCGCTAGACTGCAGATTCTCTCTTCACTTCCTACTACACCCTATGTGACGTCAAGCGGTCACATGGGCTTGTAGTTGTAAGTGCAGAGAAAATCTGCAGTCTCATACTGCATACCATAGCAAGGATTAGCCGCATACAGCAGCCTGACAGGTAGGCACATGGCAAAACTGCTATACAATTCTGCACTCTCAGGTCGGCTATGAGCGGCAGAGCACGGTCATCATAGGAACATTGGATCGAAACTGAAGCTTGGTTAAGACACGATCACGCATGCGCAAGATAACAGCAAGCCATAATGAAAGGGCGGAAGTAATATGCAGTGCAGACTCGGGAAACCATACCTAAAATGGTACAGCCTAATCCCTGGAGAAATCATTTATAAAAGTTACTATAAAAAGTAATATGAGATTGAGGCTTATTTGCAATGGATAATGTTTGCTTATAACTTCATATAATGGTCTAGATGAAAAGTGGCAACGGAGTGGGAGAGTTTACTTCCTCTTTAAATAACTATGTATCTTGCTCTTTAAAATATATTTACCTTTTTCTTTTGATCTTTCTTACTAAACTTTTTCTTTCTTCTTAATTTTACTCTGCCAGCTTTTTGTTATTATTTTCCACTAATCTATTTTCTGAAAGCGATAATACACACTTAAACGATTTCAACAATGTATTGCATGAAAAATTTAATAACTAAGTGAGATATGGGATTTGGCCACAAGATGGCACCATTTACGAACATACTAAACTGTTCACCATTACAAATGCCTAGTCTGTGCTTGATTTGAGTGAAAAAACATGATGACAATTAACTTAATTGGGAGCTCATTGAAGTTCAAACCAGGAAGATAAAAGGGGTATTTGCATAACCCCTCCCTATTCCAAAGAAGTCCTTTGATTGGAGGACGAAAAGTGTCAATCAAGTGACGTCATCACGTCATTTAATCCAGGAATGGAACCTACACATAAGCCACAATACCGCTAAAGAGACTTTAAGATAGGCCAGCCGGCCCTGTCTCTGGCATAATCAAGCAACACTTGGCACTGATAAGAGGACTGCAATAGCCTTACCTAGCAAAACCTCATTTGCAGCAACGTTATATATTGATAAACTCTGGAGGACTGAAACAGCTTTCTGGCCGTCATCCAATAGATCCAATCAATGGTTCATGGAACCTCAGCTTCATTGAAACAGCGTAACAGTTACATAGTAGGCGAGGTCGAAAAAAGACAAGTCCATCAAGTCCAACCTATGTGTGTGATACAGTGGGGATGGAAAGTATTCAGACCCCCTTGAATTTTTCACTCTTTGTTATATTGCAACCATTAAACCAATGAACTAAAATCATTTAAGTTCATTTTTTTCCTCATTAATAAACACAGAATTGACATTTTTTCAGATTTATTAAAAAAGAAAAAAATGGAAATATCACATGGTCCTAAGTATTCAGACCCTTTGCTGTGACACTCATATATATATAACTCAGGTGCTGTCCATTTCTTCTGATCATCCTTGAGATGGTTCTTCACCTTCATTTGAGTCCAGCTGTGTTTGATTATACTGATTGGACTTGATTAGGAAAGCCATACACCTGTCTATATAAGACCTTACAGCTCACAGTGCATGTCAGAGCAAATGAGAACCATGAGGTCAAAGGAACTGCCTGAAGAGCTCAGAGACAGAATTGTGGCAAGGCACAGATCTGGCCAAGGTTACAAAAAATTTCTGCTGCACTTAAGGTTCCTAAGAGCACAGTGCCCTCCATAATCCTTAAATGGAAGACGTTTGGGACGACCAGAACCCTTCCTAGAGCTGGCCACCTGGCCAAACTGAGCTATCAGGGGAGAAGAGCCTTGGTGAGAGAGGTAAAGAAGAACTCAAAGATCACTGTGGCTGAGCTCCAGAGATGCAGTCGGGAGACGGGAGAAAGTTGTAGAAAGTCAACCATCACTGCAGCCCTCCACCAGTCGGGGCTTTATGGCAGAGTGGCCCGACGGAAGCCTCTCCTCAGTGCAAGACACATGAAAGCCCGCATGGAGTTTGCTAAAAAAAAAAACACCTGAAGGACTCCAAGATGGTGAGAAATAAGATTCTCTGGTCTGATGAGACCAAGATAGAACTTTTTGGCCTTAATTCTAAGCGGTATGTGTGGAGAAAACCAGGCACTGCTCATCACCTGTCCAATACAGTCCCAACAGTGAAGCATGGTGGCGGCATCATGCTGTGGGGGTGTTTTTCAGCTGCAGGGACAGGACGACTGGTTGCAATCGAGGGAAAGATGAATGCGGCCAAGTACAGGAATATCCTGGATGAAAACCTTCTCCAGAGTGCTCAGGACCTCAGACTGGGCCGAAGGTTTACCTTCCAACAAGACAATGACCCTAAGCACAGAGCTAAAATAATGAAGGAGTGGCTTCACAACAACTCCGTGACTGTTCTTGAATGGCCCAGCCAGAGCCCTGACCTAAACCCAATTGAGCATCTCTAGAGAGACCTAAAAATGGCCGTCCACCAACGTTTACCATCCAACCTGACAGAACTGGAGAGGATCTGCAAGGAGGAATGGCAGAGGATCCCCAAATACAGGTGTGAAAAACTTGTTGCATCTTTCCCAAAAAGACTCATGGCTGTATTAGATCAAAAGGGGGCGTCTACTAAATACTGAGCAAAGGGTCTGAATACTTAGGACCATGTGATATTTCAGTTTTTCTTTTTTAATAAATCTGCAAAAATGTCAACAATTCTGTGTTTTTCTGTCAATATGGGGTGCTGTGTGTATAATAATGAGGAAAAAAATAAACTTAAATGATTTTAGCAAATGGCTGCAATATAACAAAAAAAGTGAAAAATTGAAGGGGGTCTGAATACTTTCCGTCCCCACTGTATGTTAGTATTACATTGTATATCCCTGTGTGTTGCGGTCGTTCAGGTGCTTATCTAATCGTTTCTTGAAATTATCGATGCTCCCCGCTGAGACCACCGCCTGTGGAAGGGAATTCCACATGCTTGCCGCTCTTACAGTAAAGAACCCTCTACGTAGTTTAAGGTTAAACCTCTTTTCTTCTAATTGTAATGAGTGGCCACGAGTCTTGTTAAACTCCCTTCCGCAAAAAAGTTTTATCCCTATTGCGGGGTCACCAGTCCGGTATTTGTAGATTGAAATCATATCCCCTCTCAAGCGTCTCTTCTCCAGAGAGAATAAGTTCAGAGCTCGCAACCTTTCCTCATAACTAAGATCCTCCAGACCCTTTATTAGCTTTGTTGCCCTTCTTTGTACTCGCTCCATTTCCAGTACATCCTTCCTGACGACTGGTGCCCAGAACTGGACAGCATACTCTAGGTGCGACCGGACCAGAGTCTTGTAGAGCGGGAGAATTATCGTTTTATCTCTGGAGTTGATCCCTTTTTTTAATGCCAATATTCTGTTTGCTTTGTTAGCAGCAGCTTGGCATTGCTGAGCCTATCATCTACTAGGACCCCCAGGTCCTTTTCCATCCTAGATTCCCCCAGAGGTTCTCCCCCCAGTGTATAGATTGCTTTCATATTTTTGCCACCCAAATGCATTATTTTATATTTTTCTACATTGAACCTCATTTGCCATGTAGTCGCCCACCCCAATAATTTGTTCAGATCTTTTTGCAAGGTTTCCACATCCTGCGGAGAAGTTATTGCCCTGCTTAGCTTAGTATCGTCTGCAAATACAGAGATAGAACTGTTTATCCCATCCTCCAGATCATTTATAAACAAATTAAATAGGATTGGTCCCAGCACAGAACCCTGGGGAACCCCACTACCCACCCCTGACCATTCCGAGTACTCACCATTTATCACCACCCTCTGAACTCGCCCTTGTAGCCAGGTTTCAACCCATGTAGTCACCCTATGGTCCATGCCAACGGACCTTTTTTTGTACAGTAAACGTTTATGGGGAACTGTGTCAAATGCTTTTGCAAAATCCAGATACACCACGTTTACGGGCCTTCCTTTATCTAGATGGCAACTCACCTCCTCATAGAAGGTTAATAGATTGGTTTGGCAAGAACGATTCTTCATGAATCCATGCCGATTACTGCTAATGATACCGTTCTCATTACTAAAATCTTGTATATAGTCCCTTATCATCCCCTCCAAGAGTTTACATACTATTGATGTTAGGCTAACTGGTCAGTAATTCCCAGGGATGTATTTTGGGCCCTTTTTAAATATTGGTGCTACATTGGCTTTTCTACAATCAGCTGGTACCATTCCAGTCAGTAAAAATTAGGAACAATGGTCTTGTAATTACTTGACTGAGTTCCCCAAGTACCCTCGGATGCAAGCCATCTGGTCCCGGTGATTTATTAATGTTAAGTTTCCCGAGTCTAATTTTAATTCTGTCCTCTGTTAACCATGGAGGTGCTTCCTGTGATGTGTCATGAGGATAAACACTGCAGTTTTGGTTACTGAAGCCCCCCCAATTCCCTTGTGAAGACTGAGAAGAATAAATTCTATACCTTCGCCATCTCCCCATCCTTTGTAACCAGATGTCCTTCCTCATTCTTTATGGGGCCAATATGGTCTGTCCCCCCTTTTTTACTGTTTACATACTTAAAGAATTTCTTTTTGCTCTCCTCCGCTAGGTGTCTTTCATGTTCTATCTTAGCTGTCCTAATTGCACCCTTACATTTCTTGTTGCATTCTTTATAAAGTCTGAATGCTGGGGATGATCCCTCAACCTTGTATTTTTTAAAGGCCTTCTCCTTTGCTTTTATATGCATTTTTACATTGGAGTTAAACCATCCAGGACTTTTGTTCGCTCTTTTAAATTTATTACCCAATGGGATGCATTGGCTAATGCCCTTATTCAATATGCTCTTAAAGCAAACCCATCTCTCCTCCGTGTTCTTTGTTCCTAAGATTTTATCCCAATTTATGCCTTCTAGCAAGGTTCATAGTTTAGGGAAGTTGGCTCTTTTGAAATTCACTGTCTTTGTATTCTTCTTTTCCCCTTATGTTTCCTTTTTGTGTAATTTTATACTGAAGCCAATTGACCTGTGATCGCTGTTACCTAAATTGCCCCGTATTTCCACATCCATGATCAGGTCTGTATTGTTGGTAATCAGTAGATCCAATAATGTTTTATTTCTAGTTGGTGCGTCTACCATCTGACCCATAAAATTGTCCTGCAAGACATTTAGAAGCTGGCGAGCCTTAAATGAATGCGCGGTTCCCTCCGCCCAGTCTATGTCCGGATAATTAAAATCCCCCATTATGATAACACTTCCCATCCTTGCTGCTAATCCAAATTGTGATAGGAGATCCGTCTCCACTTCCTCCATCAGGTTAGGGGGCCTATAGCATACTCCCAGTATTATTTTCCCCTTAGCTTCATCCCTTCGAAGCTCTACCCATAAAGATTCCACCTCCTCCCTAGCTCCCTCAGTGATGTCATCTCTCACATTCACTTGTACATTATTCTTGATATATAGGCATACCCCTCCCTTTTTTTACCCTCTCTATCCTTGCAATAAAGAGTATACCCTTAAATGGTTGGCAGCCAATCATGAGAGCTGTTGAACCAGGTCTGAGATTCCCACAAAATCCAAACAGTGCCATCTTAAGAGCATTATAGGCCCCTGGGCAATACAGTGCACTGTGGCCCTGTCTACACAATCACGCACCCCAGGACTTATGCAAGGTAATAAAACACAGTATCCCAAGACCGGTAAGAAGGTAAAAAAAAAAAAAAAAAGTATCCCCTGGGACATGCAGAAAGTAAAGGAGCTGGCAAAAGGTAATAAAACCCATACCCTAGGACCTGTGAGATATAAAAAAAAAAAAAAAAAAGTGCCCCAGGACCAGAATAACCATACAAATTGTAATCGGAGCACAATCTACTTTAGACCTACTAACAACTATAGATCTATATAGGGCATGTTTGATACAGATTGATTGGTTCGTTTACGTAGGCCCTCATAATTACATAGTTTTGATCAATCTAAAAATTTATGGAGCATCCTATCAAAGTAATAAACCAATAGTGGAGATTGGGATGGAGAAGGAGGCTGCTGTAACCAGGAAGTTGTTTGCAGGAGAAAAGCGCACTAATATTCAGGGATTCTGGAGGCTGGATTACTGGACAGAAGAACAGAAATGTCAAGTACCAGGGTTTTTTTTTGTAATTTACCTACTCTTGCCACTGCCACTCTATTTGCCCAGTAAAACAACTCCTTTATTTCTTGATCTACCTACCGTTTCCTGTGGCAGAGGCAGGCAAAATATCCGAACGCGGCGCGGCGGACATGGGAGTTGTAGCACGCGGTAGGCTGGCTGCGCTGCTCTCCTCAGAGTGACTGACTCCACCCCCCCTCCCGGGAACAGGGAGCTTGAGCTTTCAGCCGCCGGACTACAACTCCCATAAGCAACAGCGGCCGTCTCACGCAATGTCACCAGACATACTGCCAGTCAGTCAATAGTGAGTCGTGATTCAGCGGGCGGAAACTCGGACAGCCGCGGCGCTGGCCATTGTTTTGGTTATACAAACAGACATGCTTGGCTGGGGTCGCTGGGCAGGTGGGGCCCCCAAGGCAAGAGGGGTCCCCGGGCAACTGCCCAGCGTGCCCATGCGAAAAGACGGCCCTGAATCCAAATCCTCCTCGTACAACAGTATCCCTAGTTCAATATAACAAGTGTTGTTTGGCGCAAAGGTTAAAAGCAATAATCCACAAACTCACTTCCTCCTATATTTTCTCTTCACTAGTCCCATAGTAACTAGCTTGACAAAGGAGTGCAGCTGCCATGCCATTCACGGCTTGCTGACTCAGGAAACGCATCACATGTGTGTGATGTCATCGCCCCTCACCTGGATTGCTGTTTGCCTTCCAAGCCTCATTCTGGTACTCCTCCATCATTGCCGGCCGGTGGACACAGTGCATCTGAAAGACCAGTCTGATTACACATACATGGCAGGGATGATCGACCTCACGGACCCCTCCAGTTACATCTGGGACTCTCATATGCCTTTTTAACTCAACACAAATGTGAGTGCAATTCCTGAGAACACTACCTTGGAGGTCCTTTTCCCCAATTTAGCTCCCAAGTCCCTAAAATCGTTCTTAAGGACACTCCATCTGCCTCTAACTTTGTCATTGGTGCCAACGTGCACCATGACAGCCGGGTCTTCCCCAGCCCCTCCCAGTAATCTGTCCACCAGATCCGTGAGGTGCCGAACCCGAGCACCCGGTAGACAATATACTGTTCGGTGCTTCAGGTCTTTGTTACAGATTGCCCTCTCTGTCCTTCTAAGAATTGAGTCCCCTACCACCAGAATCTGTCTTTCCTTTCCTTTCGCTTCCCCCCATTCTTACTGGAGTTCTTCCCCCGGCAGCTAGGAGAGACCCTCAGCTCCAGCAGTGCTGGTCCCTGACTGGTTTCACCAATGTCACTCAATGGAGCGTACTTATTGGGATGCTCCAGTCCTGGATCGGCCTCCCTGGCACTTCCCCCTCTACCCTTCCTGACTGTCGCCCATCTACTCTTTCCTAGTGCCTGCACCTCTTTGTCTCCACCCGCCTCTGTGCTGGCCCCTTCCGGCACCTGCCGTGTACGTTCCTGGCTCACCTTTAGTATGGAGGGACTTCTCAGTGCTGACAGTTGCTTCCCCAGATTCAGAACCTGGGCTTTCAGGGAAACAATGTGCTTACATTTTGCACAGCAGTATTTGCCCTCGATCGGATGATCAAGGAACGCATACATGCGGCAAGATGTACAAAAAGAGTCGCCTCTCCACACCCGCCGAGCATTGTACCAGTGAGTACTTTCTTTGGCAACAAGCCATATATACTGTTTCAAATAACGCTGACTTGCTAAGACTTGACTGGAAAAATGATGACATTGTATTTCAGCCACAGTGAACTTGTTACATTTACAGATACCTTAACATTTATCCATTAAAACAGAGAAACTAGCTGTCTTGAAAACAAATCAAGGTTTTTTATCAGCTGTTCATGCTCTGTTCAATTAACCACTTGCCGACCGCCTACCGCATATATACTGCGGCAGAGCGGCACGGGCAGGCAAAATCACGTACCCGTACGTGATCTGCCTCCCGCGGGCGGGGGGTCCGATCGGACCCCCCCCCGGTGCCATCGGCGGTCGGCATCTGACTGGGAGCGTCGGGAGGCGAGGGGGAGACCATCCGATCGTGGCCCCCCCCTCGCGATCGCTCCCAGCCAATGGGAATCCTCCTCTGCCTGTGTGTCGTTTCACACAGGCAGAGGATGTGATGTCATCTCTCCTCGGTCTGGCAGTTTCCGTTCCAGCGCCGAGGAGAGATGACAAGTGAGTGCACACAACACACACTCACACACACAGTAGAACATGCCAGGCATACTTTACACCCCCGATCCCCCCCCGATCACCCCCCCCCCCCTGTCACAAACTGACATTAGCAGTATTTTTTTTTTTTTTTTTTTTCTGATTACTGCTGTGTCAGTTTGTGACAGTTAGTGTTAGGGCAGTGAGTATTACCCCCCTTTAGGTCTAGGATACCCCCCTAACCCCCCCTAATAAAGTTTTAACCCCTTGATCACCCCCTGTCACCAGTGTCGCTAAGCGACCATTTTTCTGATCGCTGTATTAGTGTCGCTGGTGACGCTAGTTAGGGACGTAAATATTTAGGTTCGCCGTCAGTGTTTTATAGCGACAGGGACCCCCATATACTATCTAATAAATGTTTTAACCCCTTGATTGCCCCCTAGTTAACCCTTTCACCACTGATCACCGTATAACTGTTACGGGTGACGCTGGTTAGTTCGTTTATTTTTTATAGTGTCAGGGCACCCGCCGTTTATTACCGAATAAAGGTTTAGCCCCCTGATCGCCCGGCGGTGATATGCGTCGCCCCAGGCAGCGTCAGATTAGCGCCAGTACCGCTAACACCCACGCACGCAGCATACGCCTCCCTTAGTGGTATAGTATCTGAACGGATCAATATCTGATCCGATCAGATCTATACTAGCGTCCCCAGCAGTTTAGGGTTCCCGAAAACGCAGTGTTAGCGGGATCAGCCCAGATACCCGCTAGCACCTGCGTTTTGCCCCTCCGCCCGGCCCAGCCCAGCCCACCCAAGTGCAGTATCGATCGATCACTGTCACTCACAAAACACTAAACGCATAACTGCAGCGTTCGCAGAGTCAGGCCTGATCCCTGCGATCGCTAACAGTTTTTTTGGTAGCATTTTGGTGAACTGGCAAGCACCAGCCCCAGGCAGCGTCAGGTTAGCGCCAGTACCGCTAACACCCACGCACGCACCGCACACCTCCCTTAGTGGTATAGTATCTGATCGGATCAATATCTGATCCGATCAGATCTATACTAGCGTCACCAGCAGTTTAGGGTTCCCAAAAACGCAGTGTTAGCGGGATCAGCCCAGATACCTGCTAGCACCTGCGTTTTGCCCCTCCGCCCGGCCCGGCCCAGCCCACCCAAGTGCAGTATCGATCGATCACTGTCACTTACAAAACACTAAACGCATAACTGCAGCGTTCGCAGAGTCAGGCCTGATCCCTGTGATCGCTAACAGTTTTTTTTGTAGCGTTTTGGTGAACTGGCAAGCGCCAGTGGCCTAGTACACCCCGGTCGTAGTCAAACCAGCACTGCAGTAACACTTGGTGACGTGGCGAGTCCCATAAGTGCAGTTCAAGCTGGTGAGGTGGCAAGCACAAGTAGTGTCCCGCTGCCACCAAGAAGACAAACACAGGCCCGTCGTGCCCATAATGCCCTTCCTGCTGCATTCGCCAATCCTAATTGGGAACCCACCGCTTCTGCAGCGCCCGTACTTCCCCCATTCACATCCCCAACCAAATGCAGTCGGCTGCATGAGAGACATTTTTATGTCCTCCCGAGTACCCCTACCCAACGAACCCCCCAAAAAAGATGTCGTGTCTGCAGCAAGCGCGGATATAGGTGTTATATCCGCTATTATTGTCCCTCCTGTCCTGACAATCCTGGTCTTTGCATTGGTGAATGTTTTGAACACTACCATGCACTAGTTGAGTATTAGCGTAGGGTACAGCATTGCACAGACTAGGACACACTTTCACAGGGTCTCCCGAGATGCCATCGCATTTTGAGAGACCCGAACCTGGAACCGGTTACAGTTATAAAAGTTAGTTACAAAAAAAAGTGTAAAAAAAAAAAAAAAAAAACACAAACAAAAATATAAAATAAAAATAGTTGTCGTTTTATTGTTCTCTCTCTCTCTATTCTCTCTCTATTGTTCTGCTCTTTTTTACTGTATTCTATTCTGCAATGTTTTATTGTTGTTATGTTTTATCATGTTTGCTTTTCAGGTATGCAATTTTTTTATACTTTACCGTTCACTGTGCTTTATTGTTAACCATTTTTTTGTCTTCAGGTACGCCATTCACGACTTTGAGTGGTTATACCAGAATGATGCCTGCAGGTTTAGGTATCATCTTGGTATCATTCTTTTCAGCCAGCGGTCGGCTTTCATGTAAAAGCAATCCTAGTGGCTAATTAGCCTCTAGACTGCTTTTACAAGCAGTGGGAGGGAATGCCCCCCCCCCCCCCAACATCTTCCGTGTTTTTCTCTGGCTCTCCTGTCTCAACAGGGAACCTGAAAATGCAGCCGGTGATTCAGCCAGCTGACCATAGAGCTGATCAGAGACCAGAGTGGCTCCAAACATCTCTATGACCTAAGAAACCGGAAGCTACGAGCATTTCATGACTTAGATTTCGCCGGATGTAAACAGCGCCATTGGGAAATTGGGAAGGCATTTTATCACACCGATCTTGGTGTGATCAGATGCTTTGAGGGCAGAGGAGAAATCTAGGGTCTAATAGACCCCAATTTTTGCAAAAAAGAGTACCTGTCACTACCTATTGCTATCATAGGGGATATTTACATTCCCTGAGATAACAATAAAAATGATTAAAAAAAAAAAAAAATGAAAGGAACAGTTTAAAAATAAGATAAAAAAACAATAATAATAAAGAGAAAAAAAAAAAAAAAAAAAAAAAAAAAAAAGCACCCCTGTCCCCCCTGCTCTCGCGCTAAGGTGAACGCAAGCGTTGGTCTGGCGTCAAATGTAAACAGCAATTGCACCATGCATGTGAGGTATCGCCGCGAAGGTCAGATCGAGGGCAGTAAGTTTAGCAGTAGACCTCCTCTGTAAATCTAAAGTGGTAACCTGTAAAGGCTTTTAAAGGCTTTTAAAAATGTATTTAGTTTGTCGCCACTGCACGTTTGTGCGCAATTTTAAAGCATGTCATGTTTGGTATCCATGTACTCGGCCTAAGATCATCTTTTTTATTTCATCAAACATTTGGGCAATATAGTGTGTTTTAGTGCATTAAAATGTAAAAAAGTGTGTTTTTTCCCCAAAAAATGCGTTTGAAAAATCGCTGCGCAAATACTGTGTGAAAAAAAAAAATGAAACACCCACCATTTTAATCTGTAGGGCATTTGCTTTAAAAAAAATATATAATGTTTGGGGGTTCAAAGTAATTTTCTTGCAAAAAAAAATTATTTTTTTATGTAAACAATAAGTGTCAGAAAGGGCTATGTCTTCAAGTGCTTAGAAGAGTGGGTGATGTGTGACATAAGCTTCTAGATGTTGTGCATAAAATGCCAGGACAGTTCAAAACCCCCCCAAATGACCCCATTTTGGAAAGTAGACACCCCAAGCTATTTGCTGAGAGGCATGTCGAGTCCATGGAATAATTTATATTGTGACACAAGTTGCGGGAAAGAGACAATTTTTTATTTTTTTTATTTTTTTTTGCGCAAAGTTGTCACTAAATGATATATTGCTCAAACATGCCATGGAAATATGTGAAATTACACCCCAAAATAAATTCTGTTGCTTCTCCTGAGTACGGGGATACCACATGTGTGGGACTTTTTGGGAGCCTAGCCGCGTACGGGACCCCGAAAACCAAGCACCGCCTTCAGGCTTTCTAAGGCCGTAAATTTTTGATTTCACTCTTCACTGCCTATCACAGTTTCGGAGGCCATGGAATGCCCAGGTGGCACAAAACCCCCCCAAATGACCCCATTTTGGAAAGTAGACACCCCAAGCTATTTGCTGAGAGGTATAGTGAGTATTTTGCAGACCTCACTTTTTGTCACAAAGTTTTGAAAATTGAAAAAAGAAAAAAAAAAATTTTTTTTCTCGTCTTTCTTTATTTTCAAAAACAAATGAGAGCTGCAAAATACTCACCATGCCTCTCAGCAAATAGCTTGGGGTGTCTACTTTCCAAAATGGGGTCATTTGGGGGGGGTTTGTGCCACCTGGGCATTCCATGGCCTCCGAAACTGTGATAGGCAGTGAGGAGTAAAATCAAAAATGTACGCCCTTAGAAATCCTGAAGGCGGTGCTTGGTTTTCGGGGTCCCGTACGCGGCTAGGCTCCTAAAAAGTCCCACACATGTGGTATCCCCGTACTCAGGAGAAGCAGCTAAATGTATTTTGGGGTGCAATTCCACATATGCCCATGGCCTGTGTGAGCAATATATCATTTAGTGACAACTTTTTGTAATTTTTTTTTTTTTTTTTTTTGTCATTATTCAATCACCTGGGACAAAAAAAATAAATATTCAATGGGCTCAACATGCCTCTCAGCAAATTCCTTGGGGTGTCTACTTTCCAAAATGGGGTCATTTGTGGGGGTTTTGTACTGCCCTGCCATTTTAGCACCTCAAGAAACGACATAGGCAGTCATAAATTAAAGGCTGTGTAAATTCCAGAAAATGTACCCTAGTTTGTAGACGCTATAACTTTTGCGCAAACCAATAAATATACACTTATTGACATTTTTTTTACCAAAGACATGTGGCCGAATACATTTTGGCCTAAATGTATGACTAAAATTGAGTTTATTGGATTTTTTTTAGAACAAAAAGTAGAAAATATCATTTTTTTTCAAAATTTTCGGTCTTTTTCCGTGTATAGTGCAAAAAATAAAAATGGCAGAGGTGATCAAATACCATCAAAAGAAAGCTCTATTTGTGGGAAGAAAAGGACGCAAATTTCGTTTGGGTACAGCATTGCATGACCGCGCAATTAGCAGTTAAAGCGACGCAGTGCCGAATTGTAAAAAGTGCTCTGGTCAGGAAGGGGGTAAAACCTTCCGGGGCTGAAGTGGTTAAGGACTTACCTTCCATCTCTGTTTTCTCTGTGAAGTCAAGACGCAATTGATGTTTTGTACTACTTAACTGCAACATACTTGATCAACATTACTTTCGGTTCCATATAACCATTCAATCATTGTATCGAATGAATATCTGGCTGCGGTTATAAATATATGATCAACTACAATACACACGATTATTCTGAGACATAATTTTGCTATATATGAAAAGCTATCTCCATTAGACTTAATATAATAATATAACATAAATCAGTGTCTATTCCTTACTTAAACCTATGGTCATATATGAGTGAGCTTTGGTAATAAAGGGTACCCTTCTGTCCTCGGCATGACATCATCGCTATTTTTGCTCAACGTGCACTTTATTCTAAACTGGAATTTCCAGAGTTTTTGATATTTATCTTTATTTCCAGCATGTGGGTTGACAATCCGGATTGGCTTTTTAAAAGACAGCTTTTGTACATGTTCTATGTTTTCTAAAGTATAAAAGGTGTCTTATATAGGAAGTTTGTCATTACTACAGATGTCAACCAAATAAATTAACAATCAAACTGCTTGGTAAATGGTGCATTCTTTTTGATAGTGTTCTTTTCACTATCTTATTTTTTTTTTCTCCACAATGTAACTCATCTCCACCCCGAGTCATCCTAATCCATTTTCCACAATGCAACTCCATGCCAGCTTGTCAGCCTCGGCCCTCAGGTGTCCCCTCCAAGGAGAAGGAGATGAAATACAGTTCAAATCTACAGAGGCAGCACAGGGGGCACAGCAGCACACACAACATTTTTGTGACTTACCCTCCACGCTGCTCTCTGGTATGTATCTGCATGCATGCACCTGATAGGGCTGGCCCGTTCCCCGCTAACGAGCTGACCACACACCCCCCCAACCAGGTCCTGGCAAATCACATTGTAAAATAACCTAGTAGCAGCCAGCAAGCTCCGCCTCAGCAGGGAAGGAAGAGGAGCGAGTGCTGGCTGCGATCACCTGTTGAGAGGGATTGCTAGTCAGAAAGGCATCGGCCGGCGGAGGCTTAGGCTTGATCTAATGCCTTTCTCCACTTCTGTACAGCCAGTGGGGGTTTACTGGTGAAAGTGAAAGGAGGCGAATGAAGGCTTCATTCTCTATATCAGCCGGGCGCCACGCAGGCTAGCGGTGGCACAGGGAGGTGATAGATTAATTTCATGTGCTGCTGTAGGTGGAGCGGGCCCTGGCCAACTGGGCCCCTTACTTGAGTACTGCCTGTACCCCCCTTATGGCGGCCCTGCATGTGGGATTAAACTTGAACGCTGATGAACTTTTGGATTTGTTTGTTATAGACAGTTTGCACTTCATGAAATCTGTTCATGTGGTTCACATTTATTAATTGCTACATTAAGAACAGTTATCATCCAAAGGGGTTTATTTATAGATTGATTAGTATTCCTAGTAATATGTTCCTGTCTGGTTTAATCACGCAATGTTTTGATGATTAGAAGAAAGATCAATACACAGAACACACATTTGTATTGTTTAATTTACAGCGCTACTGTTTGGTTAGTTTTGATTATTTGAAGTGTAGTGAAAACACTTTATTAGTGTTAGTTTGCTCCCTATGACAGGATACCTAATTGCATAATTTGTATATTGGTTATTTTTAGATTGTCCATGATGGCCAAACCCCATCCGATGTCTGTAGAGTGTTAGAGCCCTTTCACACTGGGGCGGTTTGCAGGCGCTATTGCGCTAATAATAGCGCCTGCAAACCGACCCGAAAGTGCCGCTGCCTTAATTCCAGTGTGAAAGCCCCGAGGGCTTTCACACAGGAGCGGTGCGCTAGCAGGACGGGAAAAAAAGTCCTTCTAGCAGCATCTTCAGAGCAGTGAAGGAGCGGAGTGTATACTGCTCCTTCACCTCTCCTGCCCATTGAAATCAATGGGACGGCGCGGCTATAACGCCGGCAAAGCGCCTCTGGAGAGGCGATTTGCGGTGGTACTTAACCCTTTCTCAGCCGCTAGCGGGGGGTAAAACCGCCCCGCTAGCGGCCATATGCCGGCGGTAAAACGCCACTAATAGCGACGTTTTACCGCCAACGCCGCCCCCGCCTCAGTGTGAAAGGGCCCTTAGGTTGGCCATACACTATACAAAATTTTCTTATTCAATTTCCTTTAGATTTATCTTCAACTATGTAGTACAAGGGCCCGCCTGATTGCATTCAAACTGAAAGGGTTTAGGTTTGACCTCCATATTATATAGTTTTAGTAAATCTAAAGGAAAGTTGAACAAGAGATTTGTATAGTGTATGGCCAGCTTCAGACTTTGCTCCTCAGGGGATGAAAACTCCTCAATGTGAATAAGCTCCAATCATCCCAAAATCTGTCCAACTTTTCCTAGAGCACCTCTACATCTTTACATCTCCTCCTTGTTTATGTGGCTTCATCACATTCACTATTCTGGAAGAGAATGGGCGATCAGCTTTTAGAAAAGTTTAAATAAATCCAATAAATCTTCAGAATCTCACCTGTAATGGTAACAATAGTAACTTTATTGTAGTCTGTGGGTTGACTTCTCCTCCTGGATAAAATACAAAGAATCAGTTATTTACAGAAGAGCTCATTTATTTATATGATGAGGAGTCGTCTTTACAAAGCAAATAATTATAGGCATTGTCGCATGTCCTCATTTTTTAACCTGTTTTTCGACTTCCAGCTACTGCCCCAAAAATTGGGCCATAAGTGATTTTTAGAAAAAACCCTAGTTAGACTTACCGGTAACGGTATTTCTACGAGTCTTTCAGGACAGCACCTGGAGAGAGCGCAGCTCCACCCACTTTTCCCAGGAAACACTGCAGTTTCTTTAACCACCTTAATACCAGGCCAATTCTGACACTTTGCTTCTACATGTAAAAATCATAATTTTTTTGCTAGAAAATTACATAGAAACCCCAAACATTATATATGTTTTTTTAGCAAAGACCCTAGAGAATACAATGGCGGTTATTGCAACTTTTTATCTCACACAGTATTTGCGCAGGAATTTTTGGAACGCGTTTTGTGTTTAAAAAAAAAAAAAAAAAACAGTAAAGTTAGCCCAATGTTTTTTCATATTGTGAAAGATGAAGTTACGCCGAGTAAATAGATACCCAACATGTCACGCTTCAAAATAGCACACGCTCGTGGAATGGCGCCAATGTTCGGTACTTAAAAATCCCCATAGGCGACGCTTTAAATTTTTTACTGGTTACATGTTTTGAGTTACAGAGGAGGTCTAGGGCCACAATTATTGCTCTCGCTCCAACGTTCGCGGCGATACCTCACATGTGTGGTTTGAACACCGTTTTTATATGTGGGCGGGACTTACGCATGCGTTCGCTTCTGCGTGCGAGCACACGGGGACAGCGGCGCTTTAAAAAAATTTTTTTTTTTCTTTTTTATTGTCAATTATATTTTATTTTTTTTATTTTGACACTTTTTTGAAAAAAAAAAAATTGATCACTTTTATTCCTATTACAAAGGAATGTAAACATCCCTTGTAATAGCAATATGACATGTCAGGTACTCTTAATAGTGAGATATGGGGTCAATAAGACCCCATATCTCACCACTAGGCTGGGAAGCCTGAAATAAAAAAAAATAAATAAAACAATCGCCGCTTCCAAGCCGAAGCGGCGCCGTTTTTTTGAATGGCGAGGCTGGGCGTGACGTCATAACATCGCGCCCGGCCTCCGACGATCATAGAGACTCCGGGGACCATCTGGTCCGCCAGAAATCTCTATGATCTACATCCGGCGCCGGCGGATCCGCTATCCGACTCACTGATCGCTGAGCTGAGTCGGTAGAAGCACCGGAGGGCGGCGGGAGGGGGGGGACGTCCCATCTCGCCTCCCATAGGAACGATCAAGTGGTGGAACGGCCGCTATGATCATTCCTATGGTGTAGAGATTCGCCGGCTGAAACCGGCAATATCTGAATGATGTCTGTAACTACAGGCATCATTCAGATATACCCGCCCAAAGCCCAGGACGTCATATGACGGTGGGCGGTGGGCTAGTGGTTAAAGACCGGACACTTCCACCATGGCCTCAGTTGTTCATAGAGTACCTCCAGCCATGCTTAAATTAGATAAGCAGAACATAGCAATAACACCACATTTTTATAAACCAATTAGGGCGGGTCATCGGTGCTGTCCTGAAAGACTCGTAGAAATACCGTTACCGGTAAGTCTAACTAGGGTTTTTCTCCCCTCGTCCTTTCAGGACAGCACCTGGAGATAAAAGAGTACTTACTCTAGGGTGGGACCACCGCCTGCAGGACCTTCCTGCCAAACGATTGTGCCGCTGCTGATAGCAAGTCCAACCTGTAGTGGCGGGTGAAGGTGGAGAAGCTTGTCCACGTGGCCGCTTTACAGATCCGACCTGGAGAGGCCCCTGCTCTTTCCGCCCAGGACGTTGCTATTGCCCTTGTTGAATGGGCCATTACCCCCATGGGAGGATCAGCCCCTGAAGCTCTATAGGCTTCACTGATCGCCATTCTTAGCCATCTGCCTATAGTACTTTTGGAAGCACAATGACCCTTACGAGATCCAGAGAAAAGAATAAAAAGAGAATTTGTCTTCCTAAACTCTCTCGTGATCTCTAAATAATGAAGTAAACATCTTCTCACATCCAGGGTATGAAAAGACACCTCTTTAGAGTTGGATGGTGTAGGACAAAATGTAGGTAAAACTATCTCTTGTGCCCTATGAAAGAAGGTTGCTACTTTTGGCAAGAAACCCGGGTCAGTTTTCAGCACTACCCGGTCTGGAAATATCAAACAAATAGGTTCTATTATAGACAGAGCTTGCAACTCACTTATTCTTCTGGCTGAGGTAATTGCTACAAAAAGAACTAGCTTGAGCGTCCATAATTTTAAAGTCGCTTCCTGTGGGGGCTCAAAAGGTGTTTTGATCAACCCCTGTAGCACCAGTGATAGATCCCATTTAGGAAAAGATCTGAAAGGTACCGGCCTAAGCCTGGCCAATGCTTTGAAGAATCTAACTATAAATGGTTCTTGAGATAACTTTCTCTCGAGAAATACCGACAAGGCAGCCACCTGGACCTTCAGGGTACTGGCTGCCAGCCCCATCTCCATGCCCTCATTGAGAAACTCTAATATTGAGGGCAATTCCTGTGGTGAACATTTTTTAGTCATGCACCAGGAATTTAACCGCTTCCATGTCTTAAAATAAATACCCCTGGTAACCTTTTTTTGGCTACTTAGCAGGGTTGACACCAGCTTATCTGAGAAGCCCCTTCTTTTTAGAAGCTGCTCTTCAGTAACCACCCCGTCAGCTTGAGCTGGTTGATATTTGGATGCTGAAGGGGTCCCTGGGTTAATAGATCCTTTCGAAGTGGAAGAAACCAATGTGGTTCCACTGCCATCCTCTGTTTGGTTGCAAACAAGGGCCTCTTGGGCCAAAAAGGAGCCACTAGGATCATACTTGTGGTCTCTCGTTGTAGTTTTTTTTAACACCAAAGGGATCATTTGAAAGGGGGGAAAGGCGTAGCACAAGTGGAAGTTCCATGGTTGTGCCAGCGCATCCAATCCTTTTGCCTGATCTTGCCTGTTTAGTGAGTAATAGGCCTTCACCTTTGAATTCTTGTGGGATGCGAACAGGTCTGAGGAGTTCCCCATTTCTCTGTTAATTTTTGGAATACCTCCTTGTTTGGACTCCACTCTGCCTCTAGTATCCTTTCTCTGCTTAGAAAGTTGGCTACTAGATTCAGCTCTCCATTTAAGTGTACAGCTGTTAGGGACTTTAAGTTGCTTTCCGCCCAAGATAGCATCTGAACGGACAAGGCTAGGAAGACCTTGCTTCTCGTGCCAGCCTGTCTTGTAACATATGCCACTACTGTGGCATTGTCTGATAGTACTTGAACATGGTGACCCTGGACTATTTTCTCGAAAGCCCATAGTCCTAAGAGAATAGCCCTTATCTCCCTCCAATTGGAGGATCTCCTGGCCTCCCTGTTTGTCCAATTTCCCTGAGCCATCTGTCCTTCCA
This sequence comes from Lithobates clamitans, assembly GCA_037952925.1. Taxonomy (NCBI): domain Eukaryota; kingdom Metazoa; phylum Chordata; class Amphibia; order Anura; family Ranidae; genus Lithobates; species Lithobates clamitans. The sequence continues at coordinate 20,524 of JBBGZY010002253.1, read as the reverse complement.
GGTGGGCGTCCCAACCCCAGGAACTCCCATCTGTTGTTAATCTCTTCTCCTGGGGAAAACACCAGAGCAGGCCCTTGTCCAGATTGGAGTGACTCCTCCACCACCAGAGCTTCCTCTGAACTCGGGGGGATATTGTTATTTTTTCTAGGGACTCTCCATAGGACCAATTTTTCAAAATTGTCTGTTGAAGATCCCTTGCGTGTAAACGTGCCCACTGTACTGCTGGTATTGCTGCAGTAAGGAGCCCCAAGACGGACATCGCTGCCCTGATAGAAATTGGCAGGTTTGTCTGGGTCTTTTTTACCGCATTCTGAAGTTTTACCATCTTCTCCTCTGGGAGGAAGATTCTCTTCTGTATGGAATCGATAGTGTAACCTAGAAAGGTTATTGCCTGTGATGGGATCATGTTCGATTTTTCCTTGTTTATTAACCACCCCAGGCTCTACAGATGACTCCTTGTCCTTTGTAGATCCTTCTCTAATATGTGCCTTGTTTTGGCAAATAATAGAAGATCGTCTAAATATGGGACAATCGAGATTCCCTCTGTTCTGAGAGGGGCTAAGGCCTCTGCCAGAATCTTTGTGAATATCCTCGGAGAGGATGATAGCCCGAAAGGGAGAGCTCTGAATTGAAGATGTATGATAGACCCTTCCATCCTGATTGCAAATCTGAGGTGCTTTTGTGATGCTGGGGCTATAGGCACATGGAGATATGCATCTCTCAGGTCTATGGATACCATAAAACAGTCTAGGGTCAGGAGACCCTTTACCGAAAAGATCGTAGCCTTCTTGAACTTCTTGTACCTGACCGCTCTGTTGAGAATCTTCAGGTTCAGGATTAATCTGAACTTGCCTGAAGGCTTCTTTACCAGAAAGATGTGCGAATAGCACCCCTGTTCCACTTCATTTATTATCACCTTCTGCTGAATTAACTCCTGAAGAAAAGCCGACATCGCTGTAAGCTTTTCTGGGTCTCTGGGAGCCTGAGTTATATAAAACCGAACCGGAGGGGGCTGGGCAAACTCCAGTCCGTAACCCTCCCTTATGGTTTTGAGGATAAACTGACTGTCTGTTATCCTCTGCCACTGTGGGAAGAAGGCCTGTAACCTTGCTCCCACAGACGGAGGCCAATCACTGGCTCTTTGTATTCGGGGTAGGGGGGGCGAAATAGCACTCATGACTTGCCCCTGCCTCTCTGAGACCTCCAAGGTCTCTTATAGTCTCCTTTGTATCTGAGGTTTTCCGAAAAGGACGAAAATTTTTACTGCCACCTTTTTCTTAATGGGGAAGGCCTTTTTATTATCAGCCGTTCTTTCCAGTATGGCTTCTAGACCTGGGCCAAAAACCAAATACCCTTCAAAGGGTAGACCACACAACTTGGTCTTAGAGGCTGTATCCCCGGTCCAAGTCTTGACCCATAGAGCTCTGCGCGTTGAATTGATTAGCGCAGATGATATGGCCGACATCCTAACTGATTCAGCCAAAGCATCTGCTATATATCCAACTGCTTTCAGAAGCACCGGTAATGTCTCCAAAAGATCCTTACGAGGTGTACCTGCCTCGATATGAGCTTTCAGTTGTTCCAGCCAGTGCTCCAGGTTTCTGGCCACCACTGTTGAGGCCATAGCTGGCTTTAGATTTGCTAGGGTGGAGTCCCAAGCTTTCTTCAGCAGGAAGTCAACCCTCTTATCCATGGGATCCTTGAGGAAACCCATGTCCTCGAACGCAAGGTCTGTGTTTCGACACCTGAGAGAAGGCCGCATCCAGTCTAGGCTTTTTGTTCCAGACCTGTGTGCTATCTTCCTCAAAGGGAAACCTGCGTTTTAGGGATCTAGAAAAGAAGGGGGCCCTCTCTGGGTCCTTCCATTCTCTTTTAATTGTTTCTGACAGAAACTTGTGCACCGGAAACACCCTGTGTTTCACTTCAACAGTATGCTGAAAAAGAAATGGAGGAGCTAACACTTTAACCGCTCTTCTTCACACAGCCAGTAAATCTGAACCATTTTGTCATGTAATGACAGCAGGGCTTTGTCCTCTGTAATATTTAGAGTAGTGTGGATGGTTTTTAGCAGATCATCCACCTCCTCTAGAGACAATTTATATCGAGAAGCAGAAGAAGATTCTTTCTCTTCCTCTGCTTCTTCTTCAGATTCCGTAGCCACGCTACAATTTTCCTCCTCCGAGTCACTGTCACCTCTGGAAGCAGAAACAGAAGACTGGGAACGAGATACTGAGCTGCCTGCAGCTGGATGTTTGTCAAGGTAAGATTTAAATGACTCAAAAGTATCAGCCAAATCCTTTCTAAAAGAGCTCAGTAAATCCTGCTGAATCACAGGTGCACTAGGAGGAGTGGTTTCCCCCCTACAGATTCACTTCACAATCTTAAAACACACTTACTTCCTGCTTCAATACACAGAAAGAGTGTTGCAGGCTCTTTAAAATTTAACAAAGAGGGAACTAAAACATGCCCATAGAGTAAGTTACAGAGACACGCTGTCCCCGCTTACCTGGACCTGGCTAACTTGTGTGGCTCCTGCTCCTGCCACCACCGATTGTTCCTCCTCCATACTGTCAGGATTTGCAATGGTGTTTGGTGCTTGTTTTTAAAGTTTCCCGGTCCACTCGCCGCTGCGAGGGCTGGAAATGACATCAGCCGGAAGAGACCTGCCCTCCCCTCCTGCGTTCCAGCGGTCGGAACCGGAAGCCGCGTCGCTTGAGCTCCCGCCCCCGGCCGTAGTGACGCGCTCGCCACCGGAACCCGGAAGGCTGAGCTTTGGGGATGAAGAGGAGAAGCCGCTCCTCCCAAGCTAGCCGCCGGTCTGAAGGAGCGGGGACCCCCAGCAGCCTGACCCTCGCCGGGTATGAAGAGGGGAGGATGCCGGAGCAACCCCCGCACATAGGGGAGGAAGCTGGGCTGGCCTGTGAAAACATGAAAGAAAAACAAACAAATACCGGTATGCCCCAAACTCTCTCCACCTGGAGACAGCACAGCACATCCCTGGTTCCCTGCAGCGCTTCCACCATGGCGGAGGAAACACTACAACTGAGGCCATGGTGGAAGTGTCCGGACTTTAAAGAAAAAACTGACTGCAGTGTTTCCTGGGAAAAGTGGGTGGAGCTGCGCTCTCCAGGTGCTGTCCTGAAAGACGAGGGGAGAAAAGACTTTTGTAAAAGCGTTATTTAAATTGGCCGGGTCTAGGAATTGGAAGGTTTCAATCAGGGAAATATATTTAAAACAAAAAATCTTTGTTAGATTGTAATTAGCTGCAGTGACTCTTCTACACAAACAACCTACACCGAGTCCTATCTGAGGGTTTGCAACCAGCTGGAAGGACTGTAGGACATACATGATACTTTTTATAGGATTAACTGGTTAAAATTAGGTTATGCTTTTTTCATTTTTATTCCTTTTCTGGAGCAAGCATGCAGCCAGTGAAGACTCCGATTTACTAACTTGCATGCTAATTCCAGGAGACCGACTTACTAGTGCTAGAGTCTAGGATAAGCATAATAGCCCTATATCCTATAGAGTTATTCTCAAAGAAAAATTCTCCAGGCTATATTGGATGTGTTGTTCCGAGGTTACATTGAGGTGCACTGTGCGTGGCTGACAGTGGGAAGCAGTTTGGGGCCAGCAAAAATGGCAAACTGTGCCCCCCCCACCCCTCCCCCACTGTTCTTACAAAAGAATCAGTGTCCGTTCACAAGAAAATAATTAAAATCCACTTACTTTTACGCAAAAGAGAATCAACAGCACCAGGGCTTTTTTTTTTTTTCGGAGAAAAGGAGCGGGAACTCACCCTCCTCCCCTAGGTCTCCGCCCCTACCCAACCCTAGACCTGTCCCCTAGGACAGCCCCTTTTCTCCACCTTTACACACCTCCAAGCACCGCCCCCTTTAGAGAACAGGGAACCAAGTATAGTTTTGGGGGGGGGCCTATACAAGTATTTTGTACGGAATTTGTTAATACAAAAGCAACATAGTAAAATTTATAAAACATTGGAAAAAACAGCAATTACCAAAGTAAGCTCAAAAGGCACTTCCAGATGATTTCAACAGACGCATATGCAGCAGAGACACCCCCCCCCCCCATATCCTGCAAGAGACACCCCCCCCCATATCCTGCAAGAGACACCCCCCCCATATCCTGCAAGAGACACCCCCCCCCATATCTTGCAAGAGACACCCCCCCCCATATCTTGCAAGAGACACCCCCCCCCATATCTTGCAAGAGACACCCCCCCCATATCCTGCAAGAGACACCCCCCCATATCCTGCAAGAGACATCCCCCATATCCTGCAAGAGACACCCCCCATATCCTGCAAGAGACACCCCCCCCCCCATATCCTGTAGGCCAGCACATCGTACCGCAGCTCATCCTGACAGCTGCGATTGACGCCAAAAAGGAGCGAGCCATCCGGTCTACAGAGAGAGGCGGAGTGCTGATGATATTACTCCGCCTTCCGCTCTGAAAGGGCTGCAACCGGCGCCACAGAACCTGTTTCGGCCCTTTGTGGCTGCCAGCTTACTCTGCAGCTGGCGCCCAAGTAAATATTATAGAAACAAGGTCTCCCTCCCCACCTTTGGCAGGAGGTGGCGGTACGCTGTGCTAGCGCGTTCTGACAGAAATAAAAATCCCAGCCAGCACTAAAAAAAAAAAAAAAGATACCGGGATGATTGTTGTAACTTCAGCCATGATCCCGGTATAACCGCTTCCTTACAAGGTCAGATACAGTATATACGTACAACGGTAGGGAAGCGGTTACAAAAATAATTACTTTACAATGTTATTAGTAATATGCAGCTTGAAGGGGTTAATGTGCTGCCACTGATGACTTGGTGACCCGGGGCAGTTAATTAACCCCTTTGTGCTGCAGCAAAAAAGTGGTTAATTAACACTGTTTTGTTTTTTTATATTTCACATGACTGGGTATTCTCTGCAAAGTGAAATTTCAGTTCGTTTCGGCTCATTGATTGAAATAAATAAAAAGTCACCTTGAAAGAAACATTTTATACTCTCGTAGCATATATTGGTATATCAGGGTTTGTGTTTCCTGTGATTCAACTGATTAACCAATCAGAATCCAGCTGTGTGGGGACCAGATCCTGGGAATCTCCCAGAATCCCTCACTCTAACGTCATGACTGGAGAACAGCCCCCTGCCCCTGAAACAACTGCTTCCCTCTATCTATGGATCCAGAACCCCAAATATCTGGTGTGCTCGGGGCCACAAACAGCAAAAAAGAAAATACAGACGCTATTAATAATAACTCCTAGACATACAAATCAATGCAGCTCTGTAATCACTAACACCTCAATACATTTAATTGTTTTATGAACCACTTCAGCTTCGGAAAGTTTACTCCCTTCATGACCAGGCCATTTTTGCGATACGGCACTGCGTCACTTTAACTGACAATTACGCGTTAGTGCGACACTGTACCCAAATAAAATGTATGTCCTTTTTCTCCCCTACAAATAGAGCTTTCTTTTGGTCATATTTGATCACCTCTGCAATTTTTTTTTTTTTGCGCTATAAAATGTATTTATTTTTTTCTGTTATAATACATCCAAAATATATATTTATAAAAAAAAAGAATTTCTTCATCATTTTTGGACAATATGTATTCTGCTACATATTTTTGGTAAAAAAAAAAATCCCCAAGTGTGTATTGATTGGTTTGTGCAAAAGTTATATCTACAAACTATGAGATAGATTTATGGACTTTTTATATTTTTTTTATTGTTACTAGTAATGGCGGCGGTCGCGATTTCTTAGCCGGACTGAGACATTGCGGCAGACAAATCTGACACTAATGACGCATACACACAATCGGAATTTCCGACAACAAATGTTTGATGCGAGTTTGTTGTTGGAAATTCTGACCATGTGTAGTCTCCATCGGACATTTGCTGTCGGAATTTCCGCCAACAAATGTTTTAGAGCTGGATCTCAAATTTTCCGCTAACAAAATCCGTTCTCATAAATTCCGATGTGTGTACACAATTCCGACGCACAAAGTTCCACGCATGCTCGGAATCGAGCAAGAAGAGCCGCACTGGCTATTGAACTTCATTTTTTTTCCGTGTTGTACGTCACCGCGTTCTTGACTTTCGGTATTTCTGACAAGATTTGTGTGACCGTGTGTATGCAAGACAAGTTTGAGCCAACATCCGTCGGAAAAAAAAAATCTATGGACTTTGTCGTCGGAAAATCTGATCGTGTGTACGTGGCATGTGACACTTTTTGGGGACGAGTGACACCAATACAGTTATCAAGGCTAAAAAAAAAAAAAAAAAAAAAAAAAAAAAAAAAAAAAAAAATGCACTGCCACTGTATAAACGACACTGGCAGGGAAGGGGTTAACATCAGGGGCGATCAAAGGGTTAGGTGTGCTCCTAGGGCAGGGATATGCAATTAGCGGACCTCCAGCTGTTGCAGAACTACAAGTCCCATGAGGCATAGCAAGACTGACAGCCACAAGCATGACACCCAGAGGCAGAGGCATGATGGGACTTTTAGTTTTGTAAAAGCTGGAGGTCCACTAATTGCATATCCTTGTCCTAGGGAGTGACTTCTAACTGTGTGGGGGATGGACTGACTTGGAGGAAGAGAGACATCTGCGTTTCTGATTAGCAAGAACACAAGATCTCTCTCTCCCTCTGTGACAGAACAACGGTCTGCCTTGTTTACATAATCAGACCCCTGTTCTGCCTCTCCAGGGAATGATCGCAGGTGGTAGGTGGCCATCGCAGCCGCCGGAACTGCTGATTGGCTCCTGCTGTGTCTAATCACAGCGGGAGCGGGGCTCCGGCAGCGTGCATGCCCCAGAGCAGAGAAGAGAAATCACGTACAGGTACATGTACATCGGGCGGTCCTTAAGTGGTTAAATGCATGCAAAGCAAGTACCCTCATTTGACCTGGTCTCAGCCTCTTGTAGTCCCTGTATAGCAGATCTTATACAGAAAGGTGGAGGGGTAGCACTGGGAGCCAAACAGGGGTGCTACATGCAAACATGTTGACAAGACGAGACAGCAGAGTGAGCAGAGAGATGGCCTCATAAGTCTTCTGATGCTCTATCACTGTCCAGTCAGCAGGCTGGGGGAAGAGAGAGAGGACACCACTCTATTTTTTATTTGTACATGATATTACTTGCTTGGCTGTGTGGCAGGGCAGTTCAAATCTCAGTACTGGATAGACGAAAATGTAAATCCTTTTGGCAAGATAAAACTGCTCCCATACAGTATGTATGTCATCTTTGTATTTAGCGGTTTGCCTGGAGTTCACCTTTATAGGATAACTAGACCCAATAACAATGCAATACAGTCAGGTCCATAAATATTGTGACATGGACACAATTCTAGTCTTTTTGGCTCTATACACCACCACAATGGATTTGAAATGAAACTGCAGACTTTCAGCTTTAATTTGAGGGTATTTACATCCAAATCAGGTGAACGGTGTAGGAATTACAACAGTTTGTATATGTGCCTCCCACTTTTTAAGGGACCAAAAGTAATGGGACAATTGGCTGATCAGCTGTTTCATGGCCAGGTGTGTTATTCCCTCATTATCCCATTTACAAGGACCAGATAAAAGGTCCAGAGTTAATTTCAAGTGTGCTATTTGCATTTGGAATCTGTTGCTGTCAACTCTCAATATGAGATCCAAAGAGCTGTCACTATCAGTGAAGCAAGCCATCATTAGGCTGAAAAAACAAAACAAACCCATCAGAGAGATAGCAAAAACATTAGGTGTGGCCAAATCAACTGTTTGGAACATCCTTAAAAAGAAAGAACACACCGGTGAGCTCAGCAACACCAAAAGACCCGGAAGACCACGGAAAACAACTGTGGTGGATGACCGAAGAATTCTTTCTCTGGTGAAGAAAACACCCTTCACAACAGTTGGCCAGATCAAGAACACTCTCCAGGAGGTAGGTGTATGTGTGTCAAAGTCAACAATCAAGAGAAGACTTCACCAGAGTGAATACAGAGGGTTCACCACAAGATGTAAACCATTGGTGAGCCTCAAAAACAGGAAGGCCAGATTAGAGTTTGCCAAACAACATCTAAAAAAGCCTTCACAGTTCTGGAACAACATCCTATGGACAGATGAGCCCAAGATCAACTTGTACCAGAGTGATGGGAAGAGAAGAGTATGGAGAAGGAAAGGAACTGCTCATAATCCAAAGCATACCCCCTCATCAGTGAAGCATGGTGGTGGTAGTGTCATGGCGTGGGCATGTATGGCTGCCAATGGAACTGGTTCTCTTGTATTTATTGATGATGTGACTGCTGACAAAAGCAGCAGGATGAATTCTGAAGTGTTTCGGGACCATATTATCTTCTCATATTCAGCAAAATGCTTCAGAACTCATTGGATGGCGCTTCAGAGTGCAGATGGACAATGACCCGAAGCAGAGGCGTCGTCAGGGGGTGGCTAATGAGGCTACAGCCCTGAGTCTGTGACCAATAGCCCAGAGTCTCTTGTCCCGATCCAGAATGCAGGGGACAGGGGTGGACTGAGCCATGGTAGCGCTGGCCCCGGCTCCAGCTCCGCTCCCACCTGTCTCTTGGTCACTGATTGCTATAGCCGCCTAGCGGCTAGCAACCAGTGACGTCACTGCCCGGCATTCAAAGCGGAGGAGGATTGCACCTCCTCCTCCTCCGCGCTAGTGCTCAAGGGGCCTGGTCTGCGAGTTGTGGACTGGAGCGTCACGCCGCTTGCCCGGTGGTGGCGTGCAGAGCAGCAGGGAGGAGGATACCTGGGCAGCCGGGAAGAGCCCAGGAGGGAGAGGGAGAGGGGGGGAGAGGGGGGGAGAGAAAGAGAGAGAGAGAGAGAGAGAGAGAGAGAGAGAGAGAGAGAGAGAGAGAGAGAGAGAGAGAGAGAGAGAGAGAGAGAGAGAGAGAGAGAGAGAGAGAGAGAGAGAGAGAGAGAGAGAGAGAGAGAGGGGGAGAGAAAGAGAACGAGAGAAGAGAGAACGAACGAGAGAGAGAGAGAACGAACGAGAGAGAGAGAGAGAACGAACGAGAGAGAGAGAGAGAACGAACGAGAGAGAGAGAGAGAACGAACGAGAGAGAGAGAGAGAACGAACGAGAGAGAGAGAGAGAACGAACGAGAGAGAGAGAGAGAACGAACGAACGAGAGAGAGAGAACGAACGAGAGAGAGAACGAACGAACGAACGAACGAACGAACGAACGAACGAACGAACGAACGAACGAACGAACGAACGAGAGAGAGAGAGAGAGAGAGAGAGAACACCGCCACCCTGAGCAGCATCCCCAGCACCTCCCAGAGCCCGCGCTCCACCTATCAGTCCTCTCCCAGCTCGCTGTGACTGGAACAGGAAGAAGGCGGGAATTCCAATGTGGCCACTGTGCCACATCGATCCTCACTCGGGCGGGCGGCTCTCCTTCTCCCATCTGGCTGCCTCACACATCAGCACCATGGCTAAGCTGCTGCAGGACCTGCCTGGACACATGAAGTCTGTCTCTTCCTTGTCACTCAGGTAGGTCAGTCAGTGTGTGTGTGTCAGGCCAGGTCAGTGTGTGTCAGGTCAGTGCATGTAGGTCAGAGTGTGTCATGTCAGTGCATGTAGGTCAGAGTGTGTGTCAGGTAGGTCAGTGTAGGTCAGTGTAGGTAGGTGAGTTTAGTGGTGAGCATTGATGGGTACTGGTAAGCCAGGCAGCAACCAGCAAGTGAGCTTACCCTCTGCCATACAACCCCTCCGCCCAACCAAAAAACTCAGCGCCACTAGAGCCGCGTCCCCCCGTGCCGGCCTTGGACTTTGGGCTGAAGCCCCTCGTCTTTTTGCCACCTAGCAACACCCCCGACCCGAAGCATACTGCGAAAGCAACCAAAGAGCAACCAAAGAGTTTAAGGGAAATAAGTGGAATGTTATGCAATGGCCAAGTCAATCACCTGACCTGAATCCGATTGAGCATGCATTTCACTTGCTGAAGACAAAACTGAAGGGAAAATGCCCCAAGAACAAGCAGGAACTGAAGACAGTTGCAGTAGAGGCCTGGCAGAGCATCACCAGGGATGAAACCCAGCGTCTGGGGATGTCTATGTGTTCCAGACTTCAGGCTGTAATTGACTGCAAAGGATTTGAAACCAAGTATTAAAAAGTGAAAGTTTGATGGATGATTGTTAATCTGTCCCATTACTTTTGGTCTCTTAAAAAGTGGAAGGCACATATACAAACTGTTGTAATTCCTACACTGTTCACCTGATTTGGATGTAAATACCCTCAAATTAAAGCTGAAAGTCTGCAGTTAAAGCACATCTTGTTCTTTTCAAATCCATTGTGGTGGTGTATAGAGCCAAAAAGATTAGAATTGTGTCAATGTCCCAATATTTATGGACCTGGCTGTATATTTCAGACTATCCATCCTTAAAGTGGAGTTCCACCCAGAAATGGAGCTTCCATTGTGCCTGTTGATTTGAAGATTTGATCCCAGCAAAGACTACAGAGAGAATTGCTGTCAAAGAAACAATTTGGTTCATCTACAACTCAGTGGCGGCCTATCCATTAGGGGCGCCGCCCCCCTATCCATGGCCACCCTGTCTACCCAGATCCTCCTCCCGGCCAATCAGGAAGCAGGTATGAGACCCGTTTCCTGATTGGCCGAAAAGAGAAGCGTCCTGACTGGCCGAGGATAAGGGAGGAAACGGAAGCAGCGGAGAGCAGGGGAAGTGACCGCCACTGTGACTCCTGTGGAGAGCAGGGGAAGTGACCGCCACTGTGACTCCTGTGGAGAGCAGGGGAAGTGACCGCCACTGTGACTCCTGTGGAGAGCAGGGGAAGTGACCGCCACTGTGACTCCTGTGGAGAGCAGGGGAAGTGACCGCCACTGTGACTCCTGTGGAGAGCAGGGGAAGTGACCGCCACTGTGACTCCTGTGGAGAGCAGGGGAAGTGACCGCCACTGTGACTCCTGTGGAGAGCAGGGGAAGTGACCGCCACTGTGACTCCTGTGGAGAGCAGGGGAAGTGACCGCCACTGTGACTCCTGTGGAGAGCAGGGGAAGTGACCGCCACTGTGACTCCTGTGGAGAGCAGGGGAAGTGACCGCCACTGTGACTCCTGTGGAGAGCAGGGGAAGTGACCGCCACTGTGACTCCTGTGGAGAGCAGGGGAAGTGACCGCCACTGTGACTCCTGTGGAGAGCAGGGGAAGTGACCGCCACTGTGACTCCTGTGGAGAGCAGGGGAAGTGACCGCCACTGTGACTCCTGTGGAGAGCAGGGGAAGTGACCGCCACTGTGACTCCTGTGGAGAGCAGGGGAAGTGACCGCCACTGTGACTCCTGTGGAGAGCAGGGGAAGTGACCGCCACTGTGACTCCTGTGGTGAGCAGGGGAAGTGACCGCCACTGTGACTCCTGTGGAGAGCAGGGGAAGTGACCGCCACTGTGACTCCTGTGGAGAGCAGGGGAAGTGACCGCCACTGTGACTCCTGTGGAGAGCAGGGGAAGTGACCGCCACTGTGACTCCTGTGGAGAGCAGGGGAAGTGACCGCCACTGTGACTCCTGTGGAGAGCAGGGGAAGTGACCGCCACTGTGACTCCTGTGGAGAGCAGGGGAAGTGACCGCCACTGTGACTCCTGTGGAGAGCAGGGGAAGTGACCGCCACTGTGACTCCTGTGGAGAGCAGGGGAAGTGACCGCCACTGTGACTCCTGTGGAGAGCAGGGGAAGTGACCGCCACTGTGACTCCTGTGGAGAGCAGGGGAAGTGACCGCCACTGTGACTCCTGTGGAGAGCAGGGGAAGTGACCGCCACTGTGACTCCTGTGGAGAGCAGGGGAAGTGACCGCCACTGTGACTCCTGTGGAGAGCAGGGGAAGTGACCACCACTGTGACTCCTGTGGAGAGCAGGGGAAGTGACCACCACTGTGACTCCTGTGGAGAGCAGGGGAAGTGACCACCACTGTGACTCCTGTGGAGAGCAGGGGAAGTGACCACCACTGTGACTCCTGTGGAGAGCAGGGGAAGTGACCACCACTGTGACTCCTGTGGAGAGCAGGGGAAGTGACCACCACTGTGACTCCTGTGGAGAGCAGGGGAAGTGACCACCACTGTGACTCCTGTGGAGAGCAGGGGAAGTGACCACCACTGTGACTCCTGTGGAGAGCAGGGGAAGTGACCACCACTGTGACTCCTGTGGAGAGCAGGGGAAGTGACCACCACTGTGACTCCTGGGGAGAGCAGGGAAGTGACCACCACTGTGACTCCTGGGGAGAGCAGGGGAAGTGACCACCACTGTGACTCCTGGGGAGAGCAGGGGAAGCCACCGCAGCCACTGCTGTGATGCCCACAGAGAGCAGGGAAAGCTGCCGGTGAAGCGCTGCCCGCCAATAGATGGGGTAAGTGCTCCGGACACGACCATTGAGCCATTGCAACAATTTTGACATTGTTTTTTTACCACCTCAAACCATTAATGATGGGTGAAAAAAAAACTCCAGACCAGATAGAAGAGCTTAGGAGGTCTCCTAGGCCAGGCTAACTTTTATTAGTTAGTGAAATAAGCAAAAAAAGAGTACAAAAGGCAGCTGGGTGTTATTTCACTAAAGCAACCCCCCCCCCCCATATACCTGCTGCCCCGTAGCCCAGCACCTCCACAAGCAAAGAACATAACCAAACCAAGGTGACACAAATTTACAGCAAAACCTGAACATATTTTAAGTTTTAAGCCACTGCTTAAAGAACAGGTTTGCCTGAGAAGGGTTAAGATAACAGAAGAGAACCCTTACAATACACTGTTTGTTAGTGGGAGTCAGGCTATGGGGATAGCCATCAGGCTGACTCATTACCTATGTTTACCAGCGGTTGTCACTAAGTTGTAACTTTTATACAATATGTTGTTCCTTGTGATATTTGTGAAATTAACAATAAAAAGAGAGAGAGAGCCCAAGTCCACATGCTCACAAGCCTAATTAAAGAAAAGAAAAAAAATCTTAGCTAAGGACTTGTGGGGGGGGGGGGGGCTTGATCTACAGATTACTTGGCTTTTCTGTGAAGCAGAACCCTCTTGTATTGTCACAACTCCCTCCTCCTGGGAACATTAAGGGGGTCTAGGATAACAAACGAGAAAGCAGGGACTAAAGCTGGCTTGCAGGACTTGCTGAGCTTTGGATGCTGCACAGCCGGGGAGGGGGGGGGGGGCTGCATATGGCTGCTACTAGGTGACTTAGGCTGCTTGCTGTTGTACTGAGTCTGTAGAGGCTGAATGTGAAGTTGAACAAAGTTTAGAGCAAACCTGATTGCAAAGGTAGGGGGACTCCAGGAAAGCTGCGATAACAACATAGCACAGGCAGGAGGGAAGGAGAGAAGCCACTTACTTATTATCACCCAGGCCCATTGCAGGATGATCACCTTTTGGTAGAAGGTATACGCCCAAACATGTACTGTATCAGGGAACAATGAGGACTGCTCCCCCCCTGACAAGTCCTACTAGCACTCAGCGACTGAGGACTGCAGTCCTCTTGGCAGTACAGTATGCAAGTAAAGGCGCAGAGAACTGGAAATGACAATAATAACAACAAAAACAAAAGCAGGGGGGTGGGAAGAAAACTGAAATCTTCCCAGTCTCACAATAAATTCAATAAATGAATAGTGTCCACATGTATACGTCCATGGGAAAAAAAAAAAATGTATCACATTATCACATGTGGGGCATGATCTAACAGTCATATACATATAAGGGGTTCAAGGATCCAAGGAATGGTAAGTCCACAAGCAGGGCTGCCTTCATCAAGAAACGAAACCACATTCCAAATCCTAAGGAGAAACAGAAGAGAGAGGCGCCTCTGGGTGTAGACTAAAAACAGATTTTATTCATCCCCTGCACGCTGCTGTGAGACAAGCAGCTTTTACTTTCACTTTCCCATCTCTACACTAGTCATGGAATAGAAGTCGGCCAGAGCTGGGAGTGCTCAAATATTGTCCAATTGATTTCTCTTATTTTGCCAATTATGTGACCCGAGGCAAAGGCTAGCCAGGAGCTGTTTGACTGATTTGAATTCTTGATGGATGATGTCTTCTCCAGTATCTGCTCACTATTTTATGCCTTACTGATGACCTTCAACATGTGAGTTTGACCATCATTATCCTTTTATGAATAAAATCTGTTTTTAGTCTACACCCAGAGGCGCCTCTCTCTTCTGTTTCTCTTGGCAGTACAGCGATGCTGAACCTAATGGCTGCGCAAGCCGCGCAGCTATTACTTTGACAGACTGTCACTGAAACCGGCCCACTGAGCCATCGGCCCACCGGGAAGCTCCCAGTAGTCCCGATGGCCAGTACATGCCTGTCCATCCTGCTAACCTCCCATCCTTTGCCCTGCTGAACCCCGCTACAATTCTCTGATGACCCGTTTTCCATCCCGCTGACCCCCTGTATACTGCTGTTCTTCACCCTGCTGACCCTCTATGCTCTGCCCTAATGACCCCCTGAACACTGCCTTACCAATTCCTGTACACTCCCCTGCTGATCCCCTATACACCGCCCTGCTGACCCCCTGCGTAACACCCTGCTGACCCCCTGCGTAACGCCCTGCTGACCCCCTGCGTAACGCCCTGCTGACCCCCTGCGTAACGCCCTGCTGACCCCCTGCGTAACGCCCTGCTGACCCCCTGCGTAACGCCCTGCTGACCCCCTGCGTAACGCCCTGCTGACCCCCTGCGTAACGCCCTGCTGACCCCCTGCGTAACGCCCTGCTGAACTCCTGCTATCCCCTGTCCTCCATCTTGCTGACCCCTGTACACTGTTCTACAAACTAATAGCCTCTGTACACTGCCGTACAAACTGCGAACCTTATCCTCTGCCAGGAACACCTACTCTCTACTGTGAATGTAACTTAACCCCTTGAGGCAATGCATGGACATAGGAAGTCCGGAGTGTGTTGAAATGACGGGCCATGTGCATTCTGAGATGCAGAGATACAGATAGTCGGTCTCAGCACAAAGTGAAAGTATTCCGTAAGATATAAAATGCTGATTTATAGCAGAGGAGTTATGCTACATTGAGATTGCATTACTAAAGGCAAATAACCACTTCCCGACCGCCTCACGCAGGTACACTGCGGCAGAATGGCACGCACAGGCAGATTAACGTACCTTTACGTTGCCCTTTAAGAGGCGGCTTGCTGGCGCACTCGCTGGGAGCTCCGTGAGCGTGACTGCGGGTCCCTCGGACTCCATGTCCACAGGGATACCCGCGATCGTTTCACGTGAGGAAGAACGGGTAGATGGTGATGTAAACAAGCATCTCCCTGCTCTGCCTAGTGATAGGACACTGATCACAGCTCCCTGTAATCGAGAGCAGTGATCAGTGTCGTGTCACACACAGCCCCCCCCAGTTAGAATCACTCCCTAGGACACACTTAACCCCTACAGTGCCACCTAGAGGTTAACCCCTTCACTGCCAGTGACATTTTTACAGTAATCAATGCATTTTTTTTAGCATTGAACGCTGTATTAATGCCAATGGTCCCAAAAATGTGTCAAAATTGTCCGACGTGTCCGCCATAACGTCGCAGTCATGATAAAAAAATAAATAAATAAATCGCAGATCGCCGCCATTACTAGTAAAAAAAAAAAATATTAATAAAAATGCCATAAATCTACCCCCTTTTTTGTAGACACTATAACTTTTGCGCAAACCAATCAATAAACGCTTATTGTGATTTTTTTTTTTTTAACAAAAATATGTAGAAGAATACGTATCGGCCTAAACTGAGGAAAATAAAACATTTTTTTTTACATATTTTCTGGGGATATTTATTATAGCAAAGAGTAAAAAATATTGTGTTTTTTTCAAAATTGTTGCTATTTTTTTTGTTCATAGCGCAAAAAATAAAAACCGCAGAGGAGATGAAATACCACCAAAAGAAAGCTCTATTTGTGGGGAAAAAAAGACGTCAATTTTGTTTGGGAGCAACGACCGCGCAATTGTCAGTTAAAGTGACGCAGTGCCGAATCGCAAAAAATGTGCTCTGGTCTTTGGCCAGCCAAAAGGTCCGGGGCTGAAGTGGTTAATATATAAACTTTGCAGGTGCACTTTGCAAGGTAATTCACTCTGGAGCTTAGTAAATGAGGCAAAGCTTTACTTTGCACAGGAAAATGTAAAAAGAAAACAGCATTTTTGCTTGCATAGGATTGTATGATGGACGTCAGAAGAGCTTCCCTCATTTAAGCCCTGGATCAACTGCACTTGGTATTGTGTTTTGCAAATATTCTCTTGGAGCATTGTATGCTTTCCCACAGATTTAAAAAAAAAACAAAAAAAAACAAACAGCCCAATGCCCTATATTTTGTCAGGACACTGTTGTGCTTTTGTGCTTCTAAATCCAAAGGTTGCAGGTTTGGGATGAAGCATGGAATATATACATCTTCACCTCAGTTCTCCTTGCAAAAATGTTAGGAGGTGAAAATGCAAACTAAATACGTACATAGGTGTCTATATATACCGTATTTCCCCGGAAATAAGACCTACATTGAAAATAAGACCAACTGTGATTTTCCAGAAAGGCTGCAATATAAGCCCTACTGGAAAATAAGACCTAGTTTAAAGTGGTTGTAAAATCCTGTAATCCACAGTATTATATAATGTACAATGTGTGTGTTTCTGTAATATTATTGTGCCAAATACCTTCGTTACAGCGCCGCTCGGTGTTTAGCTGACCTCCCGCTGCTCTCCTCCCAGCTGCCAGCGGGGGATCTACCCCCCCCCCCCCCTTTGCAGTGCTTGGAGCAGGGAAGAGAGCTCATGTAAGAAGCACTATAACGAAGGTATTTGGGACAATACTATTACAGAATCACACACATTGTACATTATATAATATTATAATAGAGTGGATTATAAGATTTTACAAGCACTTTAACTCATAATGCTAATGACTGAGCTGACAGGGAGGGAGAGAGAAGACAGGGGGCACAGGGACTGGCAAATACACATTACATGATTAGATCTACCCCGAAAATAAGCCCTTCTGTGCTTTTTGTTGCTTTCGGGTAAAGACGGTATATAAAAAAAAAAAATCATCCAGTGAATCTGCAATGGTTACATTTATTTGCTAATTCTCTCTAGCATTCTTTAGAATTGTTACATTGCATCTCTTGTTATAAATAGGTATGTAATTTCTATGCTCCTCAGCTCCATCCAGTGGTCATACTCTGGTATTTTACTAATATCCATTAAGAAGTTGAAAATAGACAAACTACTTCCGCTTTCGTACCAAAACTACAAAATGACCTTACTCACTTAGCCAAATTAGAATTTTCGTGGATGGGCAGGCTAGCAGCCTTCAAAAATGCTACACCCTCCTCAGTTCCTCAACCTTTTCAAAACATTACAAAAAATTCCAATCCCGACCACTTACAGTCCATGCTATTCAAATTTATTTGGCAGGGAAAGAAACCTCGCTGTGCCCATAAAACCCCCAATCAAACACCGATTAGTTGGGGGAGCGAGTCATGTAGACTTCTCTGACTATTATCAAGCATCAGGGCTCACGCAACTTAAAGCGGAGTTCCACCCACTTTTACAACTCTTCAGCATCCCTCACTAAACTGCGCACCTCCTGTATATCTGCTGTATTCATTTTTCACTTCCTCCTCCCTGGCCGCGGCCCATCGCATCATTTCCTGTTTGCGAGGCCTTCTGGGAAGGGGCGGCAACTTCCTCTAACACTGCCGTTGCTATGGAAACCTGACCTGAAGCCTATTACACTGCTTGTGCTGCACTGAGCATGTGCGAGATCTGCAAGGATGAGATCCAGGAAGAAATACAAGTCTGGCTTCAGATGCCCACACTTAAGATGGCCAAGGGCCTGCTGTAAGTTTATAAATAACAAACTACTGCTATAAACTAACAAAACAGACCTTAGTTTACAGACTAACTTTACTAGAATACATTAACCCCTTCCTGACCGGTGCCCGCCGATGTACGTCGGCAGAATGGCACGGCTGGGCAAATGGACTTACAGGTACGTCCATTTGAATTCCCCGCCGTGCCATTGCGTGCGCCGGCCGGGAGCTCCGTGAGTCGGGTCGCGGATCCCGTGGACTCGATCGCCGTGGGCCGCCATCGCCTCCCGGAGAGGATGAACAGGGAGATGCTGATGTAAACAAGCATCTCCCCGTTCTGCCTAGTGACAGTGTCACTCGATCTCTGCTCCCTGTCATCGGGAGCTGTGATCAGAGTAATGACACAGCTAGCCCATCCCCCTACAGTTAGAAAACACTCCCTAGTACTGACTTAACCCCTCCCCGCCCCCTAGTGTTAACCCTTCACTGCCAGTGTCATTTACACAGTAATCAGTGCATTTTTATAGCACTGATTGCTGTATAAATGACAATGGTCCCAAAAATGTGTCAAAAATGTCCGATGTGTCCGCCATAACGTCGCAGTCACAATAAAAATCGCAGATCGCCGCCATTACTAGTAAAAAAAAAATTATTAATAAAAATGCCATAAATGTATCCCCTATTTTGTAGACGCTATAACTTTTGTGCAAAACCAATCAATAAACGCTTATTGCGATTTTTTTTACCAAAAATATGTAGAAGAATACGTATCGGCCTAAACTGAGGGAAAAAATAGTTTTTTTATATATTTTTGGGGGATATTTATTAAAGCAAAATGTAAAAAATATTGTGATTTTTTTCAAAATTGTTGCTCTTATTTTGTTTATAGCGCAAAAAATAAAAAGCACAGAGGCGATCAAATACCACCAAAAAGAAAGCTCTATTTGTGGGGAAAAAAAAAAGACATAAATTTTGTTTGGGAGCCACGTCGCACGACCGCGCAATTGTCAGTTAAAGCGACGCAGTGCCGAATCGCAAAAAGTGCTCATGTCAGGAAGAGGGGTAAAACCTTCCGGGGTTGAAGTGGTTAAGTTTGTGTATTATAGGGGTATTTTTATATAAAAAGTATCATTTCGGCCGGAACACCACTTTAAGGAGTGGTTTTAACCCTCTTATCACGCTATGGGGTATAGTAGAATCCTCCTACATCACAAACCACTTCCTTTCCACCTGGATACTCGGTGTGCCCTTAGGTGCCCAAGTCCCCTCAATTCTTCCTCCAACTATGCTGGCATCAGCGCGAGCTTGGAAATCATTGCTTCAGTTGACCCACAAATTCCCCAACGCACCTCCTCTCAAAACACCCATTTTAGCTTTTCACCACATTAAGGACTTGGCAAGCAAAAGGCTTATATGTCAATGATCTTTTTAAAAACAATACCCCAAGCTCTTTGCCACCCTTCAAAAAGATCTTCCTAATAAGGACCTGTTCTCTTACCTTTGCACGTAACGCTGCATATCAACACTCCTCATTTAGCCCCTTAAGATACACCAACAAGCCTTTGAACTTTCTAAAGCGGTAGTAAAACCACACTTTTTTTTTTTTTTTTTTTTTTTTTCTTTAACACAAAAAAACCTTTAAGACTAAGCCATAATGAGCTAGTAAGCAGCGCATACTACCAGCTCATTGTGAAATACTCACCCGACCGACGCCATAACATGTTGACTGGGTCGGTACCGGCTTCTTCCTGTTTTGCTTTGTCACCAAGTGATGTCACAGGAAACATGTGACCAGGAAGCAGGAAATCGAGGGGCGGGAACATGAGGTGTGTAGAAGTGAATAGGACACTGCAAGCAAAGCAGAGCAAATCACAGCACACCTTTTCACCTTAAAGGTCTCTCTCTCTGTCCATCTTCTTTTATATTATATCCTGTCTGTATATCTCTCTGTATACCCTGTCTGTATATCTCCCTGTATACCCCTGTCTGTATATCTCCCTGTATACCCCTGTCTGTATATCTCCCTGTATACCCCTGTCTGTATATCTCCCTGTATACCCCTGTCTGTATATCTCTCTGTATACCCCTGTCTGTATATCTCCCTGTATACCCCTCTCCCTGTATACCCCTCTCCCTGTATACCCCTCTCTCTGTATACCCCTGTCTGTATCTCTCTCTTTCTCTCGCGCTCTCTCTTTCTCTCGCTCTCTCTTTCTCTCGCTCTCTCTTTTTCTCGCTCTCTCTTTCTCTCGCTCTCTCTTTCTCTCGCGCTCTCTCTTTCTCTCGCTCTCTCTTTCTCTCGCGCTCTCTCTTTCTCTCGCTCTCTCTTTCTCTCGCTCTCTCTTTCTCTCGCTCTCTCTTTCTCTCGCTCTCTCTTTCTCTCGCTCTCTCTTTCTCTCGCTCTCTCTCTTTCTCTCGCGCTCTCTCTTTCTCTCGCTCTCTCTTTCTCTCGCTCTCTCTTTCTCTCTCGCTCTCTCTTTCTCTCTCGCTCTCTTTCTTTCTCGCTCTCTCTTTCTCTCGCGCTCTCTCTTTCTCTCTCGCTCTCTCTTCTCTCTCGCTCTCTCTTCTCTCTCGCTCTTCTCTTTCTCTCGCGCTCTCTCTTTCTCTCGCTCTCTCTTTCTCCTCTCGCGCGCTCTCTCTTTCTCTCGCGCGCTCTCTCTTTCTCTCGCGCGCTCTCTCTTTCTCTCTCGCGCTCTCTCTCTCTCGCTCTTT